>NW_027019597.1:6738640-7154493 GCF_013076305.1 Rhopilema esculentum
TCATTGAATATTTTTTAAGTCTATTGTTCAAATCACACCAAATTTTCACACAAACAACAATAGCAATTACTGCAGATTTTTTCATAACAATAAGATGATCACGTGGTTATGGTGTATTTTACAGACCAGGAAACCTGGACCATAAAAAATGCTTGAGAAACGATTTTAGAGAAGTGTAAGCTTAAATTAAGATAATATCTATTTCAAATTACTAAACATAAAGAAAGCATTGAAATGAGTTGAGAAAATTATTGTCATAGCAACCGTTGCTATGGAAACTGGAAAAACCATTTTTCTTGGATAACTATCAACAGAGTAGACAGATTAAAATTTTGTCAACTCATATCAAAGACACCATAAGTACGATTCCTCCTACCAAATTTGATTGAATAATATTGCATGCTTCTTTTTTTATCCTTTCTTAAAGTATTAAAATGCGCATTTGAGAAAACGAGCTTTAAAGTTCTGGTTGCGTATATTTACAAACTCGACATCAATGCTTCAAAATAATTAACCAAAAGAGGTTAAATTTGGGTCTTAATGGTCCATGACCAATTGGTTTTAGATTATTCCCTTATATAATTAGGAAATAAAGTATTTCCAAAAGGTACCTGTACATAAGGTTATATGAATTGTCTTTTTAGTTATTGAATTTTTCTTCTTTTTGCTGATTTCTCAACATAAACCATTTCAAGGCTCTTTTCATCAATAAACACTACATCCATGTTATCCTTGTCATCAACTTTGCATAGGTCTTTGTCTGGCACTTTATGGATAGAAAAACCTCCAGAGGCATAAGCTGCTCCTGCTTTTGTATTTTGTTTTCTCATCTTCCTTAAAATTTGCCGTCTTCTCTGATAATCTGTTTTGCATTTGGCCTCCGCTTTCTTTACCCTTTTCTCATTTGCAGATTTGTAACCTTTGATGGTGTTTGATCCCAAAGACAAAACACCTAGTCTTTTCAGCACATTCCCAGCACTGCCTGCTCCTGCATTCCATTGCAAAACAGATGACGCAACACAACATTCCAAGCGCTGCTTACCACAGAAGACTCGTTTGGGGCATTTTGACCAAAGGACATTGTTGAGGGCTTCATTTTGATTCTGTGTGAGACCTTTTTGACATCTGCTCAGGAGTTCATCACCAGATAGCCTTTCAAATATAGGTTTTAACTCCTTCCTGAAAACTGATGGCAAGCACTTTCTCTGATCATAGGTTGCTGCATGGGAAGCTCTGTCTCTCTGGAACCTACACCATGAATTCTCTCCTTCAGGACAAAACTGATGTTGAACCTCATCCGGCTCATTTTCACCTTGAATGCAATGATAAAATATTGCCCAAATTGCTTTTTTCATCCCCTCAATATTATTAGTGTGATTTCGAATGGCATAACCATAATAATTTTGCAGTGAGTCTATTATTGCATCAGTTAGTCTACCATGTCCTCCAATCGTTCCACCATCTGCTAACTTTCTACCTTTGTTTTTGTTTTTAAAATTGCGCAAATTAGAGCCCATTCGCTTTTGGATATGCCCTATACAATCCTCTTTCAAAACCAAGTATCCATCTCCAAATTTTTTGAAACAGGCATCTGCAACTTCAGCAAATGACGATGAATCACCATCACCAACATAAGTTGTATATACAAGCTGATGTTTCTCCATTGATCTTAGAAACATTTTTACAGCAGCCTCTTTTTCCATTGCCTCTGAGGAGCCTTTGTGGTTAACTTCACAATGCTCTTCATGATTAGAATACCAATTCTTGTACTTTTCTGACTCTTTTTCCCACTTCTCTCTAAAATTTACACTCAAAACAAATTTTGGACTGTACTTCATAATCCAATATTTCACCAGTCTCAACTGATAAAATAAACACAACACCAAGCAAAGAACTATAGCCATAACGTTTTTGCCATGTACCATCTACTGACACACTAACAGGGACATATGAAGAAACAACTTCATCATTAATGTCAGTGTTTATTTGCATAAGGTCTTTTAAATTTTTTGCTGCTTTACAAAGAGACTCTTGGGCTTCCTTCTGGTATGATGTGGTGATTTTTTTCAGGATTGCACTGAAGGCATTTGTTGTAACTGGTGGAGGGACATCTAATGCACAACATATTTTTGACAAACCTGCCAATCCATTTCCACTTTCCACACCTCCCTGCGTAAGACGTATGTTTATTTCTGAAACATCCATTTTATCATTGTTTACGAAAGGGCTGGTGCTGAAAGAATCTGTTTCTTTGTCACAATTGCTACATTTCCAGAATAAAACCTCATGAAGACCTCTTCTTTTAGAATTGTCTTGCCATAGCTGCAAGGTTCCTTTTGGGTCCTTACAGAGACGGCAGACGGCTGCTTTACTCAAACTGGTTAGCAGATTGCTAGTGTTCATCACCTTGAAGCCATGTGCAAGTTCTCTTCCACTAGCTAGGCCAAGTGAGTCTTTACTGTACAAATCCAGACATTTCCTTCTTTCATTTATGTACTCAGACTGTTCTTCGGCAAATAAAGGACAATTCCTTTTCAATTTTTCTAATGATTTGTTGATCAATTTCCAGATGGACTCTTGAAATTTTTTGGAATCGTGGAGGGGGAAGATGGGCCTGGTTCTTGTGATAGTACCACATCTTCGTCGTCATCAACTGTAGCGCTATCGTTTCTGGAAGCCTCTTGTTCTACAAATTGTTTTTGCACTCCGTAAAAACCACGTTTTCTCTTTTGACGGTAAAGGCTTCTTTGCTTTCGTCCAGGCATTCTAACTCTGACAAACGTAAAACAGTATTTCGAGGTGCACCGTGGTGAAAATTTACAGAATATACTTCATGTAAAGCACACTAAAACAAATTCAACTCAATAAAAAAATTGTAATCGTGTTCTAAGGTAGATTTCGTCTTACCTGTGGCCAAAAAAGGGTAAAAAAGATTTGAGAAGTTACCCTAGCAACCAGCTTTTCTCGTTGCTAAGAAGAATATTTGTGACTGCTCTTTGAAAAACCTTGATTTATGACCCGTTTTCGGTCCGTATGTGCACAGGGGCATTTAACAAAGAAAGAACAACACCTAAGGCATTATAAAATTGAAAAAAGCAAAAAAGTTGGAAAAAATTTTTTGATGATGAAATCTAGGGTCGAGGACCACCTTAAATATGATCCTCGAGATTTATCCAAAAACGATGTAAAACTCATTGGAGGGGGGGGGGGTGTAGTATACTGTATGCTTGTGTCAATAACAATTGTAAAATACTTTGCTATTTACCGTAGCTTACATAAATCAAATAATGGGGGAACATTTTGCAAAAAGGGCGTTTCCCCGCATTAGCGAGTGTTTGAAGGGCGTGGTCCAAAAAATTCTGGGGCATAGCCCCAGACCCCCCCTCCCACTACTGTAGCCCTGGGTACGCCACTGCAGACAGCTGGGGTGGCAAAGAATTTTTTCTGTGACTAGTTTCTAACTACATTTCTGAGACTAAATGATGGAGACTCTGATACCGATGGCGATCAGAAAACATGGCGATCTGGCTGTCCATAACTTTTTGAAAAAGAAGACACAACAGTCTTTGAGAAGGACCAAAGAAAGCATAAGAAATGTACTGTGTCACACCCAGCCAGTTTTACTAGAGGAAGATTATAAAAGCTTGTGTAGCGGAAAAATGACACTTGTCGTGACTTTTCCGCTTTAATGTCCCCGGACATTTTTCAGCACTGTTTAGGCATTGGAAATTTTTAACGTGGCTAGGTTTTTATTCAAATTAACCAATTTATTAGAAACAAAGTTAGAGTTTTTAAATGGGTAGTCATTACAAGTCTCAAACTTTGTGCAAATCGAATAAAATCTGAAGTCAATCTTTGAATCGTTTGGTCCTGCTCACAATGTTTATGAAAAATTTCTCTGATAGAGTAGCAAAAGTCAATTTTTGGTAAAAAGATGCGTCACTAAATGGCTCTTAATTGTCATTTTGAATTTAAAATATTCACTAACAATAAAATGAGGCCAGCTTAAACTTCATTAGCCTGCGTCACAGACCAAAATCTTCCGTGAAGTTTGTGACGCAGACTTCATATGATTCCTGGGTTTTTATTCCTAAATTTTCCAGTTTTTCAAATGTTCCTACTGAATCATGTGTTGAATTTTTCCCCCGTGGTATTAACAAATACTTCGTTGGCTCTAAGCCTGTGTCACTAAGTGTGGACAAAGACGTACAAGTTTTGTCACTTTACTCATCATTCCAGCATCTCTTCTCCTTCTCCTTGGAGTGTGCTTCTGCTCCTTCGCTGGACTCTGCTTGCTCCGAATTCACATTCGAATGTTCACATTCATCTGTCATTGCAAACATCTTCATTTATAACATTGCAAATTAATCCTTTAGCCGTTGTTTTCTTTCTTTGTGACATGAAAGTTAAAGTTCATCTTAACATATCTCTCCTCTTTACAATACTTTGCTATTTGTTTTTTTTTCTTTGGTTAAATTCTTTTGATTTTTAAGATTTTTAGCATCCTTATCACTTTCTTCCAAGCAAAGATGCCATAGATTTGGTTTCCGAATATTTCTCCCTCATGTTCTAACATCTTCTTTCTTTTTGTCTCCTTCTAATACGTCTCTCCTCTCTTCTCTTTTCTCTTCTTCTCACTACTCTTCTATTCCTCTCCGTTTTCATTCTTCCTATTTTATTTTATTTTATTTCATTTTACTTTCTCATATTCCTCCTTTTCTCTTCTTCTCTTCTAATTTTTCTCATCCTCTTTTTTCCCTTTCTCTCTTGCTTATACCTCTTCTCTCTCTCCTCCGTCTCCTTCTTCTTCTGTTCTTCCTTTTCTCCTTCTTTCTCATCTTCTTACATATTCGTACTCCTCTTTTTACTATTTTCTTCTCCTCTTTCTTTACCTTTCTTCCTTTTTTCTTCATATTCCACTTTTTCTTTTCCTTCTTTTCCCACTTCTTATCGTCCTCTTCTTTCTTTCTCTTCCTCTGTCAGTTTTACTTCTAATTATTTATTCTTCAATTTTTTCTCCTTTTCATTTCTTTTCTACTGATAATGATTGCTCTATTTCATCCTTTTCTGTGTATAAAGAATGAGTACACTATGTGGTAATTTATTTTATGTATGTTGGGGATCTGCCGTCTCCATCTTTGTAGATCTCATGTCACCCTTTATTTCACACCTACATCCGCCATGTCTTTTGTAACACAGTCTCCACTCCCATCAATTATTCATAATTTATATAGCCTTTTTCTCTTTCCTTATGATCAACCCACTTTCTTCCACATTTATCCACTTTCATGTTTCTTTATCTGATCATGTTTTCAATTTCTTATAATTACCCGGCTCATTTTCTATCTGCCCTTGCGTGCTGGGCGGTTGCAAGTGGCGTCACATAAAGGAAGAGCCAAAAGGCTAGCACAATATTTGCAATTGCTTCGTTACCTACGTCATTAGTTTTCAGGCCCCTGGACTATTGAGGATATTAGTTTGTATCTGTTAGTTTATACGTAGCAGCTGATCATTTACATAGATATTCGATGCTCTTAGGGTTTCTCATACGATTCATAGTTGAGATTATCTAATTTTTCTCTTAACATTCTATATCTGTCAGTATTTTTCAAATTTTATTTAAAATTTCAGATAAAAATAGAGCTTCTGATTTCGAAAACCAGACCTCTTGTGCCTATTTCGGATGATAGAAGAAATATTGGCAAGAGGCGCATTTGGTGGAAATACCATCTTGAAATTTCTTTCTGCTATAAAGTACTTTAGGTGTCCTTCCACAGTAAGAGAACAGTAAGAGAAAGCACTTAAAGGTTGTGAGTGCCTCCCAGTCTATCCATCAAGGGTTTTGAGTCCACTACATCAACAAATTGTTTATTAAGGTAGAAAGTGGTTATTATTGTGTTTTGATTCGTTTCCAATATTTTTTTAAATTTTCAGATATCTTTTGAAATATCTCAAAAAATATTTTTTGCCATGTTACACGATATAATAATATACATAAGATATCCATCAGATATGCATACGATGGTTTTATCAATAATCGTTTCCTTCAATACCTGATCAATAATTGTTTCCTTCAATATATTAAGAATACATTTTGTGCTGTTACACGATATGATATTAATAAGATATCCATCAGATATGCATACGATGGTTTCATCAATAATTGTTTCCTTCAATACCTGATCAATAATTGTTTCCTTCAATACCTGATCAATAATTGTTTCCTTCAATATATTAAGAATACACTTTATGGTGCTACACGATATAATATTATAAGATATCCATCAGATATGCATACGATGGTTTCATCAATTATTGTATCCTTCAATACCTGATCAATAATTGTTTCCTTCAATATCTTAAGAATACATTTTGTGCTGGTACACGATATAATATTATAAGATACCCATCAGATATGCATACGATGGTTTCATCAATTATTGTATCCTTCAATACCTGATCAATAATTGTTTCCTTCAATATATTAAGAATACATTTTGTGCTGTTACACGATATAATATTAATAAGATAACCATCAGATATGCATACGATGGTTTCATCAATAATTGTTTCCTTCAATACCTGATCAATAATTGTTTCCTTCAATATATTAAGAATACATTTTGTGCTGCTACATGATAAAATATCCATTAAATATGGATACAACGGTTTCATTGAATCTTGTTTTCATTATCTGATATGATATGTTAAGGCCTGTGTAACAGGGTCTTAAGACCCTTCAAAGACATGATCATACAAGCCTTTCTCCATCGATGCAGCCTTTTGACGCAAATTAGTTTCTGTTGATAGAATGAGATATCAGTAACTTCATTGTTCTTCTATGGTTAAGTTGATGGCTTTAAGATAGCATTACTGCATTTTGCTTACCACAAGTAGTTGTATAACTTGAAATTAGGATCATAGGGATCTTATGTAACAACACCCGTACGGCCAAAAGTATGCTATTGTTATAACTAGACCTTTCACTACTATTCGATTCGTCAACCTAAGAGCCAGTAGGTCGGAGAGTAGTTTAAGCTCAGTTGCTCAGAGGGTGTTGTGCAAGGGGGGCCAGGCAAGGGGCTTTGTGAGAAGGCCCCATTCGAGTTGTAAACCTCTAAAACCCATTTCCGCCTATCGTTCCAAACCCCCATAATAAGGAGAATTTCAGCGTCGTCATAAGGAAACAAGGCATTTCGCCCTAGGAGCGCCCGATGAAGCGCAAAAAATTTGCAAGGTAATAATTTGATCAGACGAAGTATGCAGAAATCCACAATTAAAAAAGGCTTTGTCACCAGGGCTGTAAAAGAGGGGGCTCAGCCCCCTTCTACTTTCAGGGGGGCTCAGCCCCTCCTCTTTTTTCTGGATAATTCTAAAATATCATGGCTAATTTCTGCCAGGATCAAATCTTTGTTGGAATCGATAGTTCTTTTTGACATTTGTATTCATGTGTGAGCTCTTCTCTTGATAACTAAAAACTCGATAAATGCCATAAACTCACAATTTTGCTAATTTAAATTCTTTATTTTTTAAAATTTCTCTACTCAAATAACAGATAGACATTTGGAGATGATTTAAATCTAGAAAATATGGCAAGGTAACGAAATTGATATTGATGAACCATGCAAACGAAAACAAATTAAACGTTCATTTTCTATACAATATAGAGAAAGCCATATTGCCCCCCTCTACGTTTTTTGGCTCTTTACTACTGCCTGTCACCCTAACCCCCTTTCAGTTTTGTATACTCCTTCGTCACTGACCAGGGATTAAAACACTTCCCAGGAAAGAATTTTTAATTTTACCGCTCTAGACGGAGATCCCATTGTTGTGGTAACGTTGATAAACCTCCCAACACGAAGCCTCAATTTTGAATTTCCTTCCACTTTCTATGGTAAACCACCGATAAAAACTAAATTCTGGTATGCCGAAGGGTGATTGGGATCAAAAACTCCAGATTATTTGCGGTAACGTGTAAAATTTAGAAAATTCAAAATTAATTCATTTGATAAAAGCAGAACTTGTGGTCGTGTTACCGAACCCTCTAGCACGGCCCTCGAGGCAAATTTTAAGTGCTGAGGTGAAGTCACGTAAGATTAAGTCTTTTGGCTATGGAAAGTGAACACAAACTGTGGAGGTTCCCATGATATTCTGTAGCAAGATTCATGTTTTATTTTTTAAAAACTCTGCCAATTTGCCTACAGATTTCGAATTCCCTTTTAATATTACTTTTTCTGGCCCCCCTTGTTTAAAAGACAGAAGCATCCTATGCAGTATATTGGTTACGTAAAAGCATTTTAACAAATAGAATCACATAACAAAAACCTTACCAAAGGAGCCCCCCTCCAACATATTTCCTTTAAAATTAAGAATTATGTCCAATATGTGGCAAATAAATTTTATGATAACATTACAACTTCTTTTTCTTTATTTCATTTTATTTTCTGTTTTTTTGCTCCTTTCGTGCTCATATTTTTGAATTCTTCCTGTCTGGCTGTTTATAAAATCAGTTATATGTGAAATAAGCTATTTTACGTATAAAGAGGCATTTAGCTCGATGGCTCACTTTCCAGCAGTTTTTCTAACTGTCCCAAGCAACAACTGACTTTATTTTATGAATTATATTCGGTGAAGTATTTATATATATTTTGATCTTCGATCCTTTAATTATTAGATTTTTTATTGAATAAATCTTTCTAAGCTAACATTTAATTGTTTAATTCATTTGTAACATTTAATTGTTTTTAGACAACACGTGTTGTATTCAACTGTTACTTGTTGCTTAAGTTAACGATGAATTTAAATCAAAATCAGATGGTTGGCTTCCTTGCAGACTGCTTATATACGATATCGTTGTCTGCATCGTGCAGATGTTTTGGTATGAGAAAGTTGAGCTGGCTTGGGAGGCAATAATTGTGTAGCAATGCATGTTTAGGAAGTATTGAGGCGCCCAAGCAATATATACGTTTTTTTTAAGAATTTGTATATAAAAAAATGACAGCTAAGATGACAAGAATATTAATAGTTTATCAACCTCCAACCCTAAGAAAATGCTCGATAATCGTTCTTTTAGAGTTTGAGGAATTGATTTTTTCTGGACTGCATTGTGTTGTGTTATGTTGTGTTGTGTTGTGTTGTATTGTGTTATGTTGTGTTGTGTTGTGTAGTGCTATGTTATGTTTTATTGTATTGTGTTGTGCAATGTTATATTATGTTATGTTGTATTGTGTTATGTGGTGTTGTGTTGTGCTATGTTATATTATGTTATGTTGTGTTGTATTGTATTGTATTGTAGTATGTTGTGTTGTGTTGTGCTATGTTATGTTGTGTAATGTTATGTTAGGTTAATCATGTTATGTTGTGTTTGTTATATTATGTTGTTTTGTGTTATGTTGTGTTGTGTTGTGTTGTGTTTTGCTATGTTATATTATGTTAGGTTGTGTTGTATTGTATTGTATTGTGTTGTGTTGTGTTGTGTTGTGTTGTGTTGTGTTATGTTGTGTTGTGTTATGTTGTGTTATGTTAGGTTAATGGCTACAGAGTAACCTGCTACTGCTCTGACTAAGCGGCCTATTTTTCTTATTGCCTGCGGCTTCTGAATCCATGCTGTGACTGCAATCGTTCTAGTTGTGACCTACTTTTTAACTCGATTTCTTTCTTTAGGATTATGCACACTGCGTTGATACATAAAACAGAAAATCATCATGTTTGTTATGTATATGATTTTTCAAAAAAATTCACCTCTAATCTCATGCGATTACTGATAAATTAGAAGTGGTTCTTTACGTTGCTGGTATCGATATGAATCTCAATGACCTGAGAAGAACTTGCCGCTGTCTGTCGTTGGGCGCCACTTTCTTTCATGAAGTATATAGACGTTGTGGCTTCATATTTACCATTATAATTTTAATGTACCTGGGGGGGGAGGGGTTCGTTTTATTTTTGACGTATAGTGGGGGGCTGAAAAGAGCAGGGTACTAAGTTCAAGTTCAGTATTAATACTTTAAATAGCTTTTTGCTTACTAACAACTAATTTTTTAAAACAGAAATCGGCAATCTTAAATCTAATTACGTCTATGTGATGCTTGCATATGTTCCCGAGAGTCAAATGCAGGAGTGGCAGGCAGCTTCACTTGAAAAATGTTTATCACAACGAGAGGGGGTAATGATCTACCCAAACCTAGCACTGCAAATATACTCCCATTGTTAACAAAGGGTATTGTTACTTGAACAATCGCATAGTAAATCCTGATAAACCTTTTCTGCTTCCACTGGCACTGCATAAATTTACTTTCACCAAGGAGCTCTCCAAGTGAATATAGTTAATAAAAATGTTTGTAAAACAAATAACTACAACATGATATTCAAAATTATTGGCACTGCCACTGCATAAATCAACTTTAAAATTGCACAATTATGATTTATCACGGCAGATCTATCATTGCAAGCTCCCCTCCTTATAGAGCTATTCTAAATCAAATCAGAAATTATTACAGTTTCATTTAGAGTTGAATTTAATCAATAATATTCATCATTAAAGATGAATTCTTGCAGGTAGGTGTCCGTTGTTGGACATGTCTAATGTATGAAGGTTGCCCTTTGTGGAGAGGTGCGCTGTTGTGTGGATATGTCTGTTTTGTGATTGTGATCCTTGTTTGGATGTGTCCGTTGCATCGAGGTGTTCGTTGTAGTTAGGTGTCCATTTTAGTGTGGTGTCTGTTGTAGAAAGGTGTCCGTTGTAGGAAGGTGCCCTATTGTGTGGAAGTGTTTTTTTGTTTTGAGGAGTCCATTGTGTGGAAGTGTCCATTCTATGGAGGTGTCCGTTGTAGGGAGTTGTCCGTTGTAGGGAGGTGCCCTGTTGTTTGGAGGAGTCCGTTCTATGGAGGTGTCCGTTGTAGGGAGTTATCCGTTGTAGGGAGTTGTCCGTTGTAGGGAGTTACCCTGTTGTGTGGAGGTGTTCCTTGTTTGGATGTGTCAATTGTGTGGAGGTGTCCGTTATTGGAAGACTACGTATATAAGGCTTTCATCAAGTCCATATTGAATCTAGTATTCGTCTGCGATAAATAATCGCTAATATGATTCGAGAAAAATATGTTCTTGAATGTGTTGGTTGATTGGGAGATACTTCTTTAGATACTGTTTGTTTGTCGTTAAGTTAATGTTACAATGTAGACGGAAGCTAAAATTTTATTTGCATTTCTGGATGACGGTTCTAGAATTTGAAGAGAATAAAAGATCTTTGTACCCTTATTTTCGATGTTGGTGAAACCATTTCTTCCTGGTTTTACAGAATAGTATCCAAGCAGCACATCTTGCGGATTGCAAGCCTTTTTCATAAAGACTTGATAGTCTATTCGAGCAAGTCCTGGTTCCATAATTCCATTTTCCGCAACATTAAACGTATCCGTGCTTGAAACCGATGTTAATTCCACAACAAGATTTAAAAATGCCCCGGAGTCATAATTAAATATAAAGTAAGTAAAATATTCAATATTTGGCTATCAGAGCCGTATTTCGCTTATAGGGGATACAGGGCCCTCCGATGACGAGGAGCTGGGAGAGAGTCATGGACCCTCCACTTATTCGCAATTAATAGAACTTTTTGCCAAATCTTTAGGCATGGGTAATTCATTTGTCCTTGGTCCCCCTTCCCTTCTGTCCAACTTGCGTCAGAGCCCTTGTGATAGGTTGGTCAACTGCCTTTGCAGTCGGTAGTCTGTTTCTGGAAAACGGGGGGGGGGGGGGGGGGAGGTTGGTTACTAGGAGTGACTGATGAGTGGTTTTTGAAGATCTTTATTACGTATGAGCTTCGAGCGGTTTGTCATCATGCAAATAATACGGAAAGGTTTTACCATGCTACAGCTCCGTCAAAGCTAGCTGCATCTGTGTTTTTTCTTATTTTACCGGCTGTAACATTGTCTCGTTTTCTGACATCGCTTCCAGTCCCCTCTTGTAAACAATGTTTTACTGTTCAAAAAACCCTGTTCTGTATCATAGTCAAAAGTATTTTATTGACCATTTTTATTTAACAGGCTACCTAGGAAACAACTTCATCTTTGTGGATTTATGTTGGGCTGGTCTTTCGCTAGGCTTTCTTGACAATACCACATGAAAAAGAGCCGGAATATTGCTCTATTTCTTGTTAGGATTACTGCTAAAAATCGGGCATTCAGCTCTTGTGCTACATAAATCCAAGCGCTACAAAAATGATATCAACCTCAATCTCATCAGAAATATAGTATTACCAGCTAAAATTGAACCATTAATGCGAATTCTTAATCGACAACGGAAATTGTGTAAATGTGGGCTTGAATAAAGTTTGACGTTATTATTCCTCAAGGATCCACCGCCACAGTGTAAATTCCACAGAGTGACGTAATACTTCGAAAAGGTATTGTATATCATGCCACAAACAAAAGACATGTTGGTTCACTTACTAGCTAAATTTGATGGGATAGAATATATAAACTAGCTATTTGAACTGTATTTTTGGATGTAGCCACCCGTATTTCTGTCGCTTGCTTTTAAGGAAAGAGTTTTTTGCCAAGATGCAGCTTGAGTGCTAATTTCAGTACAAAACTACGAGTGAAGGCAAAGTTCTATCGAACAAAAAAGTTTAGTTTGAGCCGTAAGAGGATTTCATCTTACGCTATTGCAGAAATTACAATTCGTCTCTCAAAAGAATCCGATGGGGGGATGTCATACCCCAACGCCACCCGTAGCGGCAGCCTTTCTTCTAATAAACGTTGCAAAATATCAGAGTGAAATTGTATTAGAAAGAATGGTGGATCTCTGGCCGTAAGGCAAGCAGATGACTTGTGCACAAATTTCCTCTTTTACGAAAAAAATTCTGAAAACAAAATTGAACTATCCATTGGAACAACCATTTTATGATTGAAATATTAAATCATCTAAGAATTTACCCTAGAAAAATTTACTGTCTTGCTGGTAACTCGACAAAAGAAATTAGGGGGTCAGGAATGACGTGGCTGTCTTGAAAACTAATGACCACGCCCCGCTTTCCAACTGCCTTGGTGCACATGGAACATTCTAATTTCAAGGTGTTTGCAGCCATATCGAGGCACTGGCACTGCATAAATCAACTTTAAGATTGCATAATTATGATTTATCACGGCAGATCTATCATTGCAAGCTAATCTATACCCCCTTCTTATAGAGCTATTCTAAATCAAATCAGAAGTACAAAAAAAGTTGTGTTCCTAAATGCAGCCAAATATCTCGAAAATAATCACAAGTAATCATATACAATCTTGTGTCATAACTTTTTAAGTTTTTTCAGTGTTTATCACTACCAAAGCAGTTTTAGCTGTGCTTATCAACCAGTGTCCTGGTCCTTCCTCTTGATGTGGTCAAGGACCGCGGAGCATGTTACAAATTGTGGGGGCTTAAACGTCTTGGGGGGCTAAACATGCTTTGAACCAAAACAAAGGCGGTTTTTTGTATGGTTAAAAGTTAATTTTGGAAATTATTGGGGAGGGGTCTAAAGCCCCCGCAGTCCCTAGATGTGGCCACACCTAGTGATTTCTATACCTATTTCAAGTCAGTGACTCGAACCACAGACCCTTGGATCTGTAGTCTGCGACTCTGATCACTGTGCCATCCTTACACTTACATAATGCATTCCTGCGATGTTAGAAAACACGGCTTGCAATGCATTAATCCTAGGCACTTTTTAGGTGCTCCATAATACTCTGTCATAGTTACAACTTTAAAAACATTATACTTTATTATCAAAGAAAAATGTATACAGTAAACTCCCAATAACTCGAACCCACAATAGCTCAAACATTTGTTATTATGAACTGATATAGATCCCCTTGAAAATCCCCTGATAACCCGCAGTCTCGAGCAATTTCACCGGTCCCTTGGATGTTCAAGTTATCGGGTGTTTACTCTAAAATATTATTCCGGACAATATGGCCATGTTCTGAATTCTTGAATGCTAACTACTACAGTAATTATTTTGCCTTGCTTAGCTCCTCTAGAATATTTTCAAATGATCTCAATTTGTTAACGTTTCTGAGAATTTAATTACATGGGCTCCGACACATGTTGGAAAGTGTGGGGGGGGCTCAAGAAGAAATTTTACGTCCATAACAAAAGATCTTAAAAAACTCTATTGTTTTGCAAAAAAAATGGGGCACCCCTTTGTTGGAGGCCCTTTTTTATGGGGTAAGGTTGTCCTCAATGTTTTAACCCCCTTAATGACTGTTTTTGGGCCCCTATGTTGAAACAAACATTTATAAGAAACTTTTATTTATGGAAATCGTGTCCTCTAGGTGCCACATCGAGAATTTCGATTATGTTCCCTGAAAAAGCATCATATAACACATTTAATTGTGCAAAACCAGTTAAATGTATTACGGATTGGCTGAGAAATAGCCGCATCAGCATAGACTCTTTCCCCATCAAACCAATGAACTCTGGTATGTCTTCATAACTTTATGAACAGAGTCAAAATAACAGTAATTCGTTAGCAACTTAAATTCTTCTATCAACCATATCTCCCCGATTTTAGAAATTTAACTGATTTCCCTGACTTAAACGAATGTCAAGTTACACTTTTAGGCTATGTGGGCAATTGTAAAATTTCTAAAAATATTTTTTAATGAGGTCACACTATAGAATTCTTTTTCAACATCTTCAAGACAGTTTGGTTTCTGCAAACCTAGTGTTCAAACCGGGGTATAACCCAACCTAGCATATTACGGTCATTTATCCAACAAAACCATGAACGGCCTTTGGTTCAGTGATAATCTGAAGAGAAGATGTTTCATGTCTCCCTATGCAACAGACATTGATATATCTTACTATCTGGCAGGCTTTTATTAACAAGGCAAAGCTTGTCTCAAATCTTCTTTGTTCTCTTTCCTGCCTCCTGGACCGCTGTTTTCTTCCTAGGATATTCGTGCTTTTTTCTTAGAAAAAAATCTTTGATTTTTTGATCACTTTACTTCTTACTCTTCTTTACATCTCAATTTCAATCATTAAAGAATTCACGATTCATGGGAAAATTCTTGGTTTGTTTCAGCACAAAAATGACAATAATCTATTTGTTTAGTCTTGACTCCACAGAAAACAATGTACTCTTTCCAAATGCCCCAAGGTAAGACAGGGCTCTTCAGTACAAAACGGGCAAGTGTTCTAATTGTCGGTGCCTGTAAGGTAAAGATAACCATGATCCATCAGAGTATATCCTATTTCCTTGCCATCTTCGGTGATCCTACCAAAATAGTACGCGAGCAATAAAAACCACACCATTGGTTGAAGCCAATGTAGCTAATTGAGATTAAAGACCTTCATTTTGTCAAAGCGACGAAGTAACTTGGCATAGCGAATGATGCCTACAATCAAAACCGCTGGTTGTCAGTTTTCCCTCTCTGGTTAGCTTACAGTAATTTATATTTTAAACTATATTTATGTGTGTAGATAAGGCTTGTCCTAAGGGGTGGAGCCGCAAGGTGGACTGGGAAGGAGATGTCCACCTCATTTTTTCGATGATTGATTTTATGATAGTACAGTATCATGATAGTATCTTAGATCAATCTAAAACAGATTCTTATCGAGAAAACCTGCTAAATAAAATCTGCGCTTTTATGTCAATATAAGACTAAGAAAACATGTTACAAAAAACTGCCCTTTTATGCCAACATAAGTTTTATACAGTATATTACTTTTTTCTTCCAATTTTTATGCGAGGCTGATCAAGCTAATGAAAAGTGTTCTTATAAAAAAATAAAATTGTTGGTTTTTTTATTTGCTTAAAAGATGCCGTTTTAACTCGCACAGTAATTTGCAGTTTGTATGTTTCGATTTTGCATCTAGCACCGTTGCCGTACAAATCTAATCTTACTTGAAGGGGTAAGAAACCTTTAGTGGGGTATGGAACAAAAGTTGTAAAACTTTAATCCGTTTTATGAAGGTAGACATAGAGAATTCTTGAATATTATGATTTCTAAGGTGCAGTGGATATAAAGATAAATGAACGTCTTGTTTCGTTTAGAGCCGTTTCTGCTGTATTTTAATCACGAGGCTGTAAAGGTCTCAAGAACAAAATGTTTTGCTTCAATGTTGTATGATCCGAAGGGTGGTGGGATAAGCTATTAAGGGGTAGGGGATGGGATTGGAACGAAATGCCGCTGGTGCTATCAACGAAAAACGAACGATTTGAGGGGCAAATCACTCTCGTGTGGAAGATCTCGTACACATTTCACCGACATTTCTTCGAATTTTAACAATGGGAGATGAGCCCCCGAGCCCCCCGAGCCCCTCGAGCCCCGTTCACGGCAGCGCTGCGTGAAATGCATACACAACTAACGTAATGCGAGTCATAAATGTTGCAATTAATATTAAGATTGCATCATCTTTCTGTTTCAATTTATTTCACTGCAAATCCCTTATTATTTAACATTGTCAAGTCCTCATTTATAAGTTAGATCGTCGCCCTTAATAATTGACTATTAGAGGGACCATAAACCATAGTCAATTATCTCTCTATTTTTGAAATGTTCAAGCGACTTCTAAAGCTAAGATTTTATCAGTGTGTAGAAAGGTATGCATAAACTAAAGCCTCTTTTTAATAAATCGGATTCATTAACTGTTTTGGCTACTAAGTCACATTTAATGCCCATCTTATATCTTAAATATGTCCCAAAACCAACCTAAACTTAGATATCAGTCATTCTTTTATGTGAACTTCGTATAGTCCAATGGGAGGATTTCCAGCGATCATCTTCTGGCAAATGCTAGATACTTTGAATTTTCGGACACTTTATTTTGAGCAATGGATACATTCGTTTTTATATATAAAAACTCTCTATAAGAGTGCTGGCAAAGTGGCTGAGACAAATTCATTATTGGCTAGTGAATTTGAGGAATATCAATATTGGAAACCAATTGTTGAAGGAATCAACCCCTGTACCTATAATACAGACGACTGTAAGCATGGCAATTCCTTTTCAGGTCGTGCTCTTCTGATCAAACCTCCTGGCGCATCAACCAAAGTATATGGTGAAATGCTTTCCTATTGACCTAAAGTTGAATTGCACAGAAAAATCTTATTGCAGTCAGCTTTCTTTTCTGTTGATTCCCGGCTACCCCTAAAAATTAAGAAGCTTTTAGGAAACTTTAATTGCTCAATTCCTTGTAAATATAACGAAACTTCAATACTTTAAGTTAAACGAAGCAGGAACAAATTTCAAGACACGCTCAACGAATTCACTTTATTTCATTTCACCGGCCTCTTAATGCACTTTAAGAGAGTTGCTATTACTGTTTTTGCTATTTCAATCAACTTTTAGATTTCTTTCCTCTGGCCTTCAAATTTTTCAGAATTTTTCCCCAATAAATTGTTTGTATTCCGGAATTGCACGAAACAACAACTTGGTTACTTTGCGTAACTTGAATTGTGTACCTTCACATTTGTTCAGAATATGTGATTTCATAATATGACCCAATCGCACTGCACTAAAACACAGGGACGCCTGCACAAGATTAGGGCGGGGGGGGGGGCAGTGTTGGTGCCAAGGGCAAATCGTTAAATTTTTCTATTAACATAATCGAGTATTCCTAGATGGGAGGGGGCGAGGTTGGGGTAACATGATAAAATATTAACTAGAATATGTGCCACCCATACAGTTGGGTTTTTTACCATCAAAGATTCTAAACATGAAGAAATGTTGACGAAATTATCCATGAATGAAAAGGGGTATTAAATGGCCTTGTCACTATACACAATGTTTGGTTTTCTAAAAATCATGGCTGTTATAAATGGGCTGGTTGTAAAATTTTGATTGCCCGCCAAGTTTTTATACCGATTTATCCTCCTTAGGTTTCTGGAGTACTTCGGAGGGAACACGTCTTTTGTTTATCATCTATTACCTTTGCCGTTCTCTCCCTTGTGGCCGACCTTGTCACAGACAAACTTTTCATTCTTTGCATTTTTGTGCTGGTGTTATCATCTTTCTAGTATTTTCTAATAGATATTAACATAACGAGAGTAGTCAAAGTGGTCATCATATTTCAGGGCACTTTTTGCCCCCTCTGCCCCTCTTCGAAGAGGGCAGGAGGGGCAGCTGCCCCTCTAGCCCCCCTTGTGTAGGCGCCCCTGCTAAAACATGAAAAGCCTTAAACATGAAAAGGGCTAGAATCGATCCCTGAGGTGCAGCAGTGTCTAATGTTCTGACTTGCTTGTTTTTTGTATGGTACTTACGAGTTGTTTTTATTCTCTAAGAATTTAAATCATCATATTTTAAACGAAAGATTTCGAAATAATTTTTTCACATGAATTTGATGAATGTTTAAATGAATCCAGTAGACTGGGATACTCGTCCTTGTAGGAAATTATATTCTTTATAGACAATAACATCTATGAGTTCAATGATACATCGATGAAGTTTGTTGGTTTTACTACAATGACTTAAGATATCAATGCGTATGCAATTTGTGATTTAGTTAAGTACCGAAAATCTCATGACATTAAGTGCCAGGGAATGCCAATGCCCTATCCTTTACCTGTCCGACAAAAGTGGTTGAGCATGTCCGGGACTTATGTTTTTCAAATCAATGTTGTAATTTCAGCAGTTTTAATCGATTCAAATTTCCGTTTACAACCAAAAACCTCAGTACATATTTATGATCTCATGTCCTTGTACGTTTGATGACATGCCCTAGATATTACCAATGCCTAAATCCTCCAAAACTTCGGCAGCCGACGTTTTATTAATTCCCATCATTCAGGAGAATGAAATGCATTGACTGTCTACTGTATTTCCTGTTGCATTGACGTCCTGGAGTGACATGACATGAATAAATAATTTTTTGCTCGGCCTTTTCTTGATGTCTTAAACGGATAAGTATGTTTAGGCACAGGAAAGCTCAATATAGCTTAAAGTATTGTATGGCAGCCTACGAGAATGTTGTAGTAAATTTTTTATTAGTCCTTTTGCAACCGTTGCTTTGTTACCTTAAACTTAGCTTAATGGTGATGTGTGCATTTTAATTATGCCCTTAATCCTGGGTTACAGTCTTATGTTTAAGTGGATTCTGCTTTGCTCATTGTATAATACTTGCAAGAATGTTATATTCTAACATATGTAACAAGGCTCATGTCTAAAATTGTAAAGATTTTACAAACAAATAATCACCCATAGTTTATTGATTCTTGTCCTTGTGTATAAACTAGTTCACCTTAATCATAATGTCGAGACAAACATAGACGCTGTTTGATTCCATCATAGAGAATTTATCAAACGGAAACTCAAAGTTTTGTTCGGTCAACCGTAAATTTCTTTTTTTGTTTGTTATTACTCTGTTTTACCGCTTATCATTAGGTTTTTCAAATTCGCTCTATAGCACTGGTACAAATTCAGCCACAGTTCCATTTACGCAAAGTGACAGAAATATTTCAATTTTATATATCATAGATGCCTTACAGCTACATTTTAATTTGGAGGAAGCCTACATCCCCTTTTCAAATCCTTTTGGCTAAAAAGGCGCTCAACGATTGTTCCATTTTGTGACATCTTGTGACATTCACAATGGTAATACTAATCGCAAGTATATCTATCACAACAAACCCATTTTTTTTATTAGAAAAAAGCCCGGTTTGGTGCTCAGTTTCTTAATTTTAGACCTAACAGTTTTTTAAGATTTCTTTTAAATATCAAATACTATAGAGCTGTATTTTAGAAGCACAGAAACGCAGCAAACATGAAACATGAAATAAGTGCCTAATGGTCGGAAATAATCATTGCTACTCCGTCAGTATAAGAAGGGTTTTTGAGCAGTAACTTAAGGTTGACCGTAAACGGTTGGTTTGTCAAACAATGTACTCAGTACATTACAAACAATGTTTGCCTAACTAGAATCATTTTTCAACCAAAGTCCCAGTGATTGCACAAACCTTTACTTCTAAAAGTGTGACATCGAGTGTTTCAAATGCACTTTGTCTTGCTAACTTTGTCTACAAAATTGATGCAAATAATAGACATATAATTGAAATATATCTAAATAAGTTAGTAACCAAGACAAACTTTTTTTATCTCTTGAAAAAGTTGGTGAGCGTTAGCCCCCAAGCCCCCCAGTGGCGCCGTGCCTGCTAGTAATAAAGAAAAAGATCGTGACAAAAATGTTTCAGGGATCTCACTCTGGGTCACCTCTTCAAACAGTAACATTGGCGAGAGTGTCAAATTAAAAGGGTTTCGCAGCGATTTTAATCTATAACCGCTAGAGAATCCTCGTGAATACGTTCAGTGGATAAAAGTGTAGAAGACGAATGTTTTTCACGAGCTGTAATTTGAGTCTGATCCGTATTACATCGTTTTGTTTTGATGACATCAGTTTCTAATGGGGCAAAGTACTAAATATGAATGTTTTTTAGGGAAAGGGCAGAGAAAAATGAATTCCTCAGAACTAATTTAATCAATAACTTATTTTGAACAAAAGTTGTGGCATCAGCAACGATTTCTCTATTCTGTATAAGTAATGAACCGACTTGATGAATCTTAAATGTTGCAAAATGAATGGACAGCATTGTCGCCAAGCTGGGATGTCGGATTATAACCAGCTTTTTGCAATCTTTTATCCTACTTCATAATTTGACAAAAGGATTTGTAATCTTTTCTTCTTTTTGAGTTCTGCCTCTTTCGAAGTTTAACAGGCGCCATGAAACATACGGAAAGATTGCTTTATAATTTAAACATCAAATAAGACATTTATCGCTGTCTTACTTTGGCCTTAAAATTATATTTTATTTGGCTTTACTTGCCCAGTCGTCGTCTCTGTTTCGTATATTGTCCATTGATTTAATGCCTCTAGGCTTCGTAGTTCAGCATTTGGGCAAACTTTCGAAGTTTTAAGTAAAAAGTAGGAAATTTCTTTAAAAAATTGAAAAGATTTCACGGAATAGCGAGAACCAAACATAGCACATTTTAATGATAATGATTTTAATGATAACATAACAATGGCAAGTCATTTTCAAATACTATCACATTTAAATACTATTTAATATTTGATTAATAAAGTGTCTGATGAGGCGTGTAGAGCTGTATAATCAAGAACAGCGTAGCATATATAACATATTGTGGGGAGCTTAAACTTTTCTTTTTTGGGGGGGGGGGGTCTAAACATGCTAAAAACCAAGAACAAGGCGATATTATGTATGGTTTTTGTTCGTTTTGGAAATTATTGTAGGGGGCTATACCCCCCGCTTCCACCACCCCTTTATATGATACCAGCTCTTGAAATTGTTCTGGATCAGTAAAACACACACCTTAGACAGGACTCGTGTCTTATAATAGGTCTTTGATGCAATAATAAAATAACTTTATGTAATATGTTACATAAAGTTATGTTTTAACATTTACTGCACAATTACACAGAATATGAGATGAGTTGTTGTAAAGCTATTTGATGCATCTTGCTAGTAAAGACATAAAATTATGAAGGTCACAAAACCGTTCCCGCGTTACAAAGTTGTTTTGCAAGATCTGGACTTTAACTTAATGAATGAGAAGGATTTCCCAGTTAAGTTGTTATAGCAGTGAAATTTTTCGAAATCCATTAATAAACCTTTTTGTTACATGAAAGTTAGCATGTTTTTAAATTTTTTCTTTCTTTGTTTAGTCTGCTTCAAATTTGACCCAGAGCAGCGTTTTGCCACAAAAACTTTACAAAATACAATTCCAGTATGTGATTTGTGTCGTTTATGTGAGTGAAGTGTCTCTATCGTCGCTTAGCTTACAGACAAGAGTAAGGGCTGAAAAAGCTACATTAAAAATAAGTAGAAATATCAAATTTGTTCGTGAACGTGAACTTCGATGGATTCATGAAGTAATCCCAAGATTTAGAAGAATGAATTTTACTCCAACTACAATAACTGTGACGAGAATTCAAGAATTAACTCATTCAGTTGTAATAAGTTATGCTTTTTGAAGACGGGGGTTTCAAAAAAAACAAGCAAGGTTTCATTTTTTTTAACTTCTACGTCATAGGAGTTTTAGAGAGTAAATCTTGTAAGATATTTATCAACTTTGCGTTTCTATTAAAGTGAAGATTTCATGTCTAGATTATCCTCTATCTAATTTTTGCAATGATACAGTGTTAAACTGGTTTTATTGCACAAATCTTGATATTTCCAATAAGACGTTTTTCGAGAAGATAGTAAAAAGTGTGTGATATTATTATCTAGATCCGCCTAATTTTTGAAACCTTCCTTGAGCTCTCTTTGTATTCGCGGCAATTCTTACAACTCATTCATCAAAATGTTTGACTCTCTCTCTCCATCGCTCGATACAAAAGCGTTATCTTTTACCTTTCATACTGAGTATTTTGTTGCAAAAATAAACCATGGGAAACCGGGAATTGTATCCTTTTTAATTTCAGTTGATTGTTTTTTGCAAATTTGTACTTTGCCACTAACGATTGTTTTAGTTTTATTATGTATCCCAAGCAATCCAGGTAATTTTACCCAATTGATAGAGAGGTTTGTGATTGTAGTGAAGTTCACTGAATGGAAAGTTTTTTAAAAAAAGAAGTTTTACCAAATTTTCATAACTTTAAAACATATTTGGCAAATTAAGGGGAACGACTGTTTGTAGACAGTGTCGATAAAGACACAACCAAAATTTAGTTTTTTAAATTTCAATCCAAACTAAACATGACTGAAATTAAAGGACACGAATAAGTATTTCCTTCCATTTAAGCTACGTGATCAACTCATAAAGAGTGCAACAATATATTTGTAACATGGGCTAGCTCTACAACGTAATCCTAACTCTAAAAATTTTTCGATGAAATTTTCCAGAGAAATAATAATACCGTAAGATAATGCAAAGTTCCAGATGATGAGTTTGAAAAAAGCAACTTGTTTTTGAAAACTTGCTCGGTTTTTTTATCAGCTAACCAACCGTGCTACTGAAAATGGCATCCTAAACAGTCTTTAGTATGTAGCTAATTGTAAAATAACAATGCTTGATAACAATTAAAATTAATAAGAATAGCAATCAAGGTTCGAATTGGAAATATTTTTTGTCAATTCCAAATATTTTCTTGTTACATGCTTCACCATACTGTGTTAAATCTTGTGTTTCAAATCATTCTCACATCAGACATAATTGCGAGACTTGAATAAAGAAAGATTTCAGTGTCACATCCAAAAATGACGCCTAAGCCTTTTGATGCAAGAATTTGATTAACTAAAATTTTAAAGTAAACCTAAATTGACTTTTAGATTGCAGTTATCGGCAAATTCAGTTACCGAAATCTACTGGTAAGACAAATCGAAAAATACTTTTCCAGAATAGTGCTAGAGGGAGGGTAACAAAACAACTGATATACTTCGCTCCAGTTTAGAGCCACTCTGGATATGATGAAAATTAGATAACTGAGAAAAAACTTCAGGAATTTCAGGATTTGAGGGCTTTTTGAGCATGCAAAGTGAGGGATGATTACCCTTTGTATCCGAGGTGGTACTTTCTTGTTTTAGACAATAGACTATTGTCCCTTTTGTGAACGAACAAAGGCTTTGCCCCACACATGATGTGCTTGGAAATAAAGTTGATGGAAAAACGTTTTTGACTGATTTTTTACTTGAAAAATTTTTGGTGATGTACAATTTTCGTTTTTAATTGTCATCTGAATTAAATATTCTGTTAAGGTTAACATTAAATGAAACTAATGTTCAAACAACGTAGAGGCATTTAATAACATTGTTTAAAGTTCAAATTCATCAACGTTTTGTTACATGAATCCATGTGTTGTGGTGTAACAAGCTTGTTAGATTGAACAAACATTTCTTGCTAATGTTTAGATAGTTGAAACACAATTGTTTTCATGGCAAACAGCACTGGAGCCTGCATTGGCTGAGGGGGCAAAGAAACAAAAGTCTGTTTGTAGGAAAATTTCCTTATTTGTTAAAAGCTTTGAAACATTGGGCAATGAGATTGACGTCCATTCTGTCGAACTATTCTAGAGTTTCTAAGTAGCATATTCTCAGGGAGGCTTATTCAAAATGGAACTTGTTCGTCGTAGTGAGAATCAGAATTTATTTTTAAGTCTAGATACTTTTCTGTCTGAAGCTTAGCACTTATGACAGTTACTAAATAATAGCTTTTGTAAATATTTGGACTATTTGTCTAAATTTGTCAAATTCTTTATCTGTCTAACTCTTTTCAAAAGATTTTTGTTTTCATTGCTACATTTATGGAAACTTTATTTATCAAAGGTGAAGGCGAATATCCTGCGCACTTGCGAAAGAGATCGGGGGGGGGGTCTGCGTGAGCAGTGATAATCAATGTCCCCGGTCCAGAATTCGAATCCTGCCCCAGTCGTGTCACCCCCTCACATTATTTCTCAGTATATTTTCTCGAATTCTGTTCTGCACTCACAAGCATTTATGAAAGAGTTCATTAATAAAGCATTCAAGTTCTGTAAACAATTTACCACAAAATTATTAAGAGGCAATGAGCTGTCGAAAAAGAGGTAGTACACTTAATGAGTACACTAAATGATTTTTGTCTCCAATCTCTTTTTGCTCTGAAATTGATAAAGACTTTGAAATACAGCGTTCGTAAATCTTCACAGAGTATACCATCTTCAGTTGACTATCGCGATGTGCTTTTAAAAATGCCACTCTTTAGGCCCTTATCAGAAATTTTCTTCTGGTATGAAATTTTCTATACTACAATACGGCATCATACTAATCTGAGATTTTCGTTGAGGGCACACTGTGATTGCAGATTGATACCAAATGGCTGTATCAGTACTAACTGTTGAATTCAACTGCAAAAGCAAAGTCCCGTCTAACTTCCAAACCCCATACCACACTGCGAGTAATGACCTTCAAATTGTGGCTGGATTTTAGATGTTGGTTGCGTTTACCATTATTTGAAAGACAAGTCTGATTAAACATTGCTTCATTTTCATTGATAATGTTTCATTTCAGCTGTCTATTACGAAGCTCTTTGCCTCAATGTTCATTGTTTACTTTCAAGTTTTGTTCTCACAGCTGACTTTGGCTAGAGCCAATATGGTAGACACGGATTCCTGAATGTCAATTGCACACTTTTTTTCTGCAGCTTTCAATGCAAGTTTTCGTTCTTAAATTTCCCTTCTGTCGCTTTCACGTCCTGAGGCGTCTTAAAATAACCCATTCATCTAGGTCATTCCAATCCTGGAAACTAGGAAACTTACAGCAAATATAAGACATCTTTTCACTGAAGAATTTGCTTTGGCAGGAGAATGTAGACAGAACTTTCTCTCTTTAATTGGGCTGATCTTAGGAAAGGAATCAGCAACATTTACTTTAAGACTGAATCTCAATGTCATCCAGGGTAACTTTACCTCGAGCAGTTGGGGTATGCATATGCCCCAAGCTTAAAATAGCTAGAAAAATTCACTCAACAGGTCCCGTGTCACTGCCCCTAAACTGGAAAGGCCAGCAATCTAATGATAGTTTTCTGCCCCCCCCCCCTTCAAGCCCGAATTGTGGCAAACTTTTTGCTGATGCTGTTTTACTTGTGCGCTTTGGTTCAATGTTTATCTGTATAAATAATTTAAGCTGTTTTTATTTGGCATAAAAGTGGGGATGCCCCCTGCCCCCTTTCTCCGAGATTCTCTGAGAAGCTATGTATGAACGATGCTCCTTTCCTAGGATGGTCTCCCAACCCCTACAACTGCCGCATATAGTAGAAACACATCAGCTTTTTAAGTTAATGTTTCACCTCTTACGGTGCCGACAGATTTGGTTTTTTTTACTTGGATTTACTATCATTTTAACCCATTTTATTCATTCCCCCCCAACCAAAAAACTGAAAACATTTTCTGTTAGCCTTGCCTCGATTCTAATGGTCGGAGGGGTGTAAGAGGGAGGCCTACATGTTCGGTTAATAGGCTATAGAGCCCCTCCTCTAATTTTACCCCTTTTTGGTTTATGCACGTTAGAAATAATTCTGTGAATAAAACTAAGTTTCACGAAACATTTAATGAGATAATTCTTTAATTTATAGCCAATGTATTCGCCACAGGCAGCGATAAGAAGCCTGAGAACATTTAAAGGTCCTCGAAACGGTGGGGTGGCAGAAAACTGTGCTGGAGCTGAACATTTTTGAATATGCACCATCTAGACCTAGCAAAGGTAGAGAGAAATTTTCATGTCAGATCTATTTCAAACATACTGATGGTCTGCTTTGAAATAATGCGATGTTAGTAGAGAAAAGAGATGTTTGCACTTTTACTTTGGCCAATGGGCTAAAATCTTAAAAGCCTTCTTCAAAGATAAAAGAAAATAAGACGTTGCTACGGGTTGGTAAAATAATCTTCTTTTTCGTCAGAGTACTTAGACCATAATGGCGCCTGGCCTAATTTGAACAGCTTTTTTACTTAATTTACTAAGCAGAAGAATGGAGGAAGTAAAGAAAATAGTTGCCAGTGACCTTCCACAAGCTACACTCATTTTTATAAGAAACTGGCTACAAGAAACGAGTACTGGACAGGCAGAAAAAATTGAGAAACTTCAGTACTCGAAGCAAAAAAATTAAGAAACTATTAAATCGTGATAAAACTGAGAACAACGGAATTCTCTAAAATCTAAGAACATGATTGCCCTGTTGGCCTATAATTTAAGATACAAGAGGTAGAAATATACTTCCCACATCTAATTACAGCATCAGAACGGAAGCGAACCTCTTGCCGTGATTTCACAACATGAAAATTTCATTACATCATTCATGACATCAAAATTAAGAAACTCTTAAGAAATAATGAGTTTTGAAATTTTCAGAACATTAAAAAACTAGAGTACTCAGTATCGACCTTTGTTTCTTATAAAAAATGAGTGTAATCGGTTATTTGCCATACTTTCTGAATACTACCGACATACTTTATAAATACTTTATAAATCTTTGTTAAATCTCTGTCCTCTACTCCTCCCCCCCCCCCCCCCCCCCAAACTGCAATAATTTTCAAATGTCAAAATATCCAAAATTCGCCTTGATGTACGATTTAGCTGTTTAGCTTATTTTAGCTACCATGAATTTAACAAAAGGAGTGACAATAAACAAAGCAGCCAGTAGCAACACTTTGGGATTTTCGTCGTTTTAGGCCGCTTTTTTACTTATCTCCAATAAACTATATGATTGTCTTGCCACAGAATCCGTAAATATTCTATTGTAGCTGGAAAATGTAGAACTGACAGGCCTTTTTTAAGTAGTACCATTAATGGGAAATGCAATTGTCCCTCCAGCCTGTTGAAATACAGTATTGCTTTTAGAATATATTGTAAGAACGAATTCTTGCATCTTGCCTTCCCCTCCCCCACAGTTGAGGTCCTTAAAGAAAAAATTTGACGATGGTTCCAGAAATAGTGGCACAGAAACGTTACTTGCTATCGCTTTTTCAGCATTGCTTCATAGCCAGGCCCTTCATGTCTATTTTGGGTCTAGGAAGTGCCATACTCTGTGCAAAACACCTTGTGATGGTTATAAACAACATGTCGAATTTCATTGGGCTTATTTCCTAGAATCAAGGATAGAAGTACCAAAGCATGTCTAGACATTTTTAGAAGCATGCAGAAACACGCTGATCTCCGCGTTAAGACCTTATATTTGTGAAACACTACCACGTATAAGTTGTAAAAATCTACCTTAATGGACCAACGTAACGAAGGTTTTGCAGTTTACCTTGCGCTGATCTCCCAATCCTTCGCTAAAGCACACGTTAGTACAGGCTAAGCCCTTGGTATTCATAATTATTTTCCATTGGGAAACCATTGTCAAATCCCATTCTTTTTCTTACGAGGGTTTACGTAGTTTCTTGTGTGTAGAATCCGATCGGAATCCGAGGCCAAGTCAGCCTCTTTTCGGCACACATCGATGTTGTTACATAACAAAGTTAGTGGACCGTGGGGTCATTCAGGTGCCAATCCTTTGTACAATTCCTTTTGCAATAGAAACACTTTCAACCGCGTTAAAAAGAGTACAAATTTATTGCATCTTACCCTTTGAACACGGAAGTCTATAGCCAAATTCGCTCGAAAAAATATACCCATTTGAAGAAACTAGAGTATTAGCAAGTGGAGCTGAGCCCCCACCGACCCTTTGCATAATGGGGTAATGTCAGGCACCGTGCTCCGGTATAAAAGTGGGAGGGCTGAGAAAGGGCGTGGTCGAAAATTTTTTGAGGCCTTTTAGAACCCCGGTATACTTTCCAAAATTGTGTTTGAGTGAACTTTCCAAAACATTTTCTAACCTATTGTTGCAAAAAAGGGGGGCTATATATCTACGCTATAGCCCCTACTAGCCCAGGGGCTGTGCGTTGTCTGGGCAAAACCAGACATTATTCGACGAAGAGACTCACTAATCCGGAAAGGCGGTTGTAAACAAAAAGTTTTCATACTAGCTAGGAGCCGAGCTCACCAGCCAGTGATGTTTAGCTTGTGCTCCAAGTCACGAGATGCAATGTTCATCTGCCACTTTCAGAACTTTTTGTTGTGGTTCCTTGGTTCCTTGAATGCTACAGTCCAACAACAGATTTTAGTACAAGTGTTGTAAAGAAATGAAGAAAATATCGCATGGGCTACGGCAAAGGTTGAACGGTGATGGGGGCAAGGGAAAATTAAAAACCCATAACAAAAGACTTTGAAGCTCCATTGTTTTACAAAAAAGTGGGGGACATGGTCCCCTGCCCCTCCCCCACTTTGTCGGAGGCCCTGTATCAATGGATGTCACCAACCACACCTGTTTTCTTCACCTGTGATTTCTAGGAAAACACATGACAGTTCAAAGTGCACTCAGTGGATATAGTAATAGTGGCTTTGAAGTCAAACCGCTTCGATCTGTAGGTGTCTGATGAGTTGCTAGCCTTGCTGTGAGTACAACTCTGTTGATCTCAGGCGATAAAGCGTCGATTTTTCCGGGGGTTTGTCTCTGAACCAGAGCACACTTCAGTTGAAACTCTCGAAGTGGTTCGACTTTTCATAAAAAAGTTGGGATTGGTAACTTCAACACAACGCTCCATTACCAAAACCGGGGGTCTTGTTGAAATGTATAATTATCATCAGTAAAAGTGTTCGTATTCGGAACTTTCAATTAAGAAAATGAAATGATATCTTCTTAATAATAATGGTTCTTAAAAATAGAAAACAGTTTTTTATATTAAGTCAGGGTATTCAGGCCGAGCTTTTGCGAGAAATCTTCAAACAAATTTTGGAATTTTTGAGCTGATATGAATTTTTCATTGAAATAAGAGTTTAGTTTTTCCAAGATAGAATTACAGCTGCTTTTTTGCATAAAACGACACACTCCAAATTATTTCCTCTTTTTTGATTGCACATTTTTACGATAAATATATAAAAAACTCATAAAAAGATTTTTTAGCACAAATATTAAGAAATTTTGTCAAAGTTCTAAAATCCAAGTCTTTTTCATAATGGTATCCCCACTATCACAATCACTGCACACTGTATGGTACCACAAATGGTCGTCTCCTCTCTCTCGTTGGAATCAAGTCTCTTCCTTCTATAAAGCCCCAAATCGTACACAAGAAAGTCGTTAAAGACAAATGCAGGGCCGGGGAAACAGGGGGGTGGGGGCGGAGGGCCATGGCCCCTCCAATTTACTGCAGATCAAAATAATTGGTTTAGGCAAAGTGGAAAGAAATCTAATCTACCATTCTGAAAGTAACTGTGCGTAGTAATATCTAAAATATGACCTTAGATTAAGCTTGGTGACTGCGTATTTGCCAAAGAAGACAAGAAAAATTGAAATTAGGAATTTGGTCAACAAAGTCGGTAATTGTCCAGGTTGTACAGCGAGTAGCAGCTTGGCTAAGGAAATAGATCAGAATAACCTGATTCAGAATAACTTGGTGCCTGCACCAAAAGATGGAGTTTTGTTTTTCCTATGGCCTAAACTTAGCTCCAAAGGTCCATTTGTTGACGGAAGTTTCTCAAAAACGTTAAAAAAGAGAGAGATCAGCCATTGAAGGAAAATAAACTGCTGGAGAGAAATTTTTTGAGAATATGAGAAATGAAAAATTGGCAGATCATGGAGAAAGCTTCAAAATTTCACTCCTACTAAGAAAGAGAAAATCTAGACGTAATTATATATTCTCGCAAAACTCGTTTTAACCAGTCCAGTTTGAATGTTTTCAAATCCAATCTTTATTTTGCATAATCTTTCATTTTTAGTTAACAGTGCTTCTGTTGATATTTCAATGTTAATGTTTTTGTTAAAGCCAAAAGCTTGGTTTATTTATCTTTCTCCTTCGTTTCATTTTGGCTCCTTTTTAAATCTTAAAAGCTTCATTTATTACGAGTTACAATTAAAAGGTTATTCTAAAAATTTGACCTTTCCTATTACATGTCAACATTACAATAGACGAAATTATGCGACACAATGATAAAAAAGCTTGAAAATATTTCCTCGGATTTTCCTTCAGTCAAAATCCATTTTAAATACAGTTTCTGGCTATCCCTTAGATACCATATTTCTGAAATTTTTCTTGCCGCCAACCATGATGGCGGCCTTTCCTAGAGCCTTTCGTAACCTTGATTTCTTGGCCTCTCCATTTTCAAATACGTTTCGCCCGCCCTAAAATGCAATAACCTAATGGAAGATTTTTAATCTTAATCTGCCTTTTTTTTTACATTTGTAAGCATCCTGTTTCAAGTAAAGAATATCTTGGTCCGTATGGTGCAAACCTTAGGACATTCACGCTCGCGAAATTCGCAATACAAAAATGCTGTTGTTGCGATTGCAAGTAACCAACTAGGTTTGTGGCGCAATATTGAAAACCGTGGATCTCTTTCCTTATTGGAAAGAAATTTTGTCTCTCTAAAACTGTTGAAAGAAGCCCTCTATTTGCCCCAGGGTCTCGAAGTTAAGGGGTTCTCATAAAGTAAAGAACCCATTTTAAGAATGGAATTGTTCAAACACAGCAAATTATGCCTTAAAATAATAAAGAATTTTGAACGATTACCAAAAATGACTGCAAAAAATATTTTGAAATACCTTTTAAATTAATCTGAAAGGCATGGTCACAAATTTTTTTGGTTTTCTCATCTTTCGGTTTTGCCCCAGGGCCTCTGGAACCTTTCGGTGACCCTGTCTTGAGCCCCTAGAATTGGCTTAAACAAGCACGTGGCTAAAAATCGTTGGAGGAAAGAAGTATCCCCCAGACACATCGCTGTTGGGAGGTTCAAAAAAATGAAAGAGAGAGCTAAAGATTACAATGCCGCACTGTTTTCCATTGAGAGGTTGTCTCAGTTTTCTCAATGGTAATTTTTCATGATAAGATATGATACTCTTGAGGTTTCACCTCGGTTTAGAGTAACAATTCTTTTATCTCCATCTCGCATTGTTAAGATTTTAGAGAATGAAAGAAAATGGGATGGACCATAGGAAGATACATCTGGGAGACCAATTGATATATTTTCTGCGATAATCCGCCCTACATTTGTCCAGTTTGAAGTCTAAAAGGCAAAGTCAATTTTCGTCCTACACTTTTTATGCTATAAGAACCTGAACAGTTTTTTGATGTTCGCTGTTCTTATCTTTAGGATAATCTTAGGCCAGGGTGTTACTAATATTTGGGTCTCATTTCAACATTTGTTTCTCTACAACTACATAATAAGTTATTTTGTATGGCACTTTTATTGGTACGGTGTATGAGGCCTCTTAGACTTGCCCCATTGCCCCCCTCTCGGTTGCCCTGTTCTTCACTACTTAATGTTGGTATTTAGCTGAATGTTATTCATTGAGTCATAAATAGATTGAGGTACACAATCAAGTTTTTTCAAAATACCATCCTTTTATTTTACTTGTTTCTTTTTCCCTTAATATCTTTATCCTCTTGCCAAATTTCATTGACTCATCTTAAAATTATTTATAATGTGATGTATTTTTCATTGACCATCAATCTTTATTTGACGTCACTTTGTACCAAGTGTAGAGTCTCTTTAACTTAATAGCTACTTATTCAAATTTCCCATAGTGAAATGTATATGATTCATTTAAAAAACTTGAAAAACTATTTAATCAGCCAGAAAAATTCATATATGAATCACCCTCGCTAACTTATTCTTGCCTAGGCCTTTAGGATAAGAGAGGACATTCTATGTTTAGCTCAAAAGCTCTCAGACTACCAAATTGTGAACGTCTATGACTGCCAATATGACGTGAACGTCTAAAGAGCAATTACATAACAAATTCGTTTATCCCAATCAAAGATAACGTCTTTATAAAGATAATTTTTTCACTTGTTGATTTTCAACAAAACTTCTTTTTTTAGGGTAACCAAGAGGTTTCCTAAACTTCTGAAATAGCCAAACACTGCCATTATTTTTGTTATGGCAGCAAAACCTGAAGATTTTTCTATGTTGATTGTTTTGATCTGGTCAAAGAATTGAGAGGAAGCGATAAATTTGGTTGTTTAAATAATTGTGTACATTTATAACAACATAAGGTGATCTGTTAATCTACGTTGAATGTCAGTTTGAATGAAAGACGACATCAAGGATCTCCTAACAGTTTTTTATTTCATTTGCCCCAATATAGGGGCACCTCCGTGAGCTGCAAATTGGGCTGCGAAATCGGCACTTCATCTTGTTTCACGAAAAAAAGGTGGTGCACGAGCCCCTTATAACCCCGGCTCCTACGTCTCTCGGTATCCTGCGTAAACCATGAAAACACGATCAAAATTTTCGCAGTGATTTTCTTGAAATCAAGGAACTTTCTAGAAGAAGTGAGAGTGGGGAGGGTTCTAAGACGGTATTTCAACTATGCTGACTCAGCATTAATTTTGGACGCAATGAAATGCAGTGTTTAGAGATTTGTAAGGAAAACACCATTATCATTCCCTCCCCCGGTTGGAAGTATCCATAAGTTCCTCTTTTTAGAGTTAGAATGGTTTCGTTGTAAAGGCTTCGTCTAGTTGAAATTTTTAACAGCTTTGCGCTGGTTTGTTAACAACATTCTGTGGTTTTAAATTCATTTTGTATCCAACGATTATTATGTTTTGATCGAATGTTTAAAAACGCAAAGAGATACAAGACGATTAAGTCTTCAATACTGCGAAACCTAAAAGAGACAGAAGCGTAACACAATAACCAAAGAAAAAAAATTAACATAATAAAGAATTAAGACTTCAAAATATTACGGCCTTTGACGTCAGTTGCAAAGCTATGATATTTATAATCACAATCATGCATGCATCTCTTGAGGTATTTTTGCCCCCTAGAGACGCCCTAATGCCTGTAGTTGTTTCTATTAATACCCCGAGAGAAGAGCGCTGCATACTACCCCCGTGGTCCCAACGGAATTCTATTTCACGTGCGACTTTCGAACAATGCTTTGAGAAGCTGAGCTATGAATGAAATTTTGGCGGGCAGCAAATGCTGTTATCTGATTGGTTAATATTAATTCGATTTGATTGTCCTCCTTGAAATATTATCGAGCGTTCTTTGGAAATTCTTTGATCAGCTGCCCGTTGCCGTGTGTGTTCTCGTGGGCTTAAGGCTCAATCCAACTGCGAGTTGCTTGCAAGTGAATGATCGCCACCAGCATTCACTCCTGCATCAAGTCAACAGTAAAGCTAGGTGAGTTTTCTTCTACTTCATTCTCGATTTCGTCGTTTCTAGGCTTAGGGTTATCTCGCATCGGTGCAGAATCTGTACTGACGCTACCCCATTACATAATTATATAAAAGAATCTTGATTTACATTCTTCCATTTAAGTTAAATTCTTATCAGTCATTATTTTACAAAAATGTGTTCAACAACAGCTCTTTTCTGAAAGTGCGGACTTAATCAAATCTTGATTTTGCAATATGTTATTCGTTGTGTTTGTCGCAACCATGATTTAAAATTGAAGTTGCTACACCTTGTGCCCATTAAGTTTGAACAGTTTGTTCAAATCCTGTCCGATCGATGACTTTCATTCATCTGATCGCTGCTACTCCATTTGATTCCATTTACTCATATGACTGGTCCTTACATGTTTGGAATTGAAACCTTATATTTACTCTGCCAAAAGTCCAAATCATTTACTTCGTTTCGTTATAATCGCCCTCTATTTAAACCGGTACAATTTACAGCCAGTATTAAGAAATTGTTATGGAACATTTGCTGCTGTGTCTGCGTAAAGACATTTTGGGTTAAGTGTTCCGGTACACTGCCAACAGCGTAGAGAGTGCGACAGTTTCATATTTCAATTTGGTATTTTCTGGTTGACCTTTCACTGGACTGGAGTAAACGATAGGATGGAATCCGATAGTAGTTATAAGAGACCTATCCATCATTTGTGAATTGAAATGTTGGATAAATACGAGTTTTTTGCTCAGAATCCTGGAAGATTGCAGTTGGTAAATTTATTTCATGGACACTTGGTTTTTCGGAGTTTTCCCTACGATGTGGGCGTTCCTGGAAGTGAATTTACTTTCGATATACTATAGCGGCTGTAATAGATTTCTATGCTAATTGATAATTTAAATTAGTTGAAAACGAGCTTAGATCCTAAATTCCTAGTTCCTTTGTTTACTTATTTTGTTAGTATTTCGCAATACCATCTTTGTGAGTGTTTTATCCCAGCGGCGTCACATTGGTCAACTATCGCTGTGATATATTCGTCATTGTTCGTAGAGAAGCTCCAAGTATGTTCCGGTTCGGATTTAACAATGAAGATCTAAATGTCTGTTTATTGAAAGCAAGACGACTTTAAAAGCCCAGGCTCGCAGTTGTTTGCTATTTTGAAACTTATGAACTTTGGGCCAAAGTGATTGTTCTCTTAATTGTCCACATTTTAACACTGGGAAGCGAGGTCCTCAAACTGAAATAAAAGTGGTTCGGTGTAAAACTCAAGTTACCCGAAGGCCTGGTTTTTTAGAGCTATGTATTAGTGGGCAGAGGTCAACCACCAAGGAATTTATCAGCCGGTATTACAGTTTAAGCTGCGAATGTTTAGGCAAATGACGATGCGATGGGTGTTATGATAGGCTAAGTTGTCTTGGAATCATCATTCTATGCCCACTTAAAATTCTTGTGCTTAAAAGTTTTCACGTTTGTCCTTAGCAGTCTCTTGATTGTTTTCATTTGTCCTCTCGAAAAAGTTCAGCGACACAGTTTGTTCATTAGCGTTAATTTATTGACACTTTGAAAGCTGACCTGGGCCGGTGTCCTTGTGCACGGATATTCTTTTGACCGAAGCTTGCCATTTATTACTCATGCAAGTTTTTTCAACAATGCTGTGATTACCTGAGGGAATATCGACGCTTTTGTCCATTAATCGCTGTCTGTGCCGAGACGATTGGATGTGCCATGTTTGCGTAATGTTACTGACACCTTTAGTCATTGGACCCTCCACATTCCAGGGGGATAAGCGACGCCTTGTACTCACAATAGTTTTATAACAGTTTTGGGACAGCAGTTTGTTGACGTTTGCACGATGTGTGTTGACGAGACATATAATTTATCAATTCGCAAATCAATATTTCCAGCAGCTAGAAATCACCCACGTAAATTCCATTTGTGATTGAGAAAATTAATATTTGTGATATCACCCCCCTTTAAATGTCCAGGTTTCCTACAAAGAAACTCCGATAAAATCAACAAAGAGTTATTAGCTTTTAATCGCATACGTAATTGTTTACAGTATAGACAAACTTGTCCAGTTTACCTCAGTTAATTCATATTTCCTGGTTGGCCATGACTGTATTTCCTGATTCGAATATAGGATTTGAAAACTGCATTATAATATTTTTCTTTAAGTTTTATAAGTTTTAAGTTTTCTTTAAGTTATAATCCGAGAATGTCAATACTTCGTTCCTTCATTACGTAGCATTTGGAAAATGGCCGCAGTGGAGACCCGACCAATGTGTGCATGGTCTAATGATACTTATCATCTAGACGAACTTGAAAATGTCGACGAACAAATGATGTTGAATAATTCAAAGCACTTGAGAGTTCACACGGCAGCAGCACCTGGGGAGGATGTCTGGTTAAGGCTAGGCCTGCCCCCAACACCTCCCCGCTCCCCAACAAAGTCCATAGGAGAACCTACCCAAAATGACACTACCGTTGCAGAGCGCCTTCAGTTGGTTTCCGAAAGCCTGGACGGTTTCCTCGAAGTGGCTGAACGTCAACACCAATCTGATGCGTGCAGCTTGGGCTCAAAGCTCATACAAGACTGTATGTGGAATGGAAAAGTATCAGAAAGGGAAAAGGGTGGCACTTGCATCGAGATTTTTTACGAGACCCCATGTGCCACGCCCCCTCCGTTGGACTACTCTAGTACCGAATGTGTCGATCCATCAGCGGTTTTTCCATACCCGCTAAATGAAACCGGACCGTGTCTACAAGAAGATACAGGTGAGTTTTTATATTTTGCTTGATGTGTATCATCTCTACCATTGCTTTGCGTTCTTCCGTGTTATTTTTCAATCGAATCACAGTTCTGTGCTAAGCTCAAAACTCTCATTTCGATGCCCCGTTAACAAAGCCTCGTTCTGCCGCCATATTTTCAATTTATAACTCTTCAAAAGTCGTGAAATCTAAACCCAAAAGAACCTCGAAAAAGACTTTGCTGCCAACTTGGCCAAAAATACCTTAGTGCAGGGCCTCCGACGAAGGGGGCCGGGGGGCCCTGGCCCCTCCACTTTTTTGCTAAACAATAGAGCTTTTTAAAAATTCTTATGTTTTGATTGTTAAAATCTCCCTTGCCCCCCCCCCACTTTCCAACTTGCATCAGAGCCCATGTAGTGAATGCACAAGTTTTTAAACGAATTCGTAAATTTTTGCTGAGCTTCCATGCTCTTTAAAGTATGTGATTATGAGCTTGAAAATATAGTCAAATCGTTTCTAAGCAATTCGAAAAGGAATGAATTGTGTGGTGAGAATTGAGAATGAGTTTCGTAAGTTTCAATTCAAGCCTTTTTATCCTTGTTAAATTTTAAAATTTCGAAAACAATGTGTTTGCGTTAACGTTAACCGAGAGCCCCCATAAATAGGAAAGCTTTAAAAATGGTAGCCTGAAAAAGCCAATTGATAGAAATTTCAACCCACAACTAAAAATGTCAAATTATGAATTTTTTTACCGTCAACCACCTTGAATACAAAATCGGTTACTCGTTGCCTTCAAGTTGGATGAAACTTATGCAAGGATGGTGATGTTTAACCAATTTCTTAATGTAAAAAGCCCTTTGATGAAAGAGGATTTCCAAGTATTTGTGGCGGATTTGTCGAAACACCCAAAGTCAATTTGTAGGCTGTGACGTGTGCAGTTGAAAGGTTGTGATACAAGGTTTTGAAAGAGAATCTTCTGTGTCAAGTTTCGAGTTCACGGCTGTGGCATTTCTAGGAAGCTAATGCACATTTGTGGAATTTCAAGGTTCCCAGACATCATATATCTGATGTAATTAGAGACAAATGAATTAAGGAGATAAAACAGTATAGCACTTAATTGCATCAATAGAACTACGTAAATGCGATTATTCCAGATTCCTTGCTTTAAAATCTTTGGTTATTTCCAGGCCCTCGATATTAGACTGACGTGGAAAATTATTTTTTTTATTGAATGCTGGATCAAGTATGACGCTTGGTTGCGCAATGTTTCTATGGATAATTTCTTGTCTTTGGGGTTTTCTTCTCTGAACAATACGTGCAATTATCACTGCTGGGTTCTGGAACCGGTACGTCTCGGCATTTCGAGATAAGGACTATTTATTCAGGTTATACAATCTAAAAGTGGAAAGGGTCGAGTTCGCTGGTGTTTCAGCCTAGGCGGCACTGTTCTGCTTTGCAAATTAACTTTACAAAAATTTGAAGCCTAGATAAAGTAACTGCCCTGTGAAATTCAAAACGGACTAATCTGGGAGGGGGGAGGTGTGTTAATCTGTGGTGCAGCTCAGCGTTAGTGTTACAAAAACAATTTGGCGCAAATTTTACCCAGTGCTATTTGCAAGTTTTTTTTAGAAAAGTCTAAGGCGCAGGGATGTCAAACAACACATTCTTCCACTGGTGCAAGCAAGGACAAATCGTTACATGAAAATCTCGTACACCTTTGAAATCCTATATTTTTATCTGAAAAACATTTGAGAACCTATTGTTTGATGGAAATCCCGGTGTAAGTTTGCGTGTACTGAATCTGTACCAGTAGCATGCCTCTGCGGGATGTAATTTGGCCTGAATCAAGCAAATCAAATCACACGACAACAAAATTCCTGACAGCATTCATAACGATCGGGCATACATTGCAGTAATCACCAAGATGGGACACACAGGTTGCCTTTAAATTGGAAAGGGGAGAGGGAATTACAAAAAATTTGCAACCTTTACTTGGATTTCGAGATCTGGTTGTATTGGCAGCTTTCCAAAAACCTTTCTTGCAATTTTATTGCTTTGTAAATTGCTATTTATGCCAACAATCTGAATAAACGTTTGAAAGGTCTTGTTGTCCCAAACTTTAGGTACACGTTTTGTATAATCGTAAAGGCACCTGGCGTGTGGCCTTCGGCGAAGTGTATTCAATGATTACAGATGAATTCTTATCAATAATTATGCATAATCCACTTAAATTAATGTTTTTGATTATGACCGGAGTCAGCTCCATGGAATGTAAATGACACACAATTTGTCTCATAATTTTAGTCTTCAAATTCGAATTTGGAAGGTTGAGAATATTTTTTTTCAAATGCCAGTGGTTTTCATCAATTATGAGGCTGCCCACATTGGTTAGCTTCTGGACGAAGCCACATCCAGCCCCGTCTTTTCGCAAATTTGTGGACCCCAATAGGTTACGGAATCTTCCAGAAGCGTCCGAACAGAACTTGAATTAATAAATGTGTTCGTTTTGTTATTTGAAGTTCTATTTTCAAAAAAATTGTTTTCGTGTGGGGTTTTTTATGATCCATAAAAGAATATGACCTTTTTCTTTATTAAGGCTGTGTGTAGGCTTTGCTAAACCGAGTTCAGAGACTTATTGGTCAAAATATTGTAAGATGCCGGGGTCAAAGCGCTCCATGGAAATCTCGTAGAAAGAAATCCTATTGTTGTGCCTGAAAATTGTTTTGTTGGAATTCGCTAACTCTGTTTGTGCCTATATTTTATGAAACCACCCCTTGCAAATTTTCGTATTATAGCAATATTATTTTAGTTGCTTTTAAAAACTTATTTATTCATTTTTGTTTATATGAAATGGGGTTTCTGTCTTGTCGAGTGATTTGGCCTTGAGCACGAATGAGTCGAGGCCTTCGTTAACGTTCTTACTAGAAGGGGGAATTGCCCTCCTGCCCCTTGGAACTTTGCTTAAAAAAGATCATCTTTTTCCTTCAAATGCCATCCTTCAAATAAAAAAGGAGTAACCCCCAGCTCCCGCTGAAGTTCCCTAAAATGGTTTTGGAATGGGTCGCCTTACTTTGCGTGCAATTGAATTTCCTGTCCCTCAAATAAAGGTATTAGAATTTGTATGCAATTGCCTTTTCGGTTGACAAACAAGGCATCAAAATGTCGTTAGCTTTGCTGCAAAGTAAACAGCGAAGACCTCCTCTGGCTGGCGGTGACGCACCCATTGCAAAAAGAAAGCCTGTTGGATAAAGTTGGTCAAAGATCTAAAACCCTTTCAAATTTCACTAAAGGCTGATTTCCACGAGGCGAAATTTGCAGCGAATTCGCGGCGAATTCGCTTCGAAATGGTCTTTGATTTCCACGAGACTGCGAATTCGCTGCGAAATTATATAATAATTTCCTCCAAAACTCAACTTTAAGGCGCCTATTTTAAGAACTGCAAGCATGACGAATGTTCCTAGATTATTTTTTAACAAATCAAGCAAATTTACCATGCTTTGACTGGTTATTAGGTGCTGCGAAATATTTCGCCGAGAAAAAGTAGAACTCTTTTCTACTTTCTTGCGAATTCGCTGCGAGATCAAAAATCAAAACTGCGCATGCCTTAATGCCTTCATCAGCGATTTCGCCGCGAATTCGCTGCGAAATTCGCCTCGTGGAAATCAGCCTTAAAGCTAAGTACTTTTCTCAAAACACATTTCACAGTTACATTTCCTGTGATTTTGCAGAGGTCAATGCAGGAGGCAAAATGGTAGATAAAATCTGAGGGCCTCCTGAAGAGTCGCCCAAAATGCAAACGTAGTCAAAATGAGTGGTTAATGTGGAATTCTGCGTATTCGTAGTTCCTGTTTGCCCGCTTTGTTGTCAAGGGTAGCAGGTCGCCGGGTCGCCACAGAACTATCTCATTAATCTATTGTTATCATAATTTGTTACGTCACGTAGATTTCAATGAATGTATGAATGGAAGTGCGTGGATTCGATGAGCGTATGGATAAAAGGAAAATATTTTTGCATTTGTTTCTGCGAAACAAAACTGGTATGGTCACCAGAAGCCGTAGGCATGGGTCACACGACACTGACTCAAAGTTGCGGTCAGGGGGTGTCGTCCTAAAACGTAAGGTTGGAGAGCCGTAAGGAACTTCTTAAAGCCACACCCTTTATACTTTATTTCTGTTTAAGAATCTCTGTCATTAATACTCTTTTTTATAAGAACAATTTTATAAGAACACGAGCCTCAAAACTGGTCAAAAGTTCAGAATAAATTAAGAACAAGCTGAGGCTGAGCTTCTGCAAAATGCAATTTTGAACAACGTTTTATCTCATAAACGAGGATTTTTAGCGATGTGTGGGTGCTTTTTCGGTGAATATTCAAATTTGTCAGCAAATTAAGGCTGTCTCACTCACTTTGTTGGCAAATGAGTCCTGAACACCTTCTTAGAGCGAAAAAGCTAGCAATAGCACTGCTTACACCCTCTTAATTTAAGAACAAATTAAGAACAATCCAGCCTCAGATTTTCGAAAAAACTAAAAACAGTCAGCCTGAACTTGAATTTACTGTTTCTTATAAAAAAAGAGTGTATATGAAATCATGACCAAGTATTCAATGACTCTAAAAGGCTGTTGTTTTAAATTAGTCATTCATAGAAAGTCTATACCACCATTAAGGGTTCATTCCTATTGCCAAATATGGAATTCGCCCAACCAAACATAAACTGGACGAATTCCTTAAACGTATAAAGTTAAGCGGGACTGAGTTCACCCTCTCAACATTGCCTCTTGAATTCAACAAGGGTGCTGAACCCCCGAGCCCTTTTCAATGGCATCACAGAGTTGGAACCCGTGCTTCTAAAAATGGGGGTAATGCAAAAGATTTGGAAAAAAATTCGTCGGAGGCCCTTCGTCGGAGGCCCTTCGTCGGAGGCCCTGTAACGGGGTACTCAGTAAGGAACCGCGCGGCTTTTGCACCGTATAACTTCATACCTTATTCGTTTGTTCCATTAAAAGAATTACCAGCTAGTAAAATGTTATACCAAGGGGTTTGCTGCGAGTGTTTGCTGACTTTTCTGTCACAGTGTTGCGGCTTCTTAACGCACACTATTCTTAACGCACGATATTCTTAACGCGTATGACGATAGACAAGTAAGTTTTCTTCCCACCCTGAAAAATCTCTCTTTTCTTTGCAGATGAAGAAATTGATGTCGTTTCGCTGGACAAACCAGAATTGAAAAGGAAGAACTCCGAGCCTATCGTGAAAGAAAGTAAGCCGCTGAAATTACTGAAAAGAACGAAAAGTTTGCCCGTCAAATCATGTAGCCGCGCGGCAAAACGAACTTACGACGACTCATCTTCTGACTCGTCGACTTGTGATCATAACAGAAATAACGATGACTCGGATTCGGATAAGCGTGCATCGCACAATGTTTTGGAAAGGAAGCGACGGAACGATTTAAAGTCAAGTTTTCATACGCTTCGAAGTTACGTCCCGTCGCTGTCTGGAAACGAAAAGGCCGCAAAAGTTATCATTTTGAAGAAAGCCACCGACTATATCCACGAACTGCGAAGTAGTGAGGAGGACCTTGCGAAAGAGAAAGAAGAACTAAAGATTAGACAAAGAGAACTCCTGGAGAGATTCATCAAATTGAAGCCTAAGGCAAAGTAAACGCTTGTTGAGAGACTTTCTCAGCGTCAAGTCGCGAACTAGAATTCAGCTCTGCCTGGACAGAGCGCGTGTTAATTAAGTTTTGTTGATTAAACCATTAGAAAATGGACTAAAACTGAGCCCTCGTAGAAGCATTAAAAATTCGCTTTAATGCTGAGATAATTGTTTCACTTTTTGGTCACAACTACCTAGTGCTCACTTTTAGCCCATAGTTCACAAACGCATTTGCATTCATTTCATCGTTTTTCGCATGGACCTCTTTCTTCAAATTCGACGTGATGATGCTTCACCCCCTGATTTTCCCAAAGCGACTTTTTCTCTGCTTAGTTGCAATAGTATATTCACTTAAGATACCTTTAGCTAGTAGCTAGAATTTTTTATTTGGAGTTAATAAATGCGGGGGCAAGCATCTTATTTCGTGGAATTTTTCTACCAAGAGTGAATTTGTAGAAGAGCTCTCCATTAGAAAAATTAAACTAATTGGATAATTTTGAGTTATTATTATTCTTTTCATTGTAGATTGTAGCTTTTAACTTTCTTCTCTTGTGTTTAGTTCAGACAGGTCAATATCCGAATCTTCTCGTGATCGTTTCTCCATTAAAAGTGATTAGAAAATTTCCCGCGCTTTTCTCATTTCCCGCGTTTTTTCATTCCCGCGTTTTTTGACATAGAATTTTGTAGGCGATTTTAGAGACATCAGTACTTTGTTTACTATATGTCTATCGTTCTCCATACCCCACAATTTAACTAATATTACAAACGGATGCTTTCAGAAATATTGTCGCCAACAGTTGGGAAAGAACGCCCGAATATCAGTTTGATAGGAAACATTTCTTTTCGTCTCGTTTAGAATTGACCGTTTGGTGAAGGAAACCAGTAGTTAGCACGGAAAGATTCGTGATATTTTGTCGCATTTGTTTACTGTTTATGTAAAGGGGAAAGGTTAGGCCCTGTCTTGTTTATAGTTAACAAGCGAGGGATTAGGAATCTTTGATTAGATCACACTATCTAGTCTTTGACTCGTAGGTAGGCATTCTATTTCACAATTTTTTGGTCTTAATGAAAACATAATTTTTGAAGGGGTTGGGATATATCATCATTGCCACTCCCCTTTGTAGCTGTTTAGCTTAAAGTGTTTGCAAAACATATAATCTAAAGTCTGGATTGAAAACAGAGCCTATGAACTTTTGTAAATGTAATGATTTTTCATGATTCCAAACAGAAAAATGGGATTTCGATACTGAGGTATGTGAAGTTTCGAGTTAGTTAAAACTAAGCAGGCCTCAACTACAAATTGCGTCATTTAGCTTTTCATGGGGTGTTAATGTTCCTGATTTTGAACAGTTAAACGAGGTTTTTTGAAGAAAATAATTTGTATTTGTTTGATTTTAAGACAGTTGTAATACATAATTTTGTGTTTATAAGAAGACGAAAGGAATCCAGCAAAACGTTGTTATGATGTTATTTCTTCCTGCTCGTATATTTTTAAATGATCTTTGCAATGAATTTTCCTCAACCTGCAACCGGGTTTTTGCGGATGTATTGAAGTCTGTAAGAGGTATGGTGCTAAACTGTAAGAAAGTTGAACCGTAAACTGCTAAACTATCCCTACTGGCAAAACTGTGCCACACAATGTTTACCCTGCAAAAATTTTCCCTGCTAAAAGTTGAAATAGTCTCAATAGAAAATGAAAATTATAGAGGGTTTTAATACTATATTATCTTCAAAGAACGATAAATTATGTTTTTTTATTCTAAGACTTGGCATTTTTGCTGTTGACCAATTTTTGATAATTTGTCTTATAACACTATCATGTGGTTCTACTACGGAAAAACTTTCATCATACCCTTTTAATTATCATGGGCTTTAGTAAAGAAAAGTGCTTCACATACAACAGACTCAGCTCATTTTTTACAACAAACTTTCGATATGCACACTAGCATCCCACTGAATTCGTGGCTTGCCACGCTAGATGAAAAAAAACCGCATCATGAAGGAATTATAATTCAGCAAGTTGACAAAGTCGTGAGACTATAGCAGTAACAACTGCTTAAATAAAAAAACGAAAGAATAATCTTGCAACGTCGAAGGGCCCCATTTTACCATTTATAATACCATGGGACAATTGCACCATCCACATCATTGTAGTCCTACCAAGGCACAATAATCTCAGTGGTGTAGTCGTAAATTTTTAGGAAGTATTTTGCAAACGTTAAAAAACAAAAGCAGCATTTCATTAGTTCTTTTTATAATATTTTTTATAATAATATTTTGTGCTTTTTAAAACATCTCTGCGTTGAACATTTTACTGCTTGCGTTATACTTACCTTCGTCCTAGTGGTATATGCAGATCATCTTTTTGTTCCCTTTTAGTCTTTCGCATCCACTCATGGGCGGCGCCAGAGGGAGGGGTTGGTGGACTTAAGCCCCCAACATATTTCCAAAAAAGGCTTTAAGAGAATAAGAAAAAAGAAAAGAAATAAGAGGGGAAAAATGCAATAAATCCTTTTATCGCTTAATTTTAAAGGAGTAAGCAGAGGTCTTTGGGGCCTCATAAAGTCATGATTTCAATTTTAAAATAGGAATTAATCAAACATAACAAAAGCAAAAGCAATATTTTAAACGATTGCAAGAAAAATTCTGGATTGTATTTTAAGCCAATCTAAAGGGCGTGGTCGCAACATTTTTCGATGGTATGGAAGTCTCTTCTTTCAAATATACCCAGGGCCTCAAACGACGTTTCGTCGGCCCTTCCAAGATATTGCTAGCATAACGAGTACCGCATAAAATCGTAGGCAGAACCGAACGTGAAGCATTTTAGTGCTTCTTTCAAGATTTGGTTTTTCAGTAAAATATTACTATCAACTCGAGCCCACCCCCACCCCTACTTTGAATTTCTTCTCAGTTGTAAAAGAGATCATAAGCCCCAAAATGCTCTACCTGGCGAGGACTCAAGTTTCAAAGCACAACATGCATGTTTATGTGACTATATATGAAGTTATAGATATAGGACAGCATAGTATGTCTGTTCTGACACACACGCCAGTTACTTAAGCACATTACTTTAACATAAAAATGGATCACAAATCCCTCCCGGTACAAGGCTGTGTGGCAACGCCCGGTTGGTATAACACTATTTTTTCTCAGTTTTCAGAAGAGCTGTGCTTGCCATTTTTGCACGGTTTAGAAAAACACAGATATCGAGCACAATTAATTCTGCAGTGAAAGAAAATCAGAATCAATTTTTAAATTTTATCTCTTCAGCTCAAACTATCGCTGACAATTCCTATTTCCAGGGGCGGCGCCAAGAAATTCAAAGTGAGGGGGCTCGAGTTGATAACATTATTAAACTAAAAAAACAACTTTTGAAAAATACACTGAAATGGTTCACGATATTTTTTACTTATGACTTTACGGAGCACTCGTTATGTGTAGCGGTACATTGGAAGGCCGACGATAGATTGTCGAGGGCCTTAGGTATAGCCAAAGGGGAGGCTTCCTTGCGAGCGAAGCGAGCAGAAATTTTTTGCAACCACGCCCTCTAGACTAGCTTAAAATACATTTCAGAATATTCCTTGCGGTCCTTTTTTGCAAAAGGTTTTTTGCTATTTTTAAGGCATGGTTTTTTTACGTTTGATTAATTCCAGTTCTATAATGGAATTCGCTATTTTATGGGGCACCATAGACCCCGGCTAATTCCTTTGAAATAAAACAATACTGTAAAAGAATTTATCGCATTATTCTTTCATTTCTATTTTTTTTCTATTCACTTTATTCTCTCAAAGACACTTTTCTGCAAGTGGGGGGCTGGAGCCCATGATTTCCAGTCTTTATCGTGTTACTTTTAGAACAGACAATTTAGCTTGATTAAATGAAATTTGACCACGTTTAATGTGTGACAGGGTACGCCTTTTCGGTGCCCCTTGGGCTTTTGTTTTTGGCACAGATTGCATGACTGTGGATCATTGTAGCCAGCAGCGGTTTTAGGGACTGCGGAGCCCGGGGCCAAAAACATCAATGGGGCCCTTGTTCTTTACAATTTCTATCTTTTTCTTAGGTGTAGGACTCCTTTTGGCTACCATAAGCGCGAGGCCTGGGGCCATGGCCCCCCTGGACTCCCCTTAAAACCGCCACTGATTGTAGCAGTGCTCGAGTAAGTGTCTTTTATACGGACAAAGCGACAAGCGTGCAAGTGTACATTGCCCTTTGGTTTCATCCTCACACGTTAAACGACAACCTGGAGTTCGACTGTGGAGAGCAAAGGTTTTTCTTTGCAATACCCATCTCTAGGTATTTTCAGGTTTTTATATGCATGTTAATTTTCTACTTTTTTCTTCGTGAATTAGTTAATGGCCGAATGCCTTGCGACTTTTGCATGAACAAGGTGTTGCTTGTCGGCGAAAGAAGGCCATTGTTTCTTCTTCTCAACCCCCTCAAAAGTGGTTGGAGTTTTATATATGGCATGGCCATCTTGGCGATTGGCCTACCGACCGCCCAAAAATGAATGGTCCAAATGACGAGAGAACGCCACCTTTAATCTTATGATTGATAATGGTAAAATATTCTGAGGACCATGTTCCCTTTATTTTTTTGTTCGGTAATCTGGAACTGATAATAACCAAGCAAAAACTACTTTCTCGCTACAGCGAGAAGCAGATCCATTTGTAGAAAATTTGCCTTTTCAAAATCAGTTTTGCGCTGCGAGAAGGCCCTATTTTCGTGGTTGGGGTATGAACCACCCTCATACTCCTCACCCCACAAGTGACGCTCCTGTGCCCAGCACAACAAAGTAGAATGTAGATTGATTTCAACTTTTCTGCCTAGCACAGAGCAGACCGTCAGTGACCTTCCAAGTCGCGGTTGCCTGCTAACAAAAAGAACATTCTACTTTAGGGCCGGAAAGAAATTTTTAGAAGACAATTCAAAAACCAGGTCCTAAAAAAGTTTTCATCGTAAGTGATGAAGTTCACTAAAATATTTATCCTAAGCATCTACCTCTAAAAAGGTCCTTGTTTTCTTTTACAGTGGCTTGTCACCAAGACAGTCTTTATTTTCGCTCTAATAGAAATAAGAAAGGACTATCTTTGGCATTGCCTGTTGATTACCATGTTTCACCATTTTAAGTGTGACCAGGTGCCAACAGAATGGCGCTGCCTCTTGATCGATAGTGAGCATCTTTTAAGTAAAGCGTCTTAATTACCAAGTTAACGAGATTTTCTAGATCGATCCTCCACTAAACAGAATACGAATTCTGGCATTAATTTATACCATAAACCACAAATTTAAACTCGTTTTATTTTGTTTTTAGATCAAAAAGAAATTATTACAAGAACAGTTGCTAGAAAAAAAACCATCTTACTTCCTAATGGAGGTCAGATTTTTGTGTTTCTGTGCGCTGTGACATTCTTTGGATTGATATTTCACCCTGTTTTTTATCTGCCAACAAAGACAGTATTCAGGCATCATATAGCAACTGTTACTAGAGCCAGTTTGAGAGTAAAAGGTCAAGGGTAAAATAAAGTGCCATGAAAAAGATTTCGTTAAAGAGCTCCATTCTTTTGCTATAAGTGGAAAAAGGCTGCCGAAGCTGTAAAAGTTTTTGCAAAATGATTTCAAAGCAAGAGACTTGCCCGTTATTGACAATTTCGAGGAAAGTAACCCAATCGGTATTTTTACTCTTTAAGGATTGTCCCACCCTTTTCATCTACCAGTAGTCCTTGAAGCAATGAGATGGAGAAGAACAGAACAAACCCCCTGACCGAATAACCTTCCCCTCTTTGTTATAACATGGCTTTCATGGAAGAGATCAGGTATTTCGTTTTCAACCAAAATTCATTCTCTGGTTAAAGTAGTCCCCTATTTCTACTAAGCGCATTGTAACCATTGCCTTTCACAATTCTACTTCCTATTTTATTTGCAAATATTTATGTTTGTTCCGTTGAGTGTATCTGAATTCAAATAGCTGCTTCTTTCCATCAATTTGAATTTCCATACCTCCTCTATTCTCCCCAGTCTTTCTGTTCATCCCATATGCCCGCTGCAATGACGCATTGTTTATGTACCATGTCTTGCTTTATTAGCAACAAATCTGACTTATGTATTGGTTAAACGATCGATTGTGACCCTCTTGGCTACCACCAGCCTCTTTTCCTATAAACTTTCTGCGTTAAACAGCAATGGTGAAAATTAGCATCCTTGGCGTACTACCCTCCCGGATGCCCATTCACTCCCTGCTACTCTTATTCTGCTCTGTTGTATCATAAACATTGTTTGGCCTATCTTAAAAGCATTTTAGGGTTCTTCTTATAGTTTTGTCCTTTTTGCTTAACAAACCTCATACAGTGTCCTGCATCGAATTGCACTGATCCCCTGGGTGTTCTGTAACGCTAAACACAATACAGTTTCTCTTTCAGCAAATTAAAGCAACAACTATAAGAAAATCTATACAGTTAAGGTATTGTCCTGAAAGGTATTCAGGAAATGATTTTTTGCTCCTGTTTTCCCGGTATTTCTTTATCCCTAAATCCACTCTAATTTGTCAATAAACCATCTATAACATATCTATAAATACTGTTATACAGATCTTTGTTATCCACAAGTTATCCCCAGATTGTCCCTATTTTTATCCATACATTCCCTTAAAGTCTGTGGACGCAACGATCTATTTTCGGAGTATTCGATATTAATATTTATGGATATGCACCAATATTTTCATTTGGCAACTTTGCACAAAAAAAGATAATGTAAAATAGAATACAAGTTAAATGAATGAATATATGAATGTTTCTATCAAATATGCCATAACAGATGCAAAGGTTATATATTTTAAATTACATCCACTATGTTAGGAAGGGGAGTAATTTTTTTCCAAACAACCATATCATTTGCATTATGGCAGCTCCATGCGGAGTTTGAGCTTCACTCTCTTTTCCACTGGACACAGGCGCGCACCTTGCATTGAAAGTTGATGTCCATCTCTGTCTACTTTTCTCATGAATTTCATTAAAAGGATGTTAATTTACCAGTTTTCATTCCCTTTTTCAATAATAATGTAAGGGTTTATTTTCCCTGTTTATTCACACATCATATTTACTTCCCTTTCGCCCTATTGGCAAAATTTGTTTCCCTGCATTGACATAACACCGCTTGCAAGGAAAAATATAACATTTTGATAAATTATGCAGCTATAAGTTAACAGTACTTTCAGCAACGATCATCAAAAGGGCAGCAGAAGGCCTAAACATAAGCACTCCAGCAAACGATTTTATTACCAAACATTCAAAGACTGGGGCACAAGATAGAAAATGCCAATGAACTTTCAAGAAAAGACTGTAAAAAATTATGTTATGTTATATAGTATGGCAGGATACAGCGACGCAAATCTGATTCTCTATTTCAATGCTTTTTTTAGACAAGCGTTTTTCCTGTAGCGTAATACCATGCTTAACACGACGAATTTAATGGAAGGATCCTTTTACAAGCTTGCCCCAGATAGAACAAAGCAGGTACAGGGGCGTCCCTAAACACTTTCTCTTGGTTGGGGATGAGGGTGGAGGTGTGCCAGTCAATTGATTATAGACAATATATGATCAATCTCCTAATCATAGGCCAACGTTTTACAATGTTTTGCAATGCTCAGACGACAGTAATCACAATCTTTGCTCTACCACAACAAACTTGTAGATAACTCTGTCGAGAGCAGGCCTTTTCTTTTTGTGGAGCAAAATTTTGGAATAAGCCCAGCAGTTAGACTAAACTAATACCCTCTTTCACTATCTTCAAAAAACACATCAGGTAGCAATTTTATTTCATTTTAGGTTTTGTTATCATGTAAATCGTGTATAAAACTAGAAATTATAACAAAAGAAGCATTGCTACGATTAATTTTTTCTTCTTAACGGGTCAGTTTGTGTAAAATTTATTAAAACAGTTCCAAAAAATAGTTTTTGGATTGGTTATTTTAACGTTGTGCACATAATTGGTCAAATTCAAAATTGCCTGTTGTCTTAATAATAAATGTAAGTGATCTAGAGCAAACTGAACTTTTTGTGCAGAAATCGTAAGCATTAAAACAGAAAATTATGTTTTCAAAAAGATTATGAAATTAGAAGTGTAACGGTTGCGTTTAGTTTCGGCAAGAAGAGAAACAACAGACTGCACTTCAACTGGATACTCAAAGACTGATCACTTCAGAAAACACTCAATATAATAAACGAGTTTAATCGTAAGTTTTTATAACACATGACTCGCTGCATCATTCGTTAGAGAAGAAAAGCTCTTGGACGGTCGATTTTCCAACTTGAAATATCTACCATCGTTTAAACAGTGACCCATGTACAGCAGCTGGCCTTTCTAAAAAAAGCAAGCTAATTTTTAAACATAGTCCACTTGAGCAAAAACAACTGTGTAAAAATCGTGCTCTCAGTTTTTTAAATTAAATTACTTTAGGCTAGCGAATTTTTAAAAAGAAACTTTAACCAAACTGTAGAATAGAAAATGTCATCAGATATGAATGCATAGTTGATGGCATTATGCACCATTCGAAGAGTTGGTACAAGGGTGATCGTACGAATAAACCACGCTTGCCAGACGATCTGTTTAAGTTTCATTTAATTTACTCTGTCTTGCATCTATGAAGTTTAACTTAAATTAAATTTAAGAGAAATAAATTTAAGTTTCTCACATACAGGCAGAGTGGACTTGCAAGTGACGCAGGGACGGCTAGTTTACGTCCGAATGAGGAAAACTAGTTACCAGTCCCCAAATACCTCTACGATGAGACTGCCAGCAAAGGAGGGTGAGGTTTTTGGAGTCTCGCCGACTGATAAAACCGATGGCAAAGAAAGCGTATGATTACCTGTTCAAACTGCTTCTCATTGGAGACAGTGGAGTAGGAAAAACATGTCTCCTCTTCAGATTTTCTGATGATGCCTTCAATACAACCTTTATATCCACTATTGGTAAGTGAAAAGAACAATCAAAATAGAATGCGATAGGCCTATCGTAAAGTTGCCTCTAGTTTCGTTTTGTGTTGCCCAATGTGTATTATCATTTTTTTGGCTATACGTTTTTGACAAGGAACATTTATTATTTGCCATAACATTATGTATTAGCAGTATTGCAGTAAGAATCCGATTCGCCGTAATAAAAAGCATTTCCTTTGCGCCAGACGTACCACAGTCGGATCCTGCGAGGGAAATAAAACAGTGTATCTGGAAGTCACCAGATCATCCATGTTAATGAGACAGTAGTGCGTCACAGCCTACTTTCTGCAAAGATTAGCAAGGCGGCTCGATGAACATCGGTTTTGAATTGTTGGCTGTGTTTCTTAGTCATCTATTAACGGTTGTAGCACGGCTGTGCTCAAGTATTTAGTTCCTTTTTAGGCCATTAATATCGAAGGTGTTGCATGTTTTGGCGGAAAGACCACTTGTCAAATTTTCTTACCTCCACAACTTCTTCATCACCAGCGCAAAAATTACCAACAGTATAAATATGGTTTTTCTAATTGTTCCATGAAAGCACTTCTATGTTGATTATAACAATGAGGTGCGAGGACAACTTCAAATAAAGTATTTTATAGGTGAAGTTTCATGCTTTCAGTTTCGATTCTTGTCTAGTCTCTTACAATTTTCACATAAAAGAGTTTGTTAAAAGTGCTCAGAAATCAGTTCTCTTATTTAAAACTGTGAAATTTGAATTTAAATGCAAAATAATATTTTTCATCTTTGGGTTAAGTGAAACAGAAAGTGCTTCTCTAGAGATTTATATATTTTGTTTTTTTCGTGCCAACTCCATAAATTGTCCAAAGGTCAGATAAATTGTAGAGCTGGGATGAATTGGGAGATTGATTTTCGATGGCTAAAAATAAAAGTTTCTAGGTAGCAGTATTTCCAATGTTTCTGTAGAATTGGTTGTTCTAGGGTTCTTGGTCCCAAAAGCCTAAGCTCCCATCTTGTGTAGATGGATATCGTGTTAGACATAAATGTCATATAGAGAAACTGGACTAATATTGCATCAGTCTGGGTTTACAAGCGATGTTAAAATATCATATGAAGGTGCCCAAACATTTGAGTTCAGAGCACCCATAACAGGTTAAATAGGTAAGATATGAGCATTATTCCTGTGAGGAAATTTTCAGATTATTGTACAAAAAAGAGTCACATATTACACAATTTTATGACAGTTTAATGCCCGCAGTTTTCTCAATAGCTAAAACATTGTTGTTTGCAAAAAGACAAAAGGTTCCTTGCCATGTTTGAAAATAAAGCAGTTCTTGATTTCTGTTAGCTTTTGTTACTTCATGGCTTATTTATATTTTCCTCTAGAAACCATGGATAACATATATATCTTATTAAATTATTGTTGTTAGCAAGGGAGAATACTGAAATATTATTTTACTGACTCTTGACCATATTAAATATGTATTATAAAATTACTGTTTTACCTGTCTGTCATAAAGTGTTTGGTTCCATATAAGCAGTGCTGTAGAACAGGAAGGTTCTAAGTGCTAGTCTCTGTTTCATGCTTAGTCTGTAGCATAAAATATGTTCTACATATGTTTAATGGTTTCCTTGTTTGCCTTTTGTGTTTAATGTAACAACCTGAAAGAAAGATGCAAGTTTGCCCATGAATTGTGTTATTGCATCCATGTTTGGACCGGACAAGTCAGCCTGATGTGATTCAGTATTCATATAAGAGATGTAATGGTAGATGTAGTTTACTGAAATGTTGTTGTCCTAAGACCTCAAACCAGCTGTTAACTATATATAAATAGCAAGGAATTTTATTATTAACAAGTATGCTTAATGTTAGTTACCGTAAATCCTCTAATCATTGCTCATTAGTTCATGTCAGCTCATTTATTTTTAATTTCTAATACATATTGATGCTCAAATGCTCAGGCATGTAACTTACCATAATGAATAATTACAGGCATACAAGTTAGAAATATAAGCATATATACAGAATAAGATAAAAAAGAAATATATAAAAAGCTATAAATGACTGGAAAGTTTTTATTTCAATGAATTTTTAAGGAGCAGCTCTTTAGTAAATAAACTAGTCCAGGGGAGAGCACCCGCTTGAATAATTTTATATGTATATATATAAATAAGAAAATTATAGGCAAATATTATTAATAGCTATCTGTCATCTACTTTTGTATTTGTTTTCAAAAAGCATGGCATTGATTCTGTGGCAAGAGATAGATACCATCCCTTTATTAAAATGTTTGCTACTGTTCAACATTATTACTTTATTGTATTACAATTGTTGGCTTGTGAACTGTTAGAAATGATTTGTCTGCAGACATCATCACTATAAATTACACATCTAGGACTCCATATTTTAATTTAGACAAGAAACACCTTCAAGGAATGCTATCTACTTTTGAAGTGGTTTTATTCCAAAATTTGTGTGTAGAAAAATATATATACCATTCAAATTAGGATGTTTACCTCTGACTCTTGTGTTTTTGTTTCTAGTTTTGTTTTCATGTTTTGCATATATCCTTACACATTTTTTTATTTCTTGACCTGTTCTTGCTTTCTTCATAAATTATCATACTTCTTGCCTTTGGTCGGCAGTTCAGGCCTGGCCATAAAACTTTTACCAGGGGAGCAGAAAACAGCCTCTTATTAGTATTCTTTGTAATATTAGAACAATTTAGGAGAGCAATCTGTAGTTCCCCTCCAGTGAACATTTGAGGAGAGTGTTGAGGGGAGGAAGAGCATTTGCTCTCCTCAAATGACCAGGTTTGCAGTTGGAATAGAATGAAAAATTATGTTGTCTTTTCTTTCCTTATCCAGTTATTTCTATCTTTTTTACTGTTTGCTGAATTTCTTATAAATGCTGGGTTTTCAGATCGCCCTTGTATATAACCATTTTGTGTTTGTGCTATTTGTAGTGCTTCCTGGCATTTTAAACTGGTTCGAGTACAAAATAATTTGGACATCAAAATTCCTTATTTAAATATTGGTTCATAAACTTGACATGACAAATTAGGTTTATAGTTGGTTTAGTTTTAGTTAAACACTGTTGATAATTTAAGAAAGAAGAAATAATTCATCCTTTTTAGAAAACAATTTTTAATAGTTTTGTTTGCAGTAAATACAGAAAGTAGATGTGTTATTCAATGCAGACATGATTAACAGAGCAAATCGTTTATAGTATATTTGGCATTTATAATTGATCCTGTTAGATTTGTGAGACTTTTCTTTTTACTTTGCGATTAATCTTGGTCATTTGTGATTATATTTTATTTTTTTCAATATCATTTATTTTCCAAGATAGTGCAGCTATTTAATACAACCACAGCTGTGAATGCCAATAATAACCTTTCCAACAATATATTATTCATGTGTCTCGTGAATTGCATATTTGTCAGACAGACTTTGAATTTTGATCTCCTTGATTCTTTTGTTTTCCAAAGAAAAGATAGAAACAGAAATTCGCCTGCTATGTTAAGTCCTTTTTTAAGAGAAAATATTCATTTATTGGGTAAACTCATGAATTTGGTAATCCTTGTTGATTCCTAATCGTTGTTATTATTTTGTTTGTTCAAAGTGGTAAATTTTCTGTGCCAGAGGCTTCGTAAATCTGAATTTATCCCTGGAATTTAGAAAACATTGCTTTTTATCTGTCTGAAGCCTGTATTGTAGTATCAAATTCTCAGCAAGCTCTTAACCGTTTCTCGTCGTTCAAGGCTTCTCATTTTCACCTGAAGCTTTTGAAGTTTTGTTTTCATCGAATTGGAATCGTTATTTGATCTGCAAAGAAACGAAATAACTGATTACCAAACGGGGAAGCAAACATGATATAAATTTAAATTTATATAATGTTTGCGTGACAGTTTTCACCTTGTTTATACATGTCTCCTTGACAATTCGTATGTGCAGTCAGTTGAATTGACAGGTTGTTTCTTCCCATCAAGCCATTTGAACAAAGCAGGTCAATTAATAGATAGGCATTTGTCAACATGAAAGGGGGAGTCTCTTACTCCCATTAAGACCGTCTTTTTGTATTATTTCTTGTATTCCTTTAAAAAAATATGAGTTTTAAAGCATATATTCCGGCTCAATATTTCAAGTAAGAAAAAGTCATTTCTGTTCCTGGAAGTTCTACGGAAACCGTAAAGGAAATTTCTGTTCAAAGTTACCCTTAAGTGCACTTATAAAGAGGTGTCCAGTTTACGAAGGAGCAACCTACATCTTCACCCCCGAACAAGATCACAAAGCCTGGCGATTGCTAAATTTATTCACTGTTTGAGTGGTCAACAGCCTTTGCACACTTGCTCTTGAGTGGTCAGTCTGCTCGAAATTCCGTTCCAAAAATATCAGGGTCCATAATTTTCATTCACTTAAAATGGAATGGACAGAATCTATGATCTCAGTGTCCTTCCGAACCAGGAGATATTTTTATGCCCCCTTATAAAGAGGTGTCCAATTTACGAAGGAGCAACCGACATCTTCACCCCTAAACAAGACAATATAACCTGTCGATTGCTAAATTTATGCACTGTTTGAATGGTCAGCAGCCTTTGCACACTTGCTTTTGAGTGGTCCAATCAATCCCTCTTAGCATTGAAACCATAATTTCCGTTTAAATCCAAGATGTTAAATTTAGCTTGTACAAAAATGCAAGAAATTAAGTATGTCGCACTTCTGCGGTAGCACTTTGCCATTTGCTCCCCTTGTGGGTTTTCTTTGTTTCCTAAGCTTCATTCATGGCTAGAGAACAGAACTGGGGTCTTTCATTCTTCTGATACACCCTTTCATCTTAAAACCTTGTACGAATATGGAATTAGAGAATGGAAAAGATGAACAAGGGAGCATTGATAAAATGAAATGAAGTGAAACAGGAAAGGTTGCGATTGAAAGCCAAGAAATGAAAACTCTGGACATTGTATTTTCGGCCGTTTGATCAAACATTTTAAAATAGAAATATATCATTAGTATTAAGTGTCGAGGGAAAGGTACTTCAGTTTATGTTTCCGCTTTCTGTATTTTTTTTTATTTTTGTGGTAAGAAAGGCATATTAGAAGATATATTTTAATCATACCAGGAAAGAAACTGTTTTTTTATTACTGATTGTGGTTTTTTCCATTCATTACTTCCTCGTTCCGTCAAGCCCTATTCTTTCTCACTTTTTTCTGTATGCGTAGAACTAAAATGGGAATCAAATTATTACGGAATAACACTTAAACTGATAAGAAATGTCGTTATTTGTTTATTATATATTTTATTTTTTATCAAATTTTCTAACATATACAGTTGTAGAGCAGGTACTAACACTTCCTCCATCGTATAAATGTTCCGGGGTGTTACAGATCCAAAATTTTTACATTTAGTAAAAAAGCAATTACTCTCCTTTTCATTTATCTTCGCTTAATTTTTGAAGGAATTGATTTCAAAATCAAAACTGTTGAAGTAGATGGAAAAAAAGTGAAGCTTCAGATTTGGTGAGTCTCTTAATTTCATTGTGTTATTTATGTATCATATTACATTTCGGAATATCGTGACGTCAGAATATTGTGTAGAAAATTGCATCAAGATAATACTGACAAGTTGCATCCTATTTTCTTTGACTTTCTTAAGCGAGAAATTATCTGGAAGAGAATGCTAGGAGCCTTGTAAAGGGATATTATCATCAGCGCAAGATTGGTAACTTCAAGGAACAGATCTCAAAGGGCCACTGCTAGCTCAGATCCTTTGCGCGCTTCTGACATTCTAATCTTGAAAGATTCAAAATTGTGACTAACTTTCGGATCATTCATCCAGACGAACATGTTGCTATCGTTTAGGCCAAAAAATTCAGACACCCTGAAGATGTCTTAATGCGCGCAGTGGATGTGAAAAATGGCTTTTTTAGGCAGTGGCGTAGCTTGTCCTTCCAGACTAGGGGGGGGGGGGCGGGGGCCATCAGTAGTAAATTTTACCAACGACAATAAAGATGTAGAAACAATTTGGTGGTATTTCGTCTACCGAGAGACGGTTTACCGACAAACTAAGGTTTGAACAAAGACAAGCTAGCTACGCCCCTTTGTTTAGGAATAGTGTAAGGTTTCTATAAAACGCGGTTATACAGAGGTCACCAAGGTCTGGGAAGTTTTAGTGTTGCTGGATAAATTAGCTACTAGTCTCTTCCATTTTCAATGGTACCCTTTATGAACCTTTGAACCAAAGGCTAGCGTGATGAAATCTGGAGATAGCAATACGAATGGTGATCATAAGCATTCGAACGGAGCCATTCACGGATTTCGTGGTTCATAGATTCATCGAATTTTGTCTACTGTTGCGATTATAATTTAATAGCTATGAATCCTTTTTAAAATGTTATTTCATTGGCCAAACCAGCTTCTGATGCGCAGAAAATTTATCCTAATAGGGTTATTTTGATGTTTAATTTTCGACAGGCCTTCCTGCGTTGCTTTAGAACCCTTAATATCTTCTTACTTCACCAAAGCCGAGGAAGTTTTAAAATAACCTTGCTTTTGGTTGAGAGATAACTTTTTGATGATTTCATATATAAGCCATTGTCTGAGAATCAATGCTTTTGCGGAGAATTTACAGCAACAAAAGAAAACAACGGACTTCTTACTACGCTTAATTGGATAAGTCCTCGAGCTTTTGTGTCCTATGCGATTTGAGGCTGATATGCACACGTCAGCATTTGTCATCGTTATGGAAAAATTTTGATTAAATTGTGCTTCTTCAAACCCGGAAAATGTTTGCTCTCGATGCTTGGGAATTTGAGGGGGATTGTCAAAGTAGTTATAATTTATCTAGTAATTGGGCTTGCTGTTTGGGCCAAAAATGTTGATGCATGCCCCCTCCTTGTCACTGCAAGACAAGGGGAAAGGAGCAGCTGTCGATTTTCCACTACAAAAAGGACCTATTCAGTTATAAAAATTAACGTTTTTTCAGGACTTGAACAATCGTGGCTTTAAAAGTCATACAATTTCCATTAATTTGTATTTATCTTCTTAAGATTGTTTTGAATATATTTTTGTTTCAGGGACACGGCTGGTCAAGAGCGATTCCACACGATAACCACCTCGTATTATAGGGGAGCTATGGTATGTAATGTAGACTATGTTGTGTTCTTATGCCACAACTTTCAGGGCTTTTTTCAAAATTCTGGCTAAAAGGTTAAATTTGATCTCATTACAAGAAACCCCCTTTCCACTTAAACTGGCTAGAAAAGGAGATTTTATCTCATTACAAGAAACCCCACCTTCCCCTAAGACTGGCTAGAAGAGTAGATTTTGTCCCATTACAAGAAACCCCCCTTCCACTAAGACTGGCTAGAAGGGTAGATTTTATCTCATTACAAGAAACCCTCCCCCCTCCAACTAAGACTGGCTAGAAGGGGATATTTTATCTCATTACAAGAAACCCCCTTTCCACTCAGACTGAAATCTCTATCTAGAACATTACCCGTGTTTTAATCTCATAAATGGGATTGATTAAATTGCCGGATTAAATGACATCGTGTTTAAAGTAGTTGAGTTTGTTTGGGGATTTGGCTGATAAAGAAATCATGCTTAATTTACCTTAGACACGAACGTGGAAACAATCGAATTTTTCTCCATTACTCTTACTACACCGTCTTACAATCCATTCATTATTGTAATTGATTAAATTCCTGTCCTTTTACTTGAGTCTATCGTGATCCTTTGTTTTTACTGACAGAAACAGGGAAAAAACTTGACTTCAAACTCGATACAAAGCTAATCACCAGATGGATATACTGATAGCTGCTGCAAATTGCTCCAGGACACGCGGCCTCGTCTTTCGGCTTTGCCACCGGGCCTCTAAAGCCTTCCTACGGTGGCCCTGGATATACTAGCTAATTTATGGAACCTGGAATACCATATCAAATATTCTTCTTCGCACTAATGCTGCTTTGTGTTTTCTTTTCAGGGCATTATGTTAGTGTATGAAATAACAGATGAAAAAAGCTTCGATAATATTGCAAAATGGCTCCGGAATATAGACGAAGTATGTCAATTATACATCTATATATCAACATAAAGGGTGGACCTGTTGTAAAAGCGGCACACATGTCGTATGTGGCACTTGCGCCACGGTGACGTCAGTATTCGTCGTTTTAGGATTTATTTAAACAGCGTTTGCACATAGTGAGACAGGGTATTTGGGAATCAAGCATGGCGAAAAAGTTGTCCCATTCTATTGGTTTCCGCTGCACAATTATTGCTATTTTATCTGTTCCATGTTATTTGTGCCAAACCAAATGGTGCTTAAGATGAAAAGTGATAAAAGTGGAAAGCTACATTAATGCAACAGTCATTGCAGTAACAGTGAGGTCCAACAAGTTTCATTTCTGGGCGCATTTATAGTTAATGATTTTTCTTGTACCGCAGCTCAAGAAATTAAAGGAATTGTGGTCGAAACGGTTTCTTGAATGTTATGCTTCAAAAATCTGGCACGAGAAAATATACATTTTCACCATATGTGATAAAAATGGCTTTGAAAGAAGCAAGCATTTTGAGCATAATCAAGCTTTTCGTTTGTCATTTTTCAGAGTGTAAAACGTTACCAGTGTTACAAAAGGGAATCCTTAATGTGATAGATCATAAACATTTCAACTAGACTAGAATTTGATCACAGCCCAATCTATTATATTTTGACGACCGTTTGGCATAAACAACTTTTAAGAATAAAGTAACAATGTCCATTTTTGTCTTTTTTCTAAGCATCAAGAGTATCTAGTTATCTTGGTGTTTGGAACTGTACCTATTTATTTATTTTTTCTCCAAATTTATTTCAGCATGCAAGTGAAGGTGTAGAACGAATGATTCTGGGAAATAAGTGCGATATGGAAAACAAAAGAATGGTTTCAAAGACTAGAGGCGAAAATGTAAGTAAGAACCAACTTTCTTTTGAAGCATTCGACCTGAAAATGTTAAAATTTTTGTGAATTTTTCAGAGCTAATATCCCAAATAGCACAAAGTTTGTTATATACAATCTTTCTGCTCTTCAGCGCAAACTTTCCTTTATTTTTCATAAAACGAGGTGGATAATCGTTTTTGTATACAATTTTTCTGCTCTTCAAGGATAATCTACTTTTCGTTTAAGACACAGATTACGAGGTCGATTTCTTTACAAGTATAGTAATTTGTTGCCTGGTTTAAAGATAACTTAGCTGAGAAAATCGTGGATGTTCGCAGATTAATGTTCAGGATAGCAATAAAGTTTGAAATTGTTCCAAGAAACAAATAAAATTTTGGCAAGGAGACTGGTTGTCTACGGTTCAATGCTTTATGGTATTGTAACGAAGCATGCAAGAAGGAAAACAAATATTAATAATATTTCAGTTTCTCTTCTTCTTCAATATTCTCTAACTTAACTTTACAACATCTTCTGCTACCTATCCAACCTTTATCTCCACTTCAATTTCCGTCTTTTTCTCTCTCGCTCACTAGTCACAACAACAATAACTTTCGTTCCAGTCTCTCATTACTCACATCCTCACAGTATCATTCTGGTATAGTGATTTTTACACTGACATTGTTATTGTTTAATGTTTTCAGTCTTGGAATTGATGCGTTTCCAATGCTGCCTTTATCACTGCCCTATCTCTTGGCCAGCTATAATTTTATCCTTCTTTCTTTTAGATTGCAAGAGAACATAACATAAAATTCTTTGAGACTAGTGCGAAGGACAACATCAACGTGGAACATGCCTTCATGGAACTGACACAAGACATACTAAGAAAACAACTGTCTGATAGTTCGGATACCCCGTCACGAGCGGCAGGAACAGTGGACCCAACTAGGAGACCCCAAAAACAAGCCGGGTGTTGCTCATCCTAATTATCAATTTTTGATTGAACGTGAAGGTTTCTCTATACATAAATATAGAATTCTTAAATGATGACAGTGAAGGTAGGAGAATTTTTTAGGGAAGGATCCTTCCCCCCCACCCTGCTCGCTATTCCCCCCACCCTGTTCGCTAACAGCAAACTGTAGTAACAAGTTTTTGCCTCCTCGCATTCACGTGCTGACGCCATCTCAATGAAACAAATCTCAATTTTGAATAAGCCCTAATACGAGATAATTCTCATTTTGTGCCTGTTCTCCCATCTAAGTCCTGTTTGCGGCTGGAAAACAGAATGATTTGAAAACAGAAACGAATAACCCGTTCAAATTTATTTCTACAGATATTTTATTATTTATTACTAAGAAAACACAAGGCAAATACCTGTCTGCATGAATTCTAAACTCAGTTTCATATTTCTCCATTAGGCCACATTCAATTTCGCTCTCTTTTAAAAGCCCTGTTAGGCCATTTCCTCTTAATGTTTTGTATCGTAGTCATCGATGGTTATCCCTGAGTAATTTTCCAGTCGGTTTATGTTTGGAGACTATTCGTTTCATATGTTCTCGCATCTTAACTCCAGTAAAAGAAATTTCCTTTATTTTATCAAATATATCTCATTGTTGATGTAGTATCACTCGCAAAAGTCCAAGTTAGATTTTTCTACTCACTGGTTGAAGAGCGACATCTATTTATAAAATTTTCTGACTATCTTCTTCCTCCATATTAAAGAAGAGAATTTCTTTCAACCTTAGGAGTTTCTGTACAGAAGATGTTTTCACTTATTAAATTAATAACTTTTTCTTAGTTTGATGTATGTCTTCATAATTGATACCTGCACATTTCTGAACTTTCATTTTTCTATAGTCATTGCTGCCTTTTTACACCGTATCTGTATTTCGCTGCCACCTCACAATTTCATAGCCTTAGTTCTCCTTCGTTTTTGTTCATGTTTGTTATCATGTGCTCAAACAGTTTTTCAATTTTCAATACCTCTTATCTTGTTTACGTCATCCATTGTCTACGAAGTTATATAATGATTTCATAATAGCCCAAGATTCAATGTTTAACATCATTTTATGGTTTGTAATTTTTCCGACATTTACTAGTCTAAAAATTATATACCTTCGTAAGGAGCTCGCAATATCTTGTATGGATAAATGCGGTAATTAAATGGCACAATTCAAACAGACAGTTTTATTTGTCTTGTAACCTCGATGAGCACTAGTCACTTAGTTCTGTGGCACTTAGTTCTGTGGCACTTAGATCTGTGGCACTTAGTTCTGTTCTGTGGGTTGTAGAATAAAAATTTGTGTGAGTATTTTGCTTGCAATTTCCTCTTTCAAGGGTTATCTCTTACTAATGTAGAGTCTGGCTGCTATCAGGTATAAACGGTTTCGTGGTACCCATTTGAGTAGTTGTGAGAGCGAAGAGCTAAACAGATGTAGCGTCCAGCTGGTAGTGAGATAATCAACTGAATTATAAATGGCTTTGAAAAAAGAAAACATTTATCAAACTAAATCTTTTCGTCTGACACTCTTCAGAGTTTAAAACGTCAGAACATAGATCGAAAACTCTACGCTAAGAAATATACTTCAAATATACATCAACTGAATTATCTTCAAAACATAATTTCAATGAATTATCTTCATAGATTAACGTAAATTAGTACGTTAGGTTCTAGTCCTATTACATAAGGGTATTGGAAGGGAACTTTAACCATGTTAGTCCACCCGTTCAGATGAGCGTTGGTTATAGGAGGACAGGGTCATTTTTCATGAAATCTATTTCATTTTTCGAACAACAAATCTTAAAAGAAATGAGTAGCGAATATGCAAATACAGCTTATGCTTTGCTGGGATCGTTTGGCACACTGATAACAATGCATAAAGGAGCTTGAATTACTTTTACTGTCACAAAATTGTAAATTTTCGTAGTCCACATCATTTTTTTCAAGAAGGACTAGCCTCTGTTTGAGCCGACAATGAGAGGCCATTCCAATGTGGAAGTCACCTTCAATATACCTGAAATTGAAGTGACATAGACTTGAGAAGACAGCTCACAAATTGTTCGCAAAATGCCAGAATTCAAAGGTATGGTACTAGATACTAGATATATAAAGCCTTCTTTATTGCCTTTATTCATAACCTTCAATCAATTGAAAATGACGGGTGTGCTACACGGCCGTCTCTTTCCCAAAAAAGATATGCCATGCATACCGCGCCAAGGTCATCCATCTTTCAGTAAACAGAATTGGGTCAATGCACACCCAACATTTTTTCCAAAAATGAGGCTGCACATTTGAGGTTTGGTGTTTCATCATGGTACATTTGATTTTATAGGGGCATAACCTAAAAATTTGAATATTGCTTTGCCATGAACATTTTCCATACTTTAGAAATCTTTTGCACATGTGAAGAGCCCAGTTTAGTGATAGGAAAAGTCATTTAACATCGCTGATTCTACATCTTCAAATATTTTTTCAAAATAAAGGGCTATAAGCTCATTTTTTGAGGGTTTGAGTCAGAAGAGTTTTTTGGAGAACTGTTCTGGTGAGAGTGATGCATTCTGGTACATGTTATTCTCTGGTTGACTGTCACAAAACTCCAGCATAGAGCCTAAAAAATATCCAGCAATCTAAGGTCCGTTTTCATGTTTTGTGCAAATATCTGAAACACCCCTTGTTTTAGCTCCATACCTAAACCTTATGACAGTGATTTCAAGTCTCTCAAAATAGCTTTTGAAAATTGTTTCGAATCAATTGAAACTTGTAGCTTTGCTTTTTTGAAAGGCTTTTTTTTCAAAAACTCTATGCTTGGAAAAATAAACAACTAAACAACTAAAAAATAATTTTTTGGCTAACGGCTATCTAGAGGATGTCAATCAGTTTACATTAAGGAGAAAATTTCTCCGCTGAAATAAAATTTGCTTTGCAAAAGTGCCTGTTTATCTAAAACTACCCTTGTGATTCAGATAAAACAGGCTATTACAAATTGTTTCTTTGCTTTTGATTCACGTATTGTTTACAGTACAAAAAAGGCCCTTCCATCCACTCAAAAGGGTCCTGTTCCTACCATCCAAACGAGTTCTGTTATTTATGAGTTCATGTGCCGATGTGATTCTGGCTACGTAGGATGTACCACCCAAAGATTGGAGGAAAGAATAAAACAGCATTTACCTTCTAGTGTTAGAAACAAAACTCACCACCAAGAGAACAACCACCTCAGTCTTGCAGATCTAAAACTACAACTAAAACATGTGACATGTTTCGTATTATTGGAAAAGCTCTATCTAGCAGTTTTGGAATCTATCTTCAGAAACACGAAAAAACCACTATTATGTAAACAGATAGAGTTCGCTTTCGCATTAGTAACATTCGTTATAGGCAAGCCGCACTGATTGGGCAACCTCAATAGTTGTATGCTCTTGTTTGTGATTGGCCTATTTGGACCCACAACCAGGCCTCAAAATTGTGATTGCTGTTAATGGTCCAAATATTAAAAAGACTGAAAGAATCCTTAATTCAAGTATCAAACAATAAAACTGACTGCAGGCTTTCGTGGGAAAAATATAGCAGGCGTGCTAACCACCGCACCCCTGAAAACATCCAGGCGTGTGATGGCGTGTGACATTTTTTCACAAAACTCTTTGGTAATTATGATAGATCTACGGAGTAATTGCCAACACGAAAATGATGAAAGCAAAAATTTGATGAAATTTATTTCGCTGAATTCTTACCATGACTACTTACATTATAGCAACTAAGCAATTTTCTAAACAAGTATAAACTGAGCTTATTTAATATATCAACAAAAAATGGCACTACAAGCACAGAAATATGTTTGCTATTTCGTAAGCAGGTTTCATCCGTGGGAACCAAATTCATATTGGGGGGCTGCCCATTGTATCCCTTCTTATTCAGTACACTGTTATAAAGGAAACATACAACAGTTTGACAATTATTGGGGGGGTCCAGCCCCCCAGTCCCCGGTTCCGACGGGCCTGTAGAGTCATTGATGCTGTGGCGTTCATCTGGTTCTAATGGCTGTTTTTGCGTGTAGATCCTTGCCCCGAGGGCCCTCTGTCATCAAGCATGACAGCTATTTTATGAACCTCACTGGCCAGATGCATAAAATATAATGATGGCCCATTTTTCATTAAACCAAATTTCGCTAAATCTAGATTTAAAGCATAGCGATATCTAAAGAGAGGGCAGTAGGGTGTAGCGAAATCCGCAAATAATCTGCTATTTTTTATCGCATCATTGGCAAATCGGCCAATTTTCATCGCATAATCGGCTGCTTTTGCTAAAATTGCGATCGAAAATGAAAATCTTGTTCAAAACATTAAATGTTCCTCTTAAAATTCGGGGACAAAAATGTCTGTTATAGTCTTCTGTGTTTGAATTTGTTCAATGAAATGCCATTTAGCCTTGAAAAGGTGCAAACGTTCGCACTAATCTCTTCTCCTTTTTTGCATCATTAAAAGTGCATGTTTGCCAATGTATGTTTTGTCGCTGGCAAAAATGATTCCACTGAGAAATAGCGATAAATACACAGGGAATAAGTAGACCAAAATAACAGTGAAAAGTTTTGGAAAAGGTCGTCATATTGAGGAAAATTATGATGAAGGGACTACAATTAGGTTTGTAATATACGAAAATTCGTTATATACGGGATTAGTTATACCGAGAGAAGTTGTGCAGAGGCAGAAATCAAGGGGCCAGATATCTCTTGTCATGCCGGAAAATTAATTATACTTGTAACCAGGTCAGGTCTCATAATATCGGGATTCCACTGTAGATTAGTCCCATGGTTATTTCAAATTTTTTTATTCAATCTGCAATCCTTATAAGGTGTTAAGCCTTTTTGAAGTGGCATGAAGTAATTGTAACAAGGAAGGATAAATATATTAACTAATCTCAAAAACCCACAAAACCAATAATTATGAATTTTGCTTCGATAATAAAAGAAGGCGTGCAATGTTTTGCACTCCTGGAAAGCGGTAGGTGTGTGCTAGGGCGCGCGCGTGCAATCGCACGCCTTTCCGACGAAAGCCTGTGACTGCCCTTTCGTTTGTTGCTCGGATAAAAAAAAAGTACATAATCACTGCAAATTTTCCCTTTTTGTCATAAGCTAAAGTTTGTTTAAACTCTATAATGGTATTTTTGTTGATAAAACCATTGTTATTCTAATATAATTTTCTGTTAAAGTAGTTCTTTGAAAATTTACTTGTCTTTGCATCTGTCCACAAGTGGGTATATATATTACCAAGTTTTCGATCTATGTTCTGATGTTTTATGCTCTCAAGAGTGCCAGACAAAAAGCTATGTATGTTCTAAAATAGTTGTTTTTTTCACGCATTTTTAAGTTTTGTAACACCAAAAGATTGTTTGCTATTTTTTTATCTTTCAAAAACTTCTGTGATTGATTTAAGGGAACAAGACTGTTATGCTAGTATCGGTTAATTCACTGGCACAGCAATATTTGCCATATTAAGGATGTTTGTTGCAATGCCTGATCTCTGCCATGTTTCAAATTTACGCAATAAACTGACCTTGCCAGTGCTCTGATACACAAGAATATGTCACAAATTGATGAAATTGCTCTTTGGCCACATTTTTAATTGAAATTTGTACAAAAGCCAGTACTTTGGAGCTTAAATAATTTTGTTACAGTAAAGTTGCACTTGAAATAATTACACCCTTTGATTCAGTACTGCCAAATCTATAATAAAATGTGATTGATGGATTTTATGAAGTTTTTTTATTCTCTATGTCAGTGGCATTTTAAGGCATTACATTTAAAACATTTCTTCTTTTTTGTTGGTAAAGCTTTTAAACCAGGAGTGATTATTGCTTCTTTGACAGTCAATGTAAAATGGGGAAAAGAAAAGTTTGAAGGAATAGAGGTGGATACTTCAGAGCCACCAGAAGTTTTCAAAGCACAGCTATTTGCTTTATCTGGAGTTCCACCTGAGAGGCAGAAGATTATGGCAAAGGGAATGGCTTTAAAGGTAAAGGTTTAGTTTTTTCTCCTATCTGTATAACCATGTGTCAAAAACAGACCAGACTTAAAAAGGATTAAGAATTTGTTTTCAATGCTGATACTTGTGTGGAACAACCATTCTGCAAAACAGCAGATTGATTACCATTTTTGAAGACCAGCATTGAAGATGCAAATAATCGCATACCCAAGCTTTTCCTGGTATCTTAGTACCGAGTAGGAAGTAAAGATTTCCAAAACAAAGTTAAGGCAATTTTTTAACAAAAAATTGAACTCATTTAAAAAATAACTGTTTCATAACAGATGAACAGTCCAAAATATCAGTTTCTTCATTGTGTTGTTACCAAAGCAGCATCAAAGCTTAGATTAAGGCCAAGACGAAATAGATTCGCATGATATCAATCTATTGCCACCAGGATCAATAGTGGCACCAGCCACTAGGCCATAGCCTGCACACAGACTCGACTGGTTTTCCCAGAGAATTTAGGGCCTGTTTTACTGGGAGAGAAACTCTGAATATCTAATCAACTAAATTTCCAATCAAATAGATTCATCTCTGGGAAAACCAGTTGAGTCTGCACACAAGCTACTAGGCCAGGGCAGCAGAAAGGTTTTATTAGGCCCTGAGGCAAACTGAAAAACAAGTCCCCCTGCAAGCAAAGCGAGAAGAAGTTTTTTGTGACCAAGCCTTTTAGTAGGCAATAATTACATTTCAGACTATTTCTTGCAGTCATTTACTTGCAATCATTCAAAACGTTCTGCTATTTCAGACATTATTTCAGACTTTAGTTAGGCTATGTGAGGGGCAAATTAGTCAAAGTCAAAGGGAATGCAGTTTTTCCAGTAGATGACAATGACTAACGTTTTGTTATGTAAAGGCAGTTGGATCACTCACAACCTCTCACTCATAATCACTCACCAAAATATTACAACCCCAATTTTTCTCTTTAAATTAAGGCAAAATGCAAAATCAATCCTGCTGATAACTAGGGGAGAAGAGATATTCTGCCAGTACCCCCCTCATCACTGGCTAGGCTTACTTTTACTTGGATATGGCAAACTTCACAAAAGGCTACTTGCTTGCAGCCTGCTTTTGCCTTCAAGTCAAACCTGACATATTATATTGGCATGTGTGGCATTCAATTAAACATAGAGATAATTTTGTTCATGCTAGTGTTGAGACAAAAGAAATACTGCCAATTGCCTAGCAAGAATGGTATTGTGTTGCTCAGTTTATCTTCACAAAATTTACATTTTCCAGCACATTTTTTTAGTTATAGAATCTTCTCAATTTTTAGAGAGACTTGATGTTTTCTGGGATAATTTGAAGCCAAAATGTTCTGAATTTTTTTCTTATTTCAACATTGATTTTTCTATAACTTCATTCTAAGAATTGTTTTGAAAACCACTAAACAACAGTCTTGCAAGACATCTTTAGTTGCACATTGATTTCGTGACGAAACATGTTCTGTTTGGTATTGTAGATTTTGAGCAGATTTTCAGAAACACATTGTTTTCTTTCCTAATTTTTCCTCTGAGACAGAATGTGTTGTTTTTGGCAAATCTAGTCTCTGTAGTGTAGGTCTTTATATTCCTAACTATTTTGCCTCTTTTTAGGATGATACTTGGGGATCATTTAAGATAAAAAATGTAAGTCATATTGTCATCTATTTTCTTTCTAATGATTATGTTGGTATATGTTGTATGTGAGTATTGCTTGCCAGTACTTAACAATGCAACCTTATTGTTGTACTGTAAAGAATTGTGTTTTTAGCAAAGTACTTTTGCAAGCCCTTGTCAAATCAAGTTCAATGAACAGATCAGTTTGGCACACCCTAATTGATATCAAACTCAAGAGGTTTGCACTTAGATTTGAAGAGTTGCCTAAAATACAACTGGACTACAGACAACAGCAATGGACGAGCAGCAATCATTCTAAGGACAACAGCAATCATGAAAAATTGCAACTGAAACATCAGTAAAAACATTTTTAAGAATGAAGTATTTTTTGTGGAAGGTGTCAACAATTTTTGTTTCCATCAGATGACAGGAGTTGAACTTCTTTAAATTTGTTGTTTAAAAGGGACTGACACTATTGATGATGGGAAGTGCTACAGAGTTGCCCAAAGCACCTGAGAAAAAGACTGTTTTCATTGAGGACATGTCAGAGGCAGAAAGAGCAACAGCAGTTAGTTTTTGTCTTTATTTCCTATCAATATTTTAATTGACTTCAATTAAGATAATCATGACTGTTATATCATATTCAAATTCGTAATTGCTGATAATCACGATAATCACAGATCATAATCATTGCAACAAATCAAAATCATTATATCTCATTGTTTAAGTGATCACAAATCATTACTTGACCATCCAGCCTATATGAATAGACAGACATCAACATAAATAGTTTCCAACGAATATATAGTCCAAGAAAAATTTATGTGCGTTGACCCACCGATAGGCAATTTTACCATCCAAAAAAATATTTTGCAAACAAGCTGAAGATTTACAGTTTAATTCATGAGAAATTTGCCCCCCCCCCCACTATACCCCCACAGATACCTACATCTCTGATCATCATCATAGTAAAAAATCACCATTACCCTTTTTGTTGGTGCTTTTCTGCTATTGCCCACTGAAATTAAATTTTCATCCTCTATTAGTCAAATTTACCTGCTGGTTTGAACAACCTTGGCAACACTTGTTACATGAACGCCACTGTGCAGTGTTTGAAAAATGTTCCAGAGCTGAAAAATGCCCTTCAAGAGTAAGTGTCAATTTTGAAACTTTTCCAACGACCACTGTTGGACGTTTCAGAATACGAAAGTTGCTTTGTTCCAGCTTCATTTTTTATTCCAGAGACCTCAAATTATTCAAATTCACAATAGCTCTTCTGATATCTAATTTAGCCCCAAAATTTATTCGAATCTCCAAAAGGAACACGTTAACATCAGATTGGAATATTTTTATAAAGTGAGGATGTCTCAAGAATCAGAACAAGTGTTGTATCGGTTTGTACTACGTAAACATGTATTTCCATCTGGAAAAATGTTTGTAATGGAAGTTTGAAAGTTTGCCTGATTAGAAATGATGTTTGAAAAAGTTTGCAATGATTTTTGCACCCTGGTTTTTCCCCTTTCGTTGAAGTTTTATTCGAAGATCTAAATTTGCAATCAAAACTGTATTTGACTGTGTTTAACAGTTTTTGAAGAATTTCAGCTAAGTATTAGGTATTATGTATTTAAGCATTTATTCTCAACGTAGAGACTATTCCAGGATCTAGCACCTCGTACAGAGCAACATTTTTGCCTATTCGCACTGATTTGTTGAAGAAGCGATCCTCCTTTTAGAAATTCTTGGCACCTAAACAGTAATTACATTAAATTGATAGATTTTTTACTGTTCCTGCTAGGTACAAAGGACATTTGAGCCTTGGAAACATCATGTCAAATCCCTCTGAAGCAGTAACGATAGGTAATGCTGATTTTAGTTTGTTTTAATCAATTCTTGGTTTTGTATGCAACGATACGTGATCATCTAAACTATATTTGATTGCTGTGTGTTTTGTTTACAAATGAAAATCGATTCCGATGACAAAAAAGGGAATTAATACTGGGGAGAGGGGACCGCAGGAATATCAAAAGATTTATTCATTTTTAACCCAATCTCAGTTATAGAATAAACTGAACTTTGTTGCGAGATTATCGAGGCAACGCTTTTGAAAACAACACTTAATACCATCTTTCTTGACTTTTTTCAACTTCTAATTGATGGCAAGTACTTGAAGTACCAAGCTTTTTTAAAATCAGCAAATAAGCAGGATTAGAATGTATATGCTAAATTTTTAACAGTGTTGGTCCTACCTACCCTGTTATTTGTAGAACCTTTCTATTTCTCATAAGGATTCAAAACTACGTTAGGAATTTAAATCCTCGTCTGTTTTAAATGGATATTGAATTTAATGTCTGTATTTTAAAGCATCGTCTACAGGTTTCGTGTCTGTATATTTATAATCATTTGATTTGATTTTAATTTGTATTTCAAGGTAAATATAAAAAGCTAAAAAGCTATCGAGTTACTAAACCCTCTTAAACTAAGCTTGAATTCAGTTTCCAGGTGGGTAGCTTTACAACCTACTGCTCGTCAGTTTTGTTAACCTGTGAGTTATGATTTGAACAGTACCTTGAAGCAGAAAAAACATTAGCTGGGAATTCTAAGGTTTCTAGAAACATTTTCAAATTTGAATTTTGTTTGAACTCCTTTACAGGATCCTCAGATACAGGATCTCAACACGCTAGATATTTTAACGTTAATTTTGTTGACGCTTTTCCAATCCTAATAATTTTCCTACTTTATTCGCAGCGTTGCGAGACCTTTTCAAAACGATGGAAAAAACAGCCGAAGGTTTTCCTCCAATAATTTTCCTTCAGGTAAGGCTCGTTGAGTTTTAAAGCGCAGAATCTTCGTAAGGAGCAAGATTCGATATTAGCTTCAAAATAGCGTGCCCTTGTAGCTACTTTTTTAAGTAATTCGTTATCCTCTGTCGAGAGAGATAGTCGACAGGAAATTACTTATCCAGTTATGTCCTTTTCTTATCAGTGAGGTAAACATGGCGGAGAGGTTTTCTTCTCCCATTGAAATAGGGCCTAACTTTGCGGTTTGTTGGTCGGTCGAGGGGAAATGGGGTGGCTCATGTTCGTATTATTGAAGGAATTTTGTTGTAGAAAGAGACAATTTGTATCAATAGCAACTGTTGATGTGTCGTGGCGGTTGCCAGCTTTGGAGAACTGGCAAGTCCTTCAACGACTGTCAGACTTTTTTGGGGTTTTTCCAACCACATCTATTGTTCGAAAGAGAATCACGCCGTTATATTTCTATTCCAACCTTTGATCGATCTGCTTATGGTTTTGATGTGCTGAAAAACCCTGAACCTTTCAAATGGGTTGAAATTAAAGATTTTTATACTACCGACGCTTCAGTCTCTCTGCTTGTGAAACCTATTTCTGATATAGACAATCAGTTCCTCATTTTGGTGTAGGTTTAAATGAACTTTAATTTATATTAAATATTATCCTTTAACCTATTTAGAATATGGGTTTTTCTACTTTAGCTGATGACCATTTTATAATAACATAATATTTTGAATTGATATCAAGATCATTGCTAATAGCACCTAGACATTGTTTGCCAATTCTTAATTCCCGCGGCCACAGTTCTCCATTGACAGCTAGCCTTAAGTTTTCATAACCAAAAATTGACTCAAGCAAATCAACTTGACTGATTTACAAAAAAATTACACTTATAAATGGAATTTTTTTCCACCACCCTAATTTCAATATATGAGTAATAGAAAATAGTACCATGTCCTTCCGCTAAGATATTTTGAAACTGAATTGAAACCGCAGCTTTATATGATCACACTAGATAACCACTCATTCCACATACTTTATGAATCGTGCTGTTTATTAAAGTTCTCTTAACTGTCCTTCACTAATTACTGTTTTATGTAGTGTTACAATGAAAAGGAAATTTGGTCATAGACAATCATTAGTTTTTATCTTCAAAGTTGATTAGAGTTTATTGCAAGAGGACAAACCAGTTCAGTGGGTGGGAATATGACTTACACGTGGGTCTAAAAGTCCCAGCTGTAGACGTTAACTAATTGCCAAGAAAATTTTCCTAGTTGGCAAAAACGTTTTACGCAATAAAAACGTTCGGAAAATTAAGTAGAAAAATCGAAAACTTCTGCCACAAAAAGAAGTTATGAAACTTATTTGCAATATCTTCCTAAACAAAAATAATGCTTAGTCTTTCAAAGAAATAATTAGCTGAGAATGTTGATTACATTTTATTGAACGTAAAATTTTATTGAACATAAGGGACGTGACCAAATTATGAAGATGATTTACTAAGCCCACTGTAACATAAAGAGCAAAAGGTGTTTGCGCTGTCAGAAGTTGAAATGGCCAAAAAACTGATCTAAACAAGTATAATAAAGAGGAACATATTTGTCACAATAAAGAAAATTCGAATAATTAATATGGATCTATGATTATAATTCCCTCGAAACTAAAGCAGTAAGCTTCTAGTCACTTTTTATCAATTCATCCTTTGAAGCTGAAATTTGTAAGATCAAAGAATGCTGTTCCATTTTCTTTTTTGAATAAAGATATATTTCTATTTGATTTTTAAGGTGATGCATTCCGTGTTTCCACAATTCGCTGAGAAAAATGAGCATGGTACATTTCAGCAACAGGTAAGAATATTAGAGAATCTTAGTTTTGCCTGATTATTAGCTACTTAGAAGTCTTTGCTAAAACAGCTGGTAATAACAGGCAAATGGTTCTGCTTTTTCAGTAGTTCAGCAAATGAGTTTTCATCTAATTACTGGGTGGATCATGTAATTATATTTGTTGTTCTTGTGTTTTTTTGTAATGAAAAAGAACAGGTCTTTGTGGAAGCACATTTACAGTCTGTTGCAAGAGAACGTCCGATGTCTAGAGCTTCATTCTACAGAGCTTTTACTTCAGGAAATAGGGACAAAAATGTATTGTGAACCATTTATTCTGGTGGTACAAAATTTGAAAATGCCTTTCAAAAAAGTAAAATTTTTACAACTTGCTAAAATATTTTTCGTCTGACAATCTTCAGAGTATAAAATGTCGGATTAAGGGTCTGAATGCACACAAGCGGTAATGATCGGACAGCTATACTCGCGTTTTTCTTAATGGCCTATTTCGTTCAACAACTGGGTGTATATTTTCCATCTTCTTGTGTGGAGATAACTTTCTGTTTTTTTTGGGAGGGGGTAGCTCAGAGCCCACGCCACGAATTTGAAAGTGGGGGCGAAGGCTAGCAAAAGTAGGGGCAAGGCTTCTCTCCCCTTTCATTGCAGCTTTAAAACTTTTTGCTTCGCACAAAGGGGGGGGCATGGCCATCCCGACACTCAGTTGGCGTGGGCCCTGGGGTTGTAATGGGGGCTAAATCCATCTACAATTGCACAGTTAATTTCTGTGCTTCGTTCAAGCCTAGTTCAAGCCTCGTTTCAGTGTTTCGTCAAAATACTTAGTTTACATATTGCATATACCAAATTCGATAGACAGTAAGGTATATTACGTTAATTAGGCTAAATTGCCCAATCACCCCTACAAAGCGTGAATTCGAAACAACGGCGAAAAACTGCCCTGTTTTAAATTCTCAAGCGTGTACTTTCACTATTCTCATATATTTATATATTCTATTCACAATACATATTACCTTTGCCTTTAATATGATTAAGGTATTTCTTGACATCTTAGAAATGAATTTCACGAAAAATGCTGATAAGTTCTTCGATATTGCCTCTGTTCTTTATTTGTGTATCTGCTACGTCACCAACTTTAACCACACAAGGGCCAAAACATTTACATCACCCTCGCTTTCATGTCACTCGTTTTCGGTCTTTTCAGGATGCTAACGAATGCTGGCTACAAATCGTGCGCATGCTCCAACAGCAGGTTAAGCTCAACTCTGATGCTCCGCAGTCATCAATAGCCGAGTCTTCTGCTCAAACTTCGCTCATTGAAAAATATTTTGGTAAGTGGTCAGTAATGGTTTAGTCTTTATGGGCAACCATATTAAAACAGAAACTGTCTGCCTTTTGCGTTAAGCTTGTCTGACATTGACGCAAAACGGTGAATGTATGACGTGTAAGTTTTTCCATTGAAGACACAAAGAGATTCCGCATGATCTTCGAGCTACCAAAATCCTTAGACAACTGATAGGGCAATTGTGACACGTGCCTCCTTCCGTTTTCATCATTCCTGTACACCCTGTGGTTACAGAACAACACGACTTGCGAAGGGCATCACACCAATGTATGGATTTTTGTCATCGATTTTCACGACACCAATCCTATTTAACTAAATTTATACTATTTTTCATTAAAAACTTTCGCTTCAGCATTTGTAATAGACAGACAAAAGGTAATTTGCTGTTTATTGAGTTATATATTTTCTCACATCCATAATAAGCACATGCGTACTTTTCTTTCCTTTCGTAGGCATTCACATGAAGGCAGCGTATCCCTTTTCCGATGCCAAAACTTGCACCATAAATTTAATGTTTGTTAATATTGATGGATATCCTAGTTTTCTGGATTTGCAAAGAAAGGATAGCTAGTTGAGAATTTATAGTTGATTATGAAGTTCAAGTATGGAATCAATTTGCTGATATTTGTAATTTGTAGTTTAAGTTATTTTTTTCTTAAATCATTCAGAGCGTTAAAAGAACATATAAGCGGAAGACTATCAGCAATTTTTGGACTTTTACACCTTAATCTGGTACTTCCTTCTTCACCTGGCTTTTTCTCCTTAACCCAGCACTTTGCCCTTGACCTAGCTCTTCCTCCTTAACTAAGCACTTCCCTCTTAACCAAGCACTTTGTCCTTAACCAAACACTATTCTCCCTAACCAAGGACTTCCCTTTTACCCTAGCACTTCACCCTTAACCTACAACTTTACCCTTTATCTTTGTCGGTCATTTTGTTCTATAATACACAGCTTCACAACTCCACTTTGCTCTCAACCTATCACTTTTCTCCTTAACCTGGAACTTCTCCCTTTTAACTTGAACTTCTCCTGCTCGGCGTTCACCAGTAAATATCCTTGACTCACTGCAAGTTTGAAATGTACTGAGGCCCCAGAAGAAGAGCCAACAGAGTCGAAAGAAACTCAACTACAACTTAGTTGCTTCATTTCTCAAGGTATCTAGCTCTTTGTTTGTATAAAAATACGGGCCAAGAAGCATAAGCCTCCATATCGTGAAATAAATAAAGATTGCTGTAATATGGTCATTTATAGAGAGCTCGATGCTGTGTAGAGAAAATTATGAATGGTTTGGTGTGTAGAGCAGGGCTGTTTTTAGTTGCAACTGTGATTTTGGCGCTTATTACCATCAGCAGGGAACTAGTGTGGTTTTCTTGGTGAACAGATTGTTGTAATGGCTGACATTCGTGATGATAACCGTCACATTTCATTACTTTTTGGAAATTTTATAGACATAATTTTGATTTAATGATGTATAGAGCTTGAAAGTTGCCAAATGTATTTCCGTCAGATACTAACGATATCTGGTTCTTTTGCCGGAATAATTTCTCCTTTTTACGCTGGAAAAGTTGGCTAATGAATGCAGGTTGTTCTGAGCGAGAAGAGTTTGTAGGATTTTGTTAAGCTCCTTAGACAGTTTGTATTTTCAAAATGACCTATCCAGGCATCATCAACGTAACATTACGTAAATTACCCCTTAGATAAGTGATAGATAGATTTTCAATCAGCTCAAAGTCAGTCCTTGATCCCAAGAAATATCACAATAATATCTCAGTCAGGTATTGATTCCTAGGTATCGTTGGTGGATGCCTGCCAAACAAGAGGGCCAATTTTGTTCTTTGCTCTCACTTGCTACTCAGATATGACCATAAACTTCGTTAATGTGATCAAAATTATTTTGTATCCTTAGGTGTCCACATTTTTTGATGCCTTAGTTTTTAAGGTTTAGCTTCTGTATAATACTGACTTCACGCTATAGTTTAATCTAGTGGATGTTGCGTCATTGCTATTCTAACTCCACTTTGAATTGTTGTATTGAATTCCTACATATCGTGAAGCTTGTTTTCTTCTTAGATGTGAAGTTTTTAAAGACAGGACTGAGTCTGGTACGTCTCTTTTTCGCTTATCATCTGTCAAATTTTTATTGACACGGAGAATTGATAAAATGCTTATGAAACGATCTTTTCTGATCTTTTCCCTAATACAAACCACTAAGAAATGGCACTTTTTGTTATAAAAACTGAATTTATAAACCGAATCGTTTATAAAAGTTTTTAAAAATAGTTTTTTTTAAATATTGTCACAAGCTTTTCTAGTCCTGCTGCTCTTAAAATTAGTATATTTCTATGCTACGTGACATATAATTTTTATGCTAAATGACACAGCTTCTATTATGACGTCATCTGTGTTTTTATTAAACATATTTCATATGTTGTTTATATACTTAATCTTAACCCTAGTCATAAAAGATTTCTGAATCTGTCTCTGTCAACCTTTCATTCCTTGAATTTAGCTTCTTTAAAATTTTTCACATTCAATGGTTCAAGAATATTTTCCTACAGAACACTTGGGCAAGCTATAAAACTTTCTTCCTCAAAAGAACGAGGTGTTTTATTTGAGTTTTTTTATAAAGATGTGAATTAAAAATTAATTAAACGAATATTCAATTTTTTAGCGTTTAAACGAAAAGCTGACCAAAAATTCACCAACATTAGGAAGAGACGCAGAATATACAAGAACCGTAAGTCTACTTCCATGTGACGTAGATATACTGTTACAAGTTGCTAATCTTATAGGTACAATACCATGATCGCTGGAGATTTGGAGAGTTGGAGGGCAATAAAGTTGTAATTCTGAGACTCACACCCAGTTAGGGCATTGAGATTATTGAAACGCTATTATGTAGCAAGAATTGCCGAGGTTCCTATCCTGTTTCTTGTAACTTTCCATCATTGCGGTTACATTGAGTCTTATTTAATGTTCAGAGAACACGGAGCCAGTGAGCGGGACATTATGTTGCTTGATTGACTCTGATCTGAACTGACTAAATAACAAAAATTAAAATGCATATATACAGAAATCAAATTGCTGACTAAGGGTGAGTTAGGGTGACGATAAAGAAAGAAAGATGCAATGTGATAAAGAAAGATCTAGGCATAGAACGGAAGAAGCAGAGTCAGCGTGACTTAAATAAAAGAAGCTGTGAACAATGATGAAGGGAATGTCCTGTAGTAAGGGATGCCGTGCATGACGTAAGTGGATGAAATGATGATGGCCTATTTTACAATATTAGATTAACTACAAGATCATTGTGCTTTTTAGACTAGACGGTTACTACAGATTATAACTACGAGTTCCATTTCAAACACAATGATTAAACAACCTTTTCAACACGTTGCTCATTAACCTTGGAGTTTTATATTGACACAATCGTTTAATCAAATGCTAATGGTTCTTTGGGAATTGCTCCTTAGAAGCATGTCATCATTTGTGGCCACAGCAAAGATCTGGTCGCTGCAAGATTTCGACATGGTCAATACATTTGAATTCCATTTATTACAGATGTCACATGCAGAAATTTTGTAAAAATATTTTAAATTGAAGAAGAAAAATTCAATTTTTGTAGTCAACGATGCATCAAAATTAAGACTGACTCGAAATTTTGCTCCTGTATGTTTCTTGGCTAATAGCAATTTATATTTTTAAGATATCCCTACTACCCGTTATTACTTTCCTGGCCATTTCCATTATTATGCAACATATATATTTTATCAATAAATGATTGTTTCTTTTGCAGTCAAAAATTAGTCGACTTCCATCGTACCTTACGGTGCAGTTTGTCAGATTTTATTATAAAGAGAAAGAAAAGGTCAATGCAAAGATATTGAAGGTTAGCAGAAAATTCTTGTGCATTTCTAAGCCACGTTGCCTTGTTAACGTGCAAGTTTGTCCTTTGTGAATTTGCTAGTTCATTGTAGCGTGCATTATGCCAATAGAGTGTTTTAGAAGAGACAACTTAACAATAGGTTGAATTTGTGACAAAGTCACTGAGACATTGCCATTTAAAAGATCTGAATTTCCTAAAGGAATGCTGTTTTTAGGCTTGGTTCCAAATTTCAGAACCAACACCAAATTACAATTATTTGATGGAGAAGAAATGCTCATTTGCTTATATTTCTGCCAATTTGGATCGGTTCAACATATTTTCACATGTAGGACTATTTGATAATGTTTTTTCAGATTATATTGTCAAATTTTCTAGAATTCCAGGAAATAGCGTTTCTCTTTGAAATTTGAGTTTTCCTTGTCATTGTAAGGCATGCAACTTATCTATATTTTCAGGACGTGAAGTTCCCACTCATGCTAGACGTTTTTGATCTCTGTACACCTGAGTTACAAACGAAGTTAGGCCCAATGAGAGATCGGTTTAAGGAAGAAGAAGACAGGCTTGCCGTCACAATGAAGGTGAATTATAACTGATCTTCTCTATTGCTTCAATATTTTACTTGAATTCTAAAATGAAGCTTGAAAATACGCCTGTTTGCTCTAAATGTTTGCTAGGTGAAACAAGGCTTGTTTGCTGGGTGCGTTTGCAAGGTGAAACTAAGCTTGTTTGCCCGATATGTTCGCTGGGTGTGTTTGCAAGGTGAAACTTAGCTTAGTTGCTGTATGTGTGTGCTGAACCTAACTAAGCTTGTTAACTGGATATGTTTGCTGAGTGTGTTTGCCAAATGAAACTAAACTTGTTTGCTGGATGCGTTAGTTTACGATATGGATACTGTGCTTGTTGCTGTTTGAGATTTTCGGAATATTAATTTCCAAGAAACAACTTTGTTCTTTTATGACACTTCAGTTACATCCCTTTGTAATATGTGCACAGTGCCCATCTACCCAGTGCCCACTACATATGTGAGCAAGTATGTGTACGCATATATGATCAACTTTTGTAAATTCCGTGTTTAATTGTAGGCAAATAAAGAGGCAAAGGCACGTGGAGAAGAAATGGAAGTAGACGAAAAAGACAAAAAGTCAAAAACTATGCCATTTTCTTTTGAGGATGGTGAGGTTTTCTTCCACAGCTAAATCAAAATATCGCTAAGAATATGATATTAAGATTAACAAACATGAAATTTTAGATTTTTATTTAAACAATTATTTTGCTGTTTGTTTGTATTTTGTTTCTACCGAGAATGCGAAGATAGTTTTTATGACACAGAGAAGCTAGTATGCTTATCGAGCAGTTTCATGGCCCTTCCTCTCGATGTAACCACACCTCGTGATCCCTACATGCAGTGCAGGGACTACTAAAAGGCCTCATTCTTTCTTCCCTGTTCTTTCTCAGCCCATTTATTTCTACCTTTGATACTGTTGTGTTTCGAGTGATAATTTCTTGAATAAATGAACGATGTTTATTATTTCTGCTTTTTCAAAACATTTTCACTGGCTTAATCTTAATTGTCTGGTAATTATTGATTTCAGACGTAGGATCAAATAACAGTGGTTACTACGAACTTACTGCAGTTTTGACCCACAGAGGGCGATCATCATCGTCAGGGCATTATGTTGGATGGGTGCGCAAGAAAGGAGGTATTTTAGAATATTGGTATTAATGTGAATTACTGTTTACCGGTCTGTCATTAATTGCTCGATGCCAGGCTCTATAGCAGAGCTCTACACGCTATATGGTGTATAGAACAGGACGGTTCTAAGTTGCTACTAAGAGTTTCACGCTTACTGCGATCATCAGGCACTATTCTAAATCTCCATAAGGAATACAAAATACTGTGTGCCGGTCTGTCATAAAGTTCTCAAAGGCGTACAGGCAGAGCTGTACACGCATTTAGTGTGCAGGACGGCTTTAAATTTCAACTATGAGTTTCACGTTTAATGTGATCGCCAGACTATTGTTAAACCACTGGTATATTATATTAGCATTACTCTATAGTGATCTTTAAAGTATAGATCTGTAAACCATGAAAATATAATCTTTAAAAGTATGGAACAATACTTTGTCAAGACAATTAGTATGAATATTACTGGAAGCTGTTATGTTGGAGAGTGCACGATGCCATGAAGAAAGACTTTACACACCTTAACACGTTAGAAAGAACGTTTCTAAGTTTCCTGCCTAATGCGATTCTATCAGAGCTATGTGTGGGTAATTAAAAGAGTTAGAACTTAGGGGTCTGTGCAACCAGCAGCCTTTGCGCGCTCGCATTTGTTTTGTTTTTCTATCTGTGTTCTTCTATGCAAGACAAAAATGGCGAGGAGAGTTCGAAGGGAAATTTCTGGTATTAATGTATCGCTTCTTTTGGTTTTATTTTGCGCGCAGCTTGTGCTAACAGCTTTCCACCATTTTCATGGACCACGAAAATGGCCGCCTTCCCAGCTTACGCCCGCAAAGGCTACTGGTTGCCCACGCCCCTTTAAAACTGAATCTTGAAAAGATACACAAATTGGAGTTTTACATAATGAAACACGGCTGTATGCGATGCATTAATAGTTGATAAATTCTTTACATCTTTACAGATGAATGGATAATGTGTGATGATGATAATATGTCTCCGGTTAGCTCACAAGATATTCTAAAACTTTCCGGTGGAGGTAGGTGAAACTTACAGCTTTGGAAGAATTTCTCTTCCGTCAAACTGGTTTCTGATTTCTTGCAATAAATTACTTCAATTTTTTCATCTGTTATTGTTTAATATTTAGTGAGACCAAATATTTATATTTTTATTTTAAACCCTATATATACGTTATCTCCATCCTAATTTAATTTCTGTATGCAAGGCTCTAATTGCCGTTACAAAGATTAACAGTATATTCTTAACAAATTCAGTATTTGAATAAAACTGTGATGCATTTTTGTTTATTTTCAGGTGATTGGCATATAGCCTACGTACTTCTCTATGGCCCAAGAAAACTGACAATCACAGAGGAGAGCTGAGTTTGTCTCACTTTTTAGGATTGTCCCGGGCATCTTGTTATGACCTCATTCCTTAGGAATACCAATACCAAAGTCAGGATCCGAAGTGAAGAACCAAAAGGTGCCCCTAAACAGACACCTCGCCGGAATGATTCACCAAACTGTTCACTAGACATTATAGGAATTTTCCTAATGTTCTGATTATACTAGAAAAGTTATTTTCATTACACTTTCCCAGCAAGCTACGTTTCTTTCTGAAACTGTACTTACCTTGTTCACGTTTTTGAAAGAACTTTAAAAGCAATAGTAGAGTATCCGGAATCAGGAATACTTGAGAATAAACATGACGAAGGTTTTGGAGAGAAGGAGAGAGAAATGCAAACACCCTTGTCGCACGAATTTCTTATTCTGGAAGTGAGGAACGTTCCACCAAATGCACGATTAGGTCTGACAGAACCTGTATATAAACTACTATGGTAGAATCTAGGAATATGTGCAGCCAGTATTCATGATTCGGATTTCTAGATTTGATGAGCAACAACAAGACAAGTTGCTGTGAAACCTCCATAAAGCGGACACTTACAGGGCCAGTGTCCATCCGTTCTATGGCATTGTCCGGTGCCAGTAGTGTCCGATGCCGGAGGGCTACTTCTACCACTTTTTGACTGATTGTTTCCACTTTGTTTGGTGATTTCCCTGTAATGGGAGGGTATCACTTTGAGATATTTCTCATCTACAACCAGTTTGCTACAGTGTAAAACCTGTTTCTTCTTTGCTCCAACTAGTTTTTAATGTCTACATTCAATGCGTTTTGCTAGAGACATATCCCTTCAAAGCGAATCTTAACAAACAAGTAACCCTGCCTGATGTGTCCTAAGGGTATCAAATATCTTAATTTCTTTCTACTTTGCGGTTTAGCTGGCACCCCGTTTCAAAATATTTGTTAGCTTTCCATATATTTTATCTTTCTAAACTATCGGCTTTCTGGATTTCTTGGTTTCCCTTATTGCTATCTTATTCAATAACTGATTAGAGCCTCAGGGCCTCTTTAAATGCTCTTTAAATAGAACTTCATTAAAGCCTTGTTTCTATCAAACGTACAGTCCTTAAGTAGCTAGTAAAATATTAGACCACACTGTGCCCCTTTAAAAATATATGCTTTGAGGTAAAGATATCGACGAAGAATGAATCCTAATTGTTATGTTTCCGCTTTTTGAGCGTTTTTGCTCCATGTCTCCGGCATAAACCTATCTGTCTAGTCGACGACTTGTGATTAATTGTATCCCAAGATCGGTCAAACTTATCTCGGTCCGGTTTGATATAATTCAGTCAGGTAATTATACAGTCAGGTTGTAGGTAAGTGTTATCCGTATTGACGCCTTCCCGCGTATTGAAGATCAGATTGCCAAACGCAGTCAGCGCAGGATACTTTGTCCAGTCGAAATATCTTTCAAAGGTAATCTAGATATATCAATGTCCGGATCTTGACATTTTTCAGATATACCACACTGTGTTCCCTAACTGGAAAGTATCAACGTTAGGACCGGGTCCCGTCGTGTCTGGGATCCTTCTTTATACACTTTTGACAAATTATTATTAGGTGATCCAAAAGGGTCCGTGGCCCTGTACGAGAAACATTCATCGGGCCTACAGGCGATCGTTTCGGGTTTCAAAAGTATTTGTTAAATCGTGTTTTTGCGTTGCTTATATTTCGCGAAGGTATTGATATGATAAGATATAATTTTTTGACATCAATAAAAAATTAAGACCTTGCATTAAAAAGTTAAATGCAGCCAAATCTTTGCTAGCGGTGCTTTTTTTAATGATTTCACCGCCATCGCAAAAATCGCTAAAATATATTTATTGCTCTGTTTTTTATCAAGCGATATCCTCGGGCCGGACTAAAGTCATGCAGGCCATGCATTTGTCGCTTTTACAGAGCTTTTGGACGAAATTAGAATCTGCAGGTACTTGAATGGGAAATCAGAAACCCGTTCAATGATTCTTGTGAGATTCGGTCAGGCATGTCAACTTCGTGCAACTCCATCGCAAGATTGCTCATTGTTTGTAAATATTATAATTACACTTAGTCCGTATATATAAAAAACATAATATTTTGTTAATGTTTTATCTTGAGTATATACTCTTCTGAAGGAAAAATTAAGAGTTTTGCACTCCCTTTCCAGAGGATGAGGTGAGGATTTAATTTTTCATTTTCTTTATGTTCGTCTACATTCGTCTTTTTTATGTGAAATTTGCTCATTGGGAACCAGTGATTTTTAAGAACGCGGCTTTACGGATAATAACTTTGGTGTTAAATTTTACGCTTTTGTTATTTTTGCTTAAATTTGTCCCAAGTTGTCTTGTTTTTTCTAGAAAATTCAACGTTCCCATTTGATTTCAGGCTTTTTTGGTAGAATTTCCCCCAGTTTTGCTACATATAACAAGAATCTGTCTCAGAGCCTAATCTGAAAAGTATTTTTTAATGGTACAAGATTTATAAATGGCTTTGAAATAGCAAAGTTTCAAGACACACTGTATGTCTAAAAGTAGCCTCTAAAAGCTTTGCTTTTTCAAAATCATTTTCATCCGAAAAAATTATCACTAAATTTTTCTTCCGTCTTGACAATTAGTGGATATAGTGGTTAGAAGACTTTGCCAGCTTGATTTCAAATATTCTCAAGGCGACCTTTTTTATATCTTTGTAAGATTCAAGCCCCCACCACCAGAAAACTTATGATTGGTACACAATTTTAATTCATGTCAAGAATGTTACAATAGGCAGTCTAATTTGAAACAATTCAATACATTTAAGTCCAAGAACAACTTGCTGACAGTTTTTGATAGAGTTTGGAAAATTTAGCAATAGAAAAAGGCAAAAACTTAGATACAAAAAACAACCAGACTGGTTTCTGTTACCACTCCTCAATTTATGTTATTACGATCAGGTTATGTAGAGCCTAACCTATTATTCTTCTTTGTGATTTGGGGAAATTTAACCGTGTGGCAGGCACCGCGCAGCCATTGGGCTGGCAGGGGCTATAGCCCCTCCACTTTTTTGCGATAATACGTTGTAAAACTATTTGGAAAGTTTACTCTAACATGGTCTAAGGCAACATTGAATAGTATACTCCTAAGAAGTAGCAGTTTTTCTTGACTGGGAACCCCCCTAATAATTTTCTAGCTGTTTTTTTATGTTTTATTATCCCCAATCTAATTTTATCTATTTTTATAACTATTGATATCTTCCCTGTACCAGATTGTTTATAAAACCCCAGTAGAAATAGGCCAGTATTTTCTAAAAGGGGCCTTTTTCCGGCGTTCTAGAGAGCGTGGCCTAAAAAATTTCGGTCACGCCCTTTTCGGCCCTTCCACATTTAGACTGGTGCACGGTCCCTGCCGTGTGGAACGCCTAGTTGCTTTTCTCCTTTTTTGTGATGTCAATAGCAATGTTTTCTAGCTATTAGTTAACATCTCGCAGCAGTTTCAAGCTACCTTTTATGATCTCCAACGAAATGCAAAGATTGTATACACTCCGTTTTAACCTTCATTCATACTTTCTGCAAGGAAACGGGGTTAAATGGAGGTCTGGGGACGTATTCTCCAGAAACGTTTCTGCAGACCATCCCTCTAGATGCTAGAAATGCTTTTATTTCTCATTAATATCGCGATGATATTTACCATTATCAACCAAAATGCGCAGGATATTTTGAACAAATGAACTATGATACACTGCTCCGTTCCTTGACTTTTGATACACCGCGATATCATTTAAACTTTAATCATTTTTGTCACTTTAATCATTGAAAACATTGAGCCAAGTTTTCCTAATCTCGAGGCTAGACTACTAAACTTTCGCAAAATTCTGCACTGTTTCGGCAATTGAAAAGTCTGATTAGTTGACAATCCCAAAATTTCGTCCTTTTCACGAATTTTTCCTAAAAGTGCTTGATAGAATGTTGGCAGTGATTGGAGTTAAGAATATTGTTAATCGCCAATGGTTAGCTTATCACCCAAGGCATGGAAATAGGGTCAGCATATAAATTATCAAAAAATTGTATTTGTGAAAATTCAAAATGATCTTCTTTGTCTTTTGTAGGCTCTTTCTCCTCGTTATTTCAACCGCCTTAGCGGCCGCATTGCATCATAAAGGTATGTCGTTAGAAGGAAACCCTTCGTTTGTTTAGAATTTGTCATTCCATTTTCGAACTTATAGCATCATATATACTGAATTTAAAACTTTTAGCCCGATCCGGGGGCTGCAGAGAACGATTAAGATGTCAGTAACAAAACACACCAATGGTTTTTATCCAAAGGCAATGTTTTGTTCGCTAATTTTTGATAAAATACTAAAGTCGACATCGAGTACATCAGTATTTTTAAAATAAAGGCATGTTCAGCACTTTTTGTTTCTTAATGGTTTATAATTTTTAATATCTTTTTTTTCAATATTCGGGTTTTGATTTTTAATGCTGGGAAAAGGTTTAGGGTGGTCATGGGTAATGTTGGGCATCCATGGGTAATGGCGGACAGGCATATTAAACACAGCACAGTTTTGGCGATCTAAATAAGAATACGATATAAGGCCAGGGATAATGCAAGAGTTTTATTCTAGGGTGAGAAATGGTGATATTTTCCCGCTAAATGTCTTTATTAAGCGACTGTCTATATATTCATAGTTATCGAAAACATGTATAATCAAAGGTTTGACAATAATGAGCTCTGACGGAGTCGAGATTCTATCCGAACTCGTGTTATTCATTGTTATCTTGCGAAAAACAACATTAAACTGGAAAACTGCCTTCTCTTGCCAGGAAAAGTGCTAATTTATCCCATGTTATCCAATCAAAATATATTTTTAAATCATGCAATCAATCATAGTAAGAAGTCAAAACAAAAACATTGAGCATTCCCTGATCACTGCAGCGAGAGACATCTCGATTTCGAAGAGTAAAAAATCAAGGGAATTTAGGCCCACTCATTTCACCGACATGCATTTAAAACACATTTATTTGTTAGCACGCACAGCAAAAGGGCTCAAAAAGAGAAACAAATAATCTTAAAAGGTACCCAAACATGCTTATAAAATCTTTTCATTAAATGTTCATGACAGATTCAAAAAAATATTCCTAAGCAGATTTGTCCGTGATTGTTGAGTAGTTTGCATTGTGGATCAGAAGTGCAAAAGGAAAACGTCTGTTTTGCAGCTTTAGCGTATATATTTTAGCATAATTATTCTCTACTGAATTATATGTCGGCTACCGCTGAATCACAACTACACTCTGATTCTGTCAACATATCGTGGCTAATACATAGCGAATACAATGTCACGTGACTACGCCCAGAATACTATCCTACGTCGTATTTTGATATTTCATTTCTCTGCGAAACGTAAGAGAGCTCTGGCTTTTCTTCCAAAGAACTAGTGGTATGTTTGAAACATTTTGTCACTTGAGTCTAGAATTTTATGCCAGTTTTTAGCTTCAGTTAACATCTGTCATGATTCCTCAATGTTTTCTTTTGAATACGAGGCTACCTATAGTTTTTTTTGATATGTAAACTCAATGCACTTCTTTATTGATTGGTCAAATTTGTTGTGCCTTGAGGTTTGTCCCTCGATGTCACATCCGTAGAGTTGGCACGAATGCTGTATTTACATTGGGGGACCAATTGCTCCTTTTATCCCCTTCTAGCTCCTTTTAGTTCTTTTTAAAGAAATTAGGCTCGGCTCGAGTTCCTAGCTGAAAACTCTGGGAAGTGCTCTAACAGTTTTCTCGACATTTTTCAAGGAACAGGTCACCCTTTTTCCATTTTTTCACCATTATATGACTGGCTTCTCTCGATGCAACGGGTTAATTACTGGCAACGGGTTTCTTTATTTTGTCATTTGTTATTTTAGACTTAAAGAGGGGCATTATCACTAGTGCATCTTTTGGAGATCCCTACGGGTCTATCGGTGCGGTAATTCCACCAGTTTCAGGTATTTTTTGTTTATTTTGACAGTTTCAAATTATTTTTGTCACCTTAGCAGCTATTTGATATTATTTCTATCAATTTACATTTAATATATTATTGCCTCATTTAATATATTATCTATCGTAATATAAAATATTACTTATTTTCTATAAATTCAGGATTTTTATAGTTCTTTATGTATTCACAATAGTATGTTTCATCATTATCTAAGTTGTTTATTTTGAATTTTTAATTAATAAAACTTCATCCTTCGCCCCTCATTTTCTTTTTGTCGCTGAATTTTAATTGGTTCACAGCAGGAAACTGTGTGGTATTTTCTCCGTATATAGCTTCTGAAAAGGAAGACTTATTTCTTGCCTAAAGGCAATCGTCAGATACTAAATGGGCTTAAGGTATCTTTCAATCAAGAATTGACCAACCAGCAAGCGTTATTCCACTAACACAGTCATTGATTGGCTATTCTTGATTGACAGGTGGTTTGTCGATTGCCTTTAACTATCTTTAGATTATGAATGACTAATCTTTCAATAACCTGGTAAGCGCTCTCTTCTTTCTATATCTTTCACTAACTTCTTCTACTACTGCCATTCAAGGCAATCGACAGATGCAAAACTGGCCTAAGCCACCTGTCTATCAAAAACTGGCCAATCATTTCGCGTAATGCCACTCACGTGTTTATCGGTTGATCAATCTACTTTAGTATGCTTCTACTAATGCCGCCTGCATGCATCTACATTCCCTGTCAGCCTTCGAGACTATAGTTTTACTACATTTCTACAATCCTGGCCAAAAATTATTTGACTCGCTGGCAAATTGCAGCATTTTTAAAAGAAATTTATTAGGGTAAAATGCCCATCTTGTCTGTTTTTTTCTCCAGTCCATAAACCTTTTGGTCGGGATTGTAGTACTGTTATAACTGATTTCTTTTGTGCTATAATGGTTTGTATCGTGAAAGATTAAATTTTGTGTTAATTGTATTTTACCGTATTTACATGTTAAGGTTGAATTGTAGTGTTATGTTGACAATAATATCGAGGCTACCTATCTCCCCTTTTGCAATATGGCATCATTGTAAGTAGCTTGTTTATTTTCTGAGTTTGAGAATGGTGATATTTCCCAATTTTCTTACGGTATGATTACAATTTAAGTCTGAGTGAAAGAAAATATTTAAATTAAGGTTTTGAAAGAAATTATAAACGATAAGATAATATCTAATAATAAAAATATACATACCAAGGAAAAACAACTTTTAATTGTAATTTACTAAGGAAAATAACAAAAATCGATAGCAATGAAAGTGGAATGTTTCGTCTTTCCATTAGATTATATTTTCAAATATTTTTATGGGAAAGGAATACATCTTTTGATCACAAATTTGGTCGTATTGTAATGAATAAGCCAATTCAGGTTGTCACCTTACTTGTGCCTCTTGAGACACGTATGTGAGACCCCATAATTTCTTTATCAGTACTTAGAGCGTTTCTTTACAATTTGATATCCCGGTCTATGCGATAAACTTTTTCTGTTTATCGTCTTTGCGATAAACCCTGTTCAAATTGCACCGTACTTTCAAACCAGACTATACTCTCTTCCAATATCTCTCTGCCCTCACACCCAAAAGCAATTGATATTTCATTAAACTCTTCAGAGGTAGCTATTTCTATTAATTTTGTTCAATACATACATTTAAGGTGCTCCAACACAAGCCGGAGTTTCAGAAGATGACATCATTCCAGCTGATCTGAGTGATCGATACAGCATTCCCGATGAAAGCTCGTACACCCACGCCGCTAAGCATTCGCACCATTTGTCACTTGATACGCACCCAATTCATTTGTCTGCCAGCCCGATACCTTACAATGGTAAGTATACACGATACCTGCCACTGCTCTATAACACCTCCTCTAATATACGTTTTTTGGCACCGCAAAGTCACTAAATATTTCCCCCCAAATGAACTTTCCTCCAATTTTTGTACCCGTCCGGTATATTTCCCCGGTTTTTTATACCCTTTTCCGCCCTTTAGTCTTAAGTTTTGTATTTTCTTAAAGCTTTTTTATAGAAAATTTCAAAAAAGGTTCAATTGGACAGAAACAAAGCTAAAGTGACGAAGCCATTGCCTGAAGGATAGGAATGGCTACCACGTTTTTGTGCCAAGGTTTGCTTAAATTAAAATATACTGTTGTTCTTCAGATCACGGCTTATACGAAGATCTTGGAGAGCATATCGGGCACAATTTCGGTTTGGAAGACGGCATGCATCCACGTCAGTATTACAACGGACACGGATCGTGGGCTGATAACGATCAACATTATAGTCTTGATGCATTTCCTCATTACGTCGGCAATGTGTTAACCAACAACGAGGCATTACGGCTTGGATTTGACAAGTCATACCTGAAGAAGTTAGGATACGATGGCAGTCATTGGCATCACGGTACTAGCTGGCCTGGTCTTCATGTTGGCATTGGTGGCCACGGTGTGAATCGTGGAGGTAGGCCTCGTCTGGAGTCAGTAATGACAGCGTATCCTCTTTTTGGTATTTTTTCATTTGGGCCACGTGCCTCACAGAGCATTATAAAACACCTTAAAATATATTTTATAGTTAGGGTTGCGGGTTACAGATCCAAAAGCCTGTGGTTGGAGTCCCTTGTAACGAAGCATGCAAGAAGGAAAGCAAATATAAACAATATTTCAATTTCTCTTCTTCTTCAATATTCTCCAACTTAACTTTACAACATCATCTGCTACCTATCCAACCTATATCTCCACTTCAACTTCCGTCTTTTTCTCTCTCGCTCACTACTCACAACAACAATAACTCTTGTTCCAGTCTCTCATTACTCACATCCTCTTACCTTTCATGACAAAATTTTCACTCAGAATGAGGACAGTTGCCAGCCCTCACTCCAGGCGTAGGATGGTCAAGGAGACTGCACGATAAGCATAGCTTCTCAGTGTCCTAAAAAAACTACAAACACCAATGCAAGGCTCTTTCCCCATCATATCTCTGTAATTTGGTATTTGTTCATTAATGTGTGAACCGGGTCAAAAGTACGGTAATCCGTTAGCAAACATCAAATCTTTTACTGACCATATCTCATCCATTGAACATGCTTCTAGCGATTCTGTCCTATGTAGAGATTTTTCATAGTAAGAAGATGTTTTATTTAACTGTTTATCTAAATCAAACCTTTCAAGTCATTTGGTCATCTTCTTGACTTTGATGCCAAGACATGTCACCATCATTTCTCTTCAGACCTTTCTTGTTTGATAGTTGCATGGCACAGATATCTATCATTTCTAAATTCATATCTTAAATATCTAAAACTAAGCTTATTCTTTGTAATTGTAAAACAGTAACAACTTTTATTTTATTCCAGTTTGTCGCCAGGCGATTGATATCGCATTTTTGGTTGATGGATCTACTGACAAAAACAATTTTGAAAAGTTCATCGACTTTATAAATGCTGTTCTGCATAAAATCCCGATTTCCGAAACTGGAAGCAGAATAGCTTTGGTGAAATTCGCAGAAAAGGGAGAACTTGTGTTTGGCTTTGATAAGTAAGTATCGATTGCATACAATAGTAGGCATTTACCTGATTATTTTTTAATATTTTAGATGGTATCATCATTGAATCAAAGTTCAACTGCTTCTGTGATTGAAAACCGAAACATCAGAACCTCCCCCCCCACCCCTGGGCTTAATAAGATATCTTATTCCTGTAAAAGTAAGGTTCTAGATTGAGAGAAGCAGTGTGCTTTGGATGTGTAGTGGTATTAAAAGAACAAGGAGGTCTTATCAGAAAATGTTTCAAAAGGTTTTACTGAAAGACAGAAAAAAGTTTCTTTTCAGGCCTCTTGTTTCACTGCTTATGTCCTCAGCTGGAACATGTTGCACAGGATGTTTACTTTGTACATTCTCAAATTCTCTTCAAGACTGGACTTTTCCTTTTGTTTTGCTTCACATAAGCTCTTCGCATATTTAAAATAAATTATACCTTTTGCACAAACATCCAGTCAGGCATAAAATATCATGATATTATTCAAAATACATCCTAATTATTGTTTGTTATATCAAGGTACCTTAGCAATCTAGCAGTGGCACATGCTCTCAAAGACGCTAAAAACAAATTCGAGAAAAAGGATGGACGAAAGCTCGGCGACGGCCTAAAAGTTGCCAAAACGGACCTGTTTGATGTATCGGGCAGAGACGAAAAGCACAAGATTTTGGTTGTTCTTTCAGATGGTGCTGCGGGGGATTCTTTCAATGAATATGCCCAGGCGCTTAGAGATGCAGCAGTCTCAATCTACTTTGTCGGTTAGTTCATGTCTTTATTCGGGTCTAGTATTTCTTTAATAGTTTCAACACTGTTGTGTATTTGCATATCTTCTATCTACTTCACAGACACTTCACAGGTGTCTTACTTTTAAATTTCTGTTGAGAAATTTATGGACCAAGCATCAATGCAAAAATTGATGAAGACTCTGGCATTCTTCCACTCCCATATCCATAAGTGCAAACTCTAAAATTCACCGATTTTTCCAGAAACCATTGCAACTTGTTTTTACAGGGCCAAAGCCAAATTTGAAGATGGAACAAATAAAGGGAATCGTCTCTGACAAGGATGAATGGTTCTCGTATATCACAGAGGATTATGAGAAGATGATCAAAGATGTTGCTCCAGTTTTCCCTCCCATCAGTTGCAACGGTAAGAAATAAACTTCTATCCCATAATCCCCCTGCATTTTTAGCTCATTGATTATCAAACTGAGAACTGAGTGTTGATTTTGATTTCATGATTCTAATGATGAAAGGGAGGCTCTTCAACAAATCATTTGCTGCTAATGATTAATGAATTCTGTACCCCACTTTGGCAATAGTATTCTATCATTTTTGCTTGATATTCTTCAGAGACTGAGTTACTCATCGCGTTTAGAACTTGTTTGTTATTTTCATAAATAGCCGTCACAATTATGACATCATCTGATCCTGTCTATATGCAGCAATAAAGAAGCTTTGTATCTACAGTCTCCAGGGGCGTAGCTAGCGGGGTTGAGGAAGGGGGTGGTGTCGAGGCTGTGACACCCCCAGTTCTTCATGAGTAGGTCCGTAATTCTAAAGTTGGAGTGCATGCAACTAAAAATATACTAAGTTAGTGTACCAAAACAATCATTGTACACAATTTGCAGGGCGTGTTAAATAGAAATCTTAGCATGTCAAATTTATGAAAATTATGTAGAAATTTAGGCTTCAATACCCACTTTCAAGATGAACTTTTTTCGCCTAAGCATATTTACCTTTGGCCAGTCCGGCACACATGAAGATTTTTGGTTAAATGAAAGAACGTTATCATCAAGGATATTTCTTTCACGACATCAGTTAAAATTAATTCATGCACTTAGCACATCAAATGCTTTTCGCAGATAAATTTTGACTCAACTCTGAATTGTCTGAATTGATTGTCTTTTTTCATGTCTAAATTTGTTTGTCATGCGAGAAAGATAATGAAAGATAGAACCCCGAAAAATATAGCAGTTTGCTACAGATTACACTCTCTACCGTCATCAATATACGTAGCTTTTTTGTTGCATCCACTCTGAATGACCTGTCAATTTCTATTGCAGTTGATGTTGTATTTGTGGTGGACTGCACTCAAGGAGAGAAGACAAAACTAAATGCAATCAAAGCACTTATAAGACGTGCTATAAGCGGCCTCAGCATCGGAACGAGGGGTGACCACGTAGCTGTTGTTACCTACGGTGGAAAGAGTGTAGTGAAATTTAACCTAAACAAGTGAGTTTTATTTTGCTTCAGACAACCTTTGAGAAATTGAGAACAGTGGCGAGTGACGTTTTTGAAGGAAACTACAGCCCTCACAGCCTAAGAGGCAAAAAAGTGCCATATTAGGTTAGCACAAGGTTAATAAGTAGGGAGAAATACAGGCGTAAACGATGTTATATAGTTGTAACAAAAGTATGGCTAGCTATCCTCTGCTAACGTTGAATTGAATACATCCTCTATTTCAGTAAAACATTTCGTATCCAGGAACATATCAGCTTATCAAATTTATTAATGCTATTTGCCCACATTGACAATGTTCTGATAAAAGAAGAAAAGACCACGAGACTTGACCATCCTTGGAGAGACACTACCGAATATCCTTCATTGTCACTGCCCAATTGATTTGTTGAAATTTAAAGGCTCTTTTTTGTTTTATCAAGAAAATCCCAGCCTGGCAAAGTTCAGGCAGCCCTTCAAGAACTAGAATGCGGAAAAGGTGGAGCTGCGGATGGTGCCCCTGCACTGGCACAAGTTAGAGGTAAGCGCTGGGATGAGTCATTCAGAGCTATCCTATTATGTATTGGCACACAAAACCTAAGAAACAATTGTCTCTTATTACAGCCTTGTATTTTTTGACACATACTAGGTGATCGAGAGTTGAATGAATTAACAACCATTCTGTAGTTTTCCAGAAGATTTAACTGGACTACAAAGATATTGCTGTTCTGAAAATTGGATATCACAGAGCAGCTCACATGATATGTCCTGTTCTTAAACGATTCGATGCCTGTATTTTGCTGCCTAAATGAAGTACGGTAGCTTTTTGAATCGTTGATTAAATCATTGAGAAAAATTTCTTGATTTTGAGATAGGATCAACCCCCCCCCCCCTCAAGATATGGAAGTACCACCATTAAGAATGACACAAGAAGCTCAAAATCCTCCCTCCAATTGCACGTTAGTATTGTCTTGCAGACATTTCATAGAACTATATAGAAAATTGTTTTTTTGCCTCTCTCACAGATGTTTTCCAGAAATCTGGGCATCAAGGTTCCATAAACATCACTGTCTATATATCTGGAAGCAAGACTGCTAGTAGCATTGCAGAGCCGGCAAAAACATTGCGTAATATGGGTGTCAGATTGTATGCGGTTGGGTACGGAAAAGACGTGAGTCCAGTTTATCTAGAGTCATTATGTATTTGTTAAAAAATATAGCCCCTTTAGATAACTGCATCCTTTTCAGGCGGTAATGTTAGGAAATTGTTAGCAACATATACAATGACGTAAGTGTCAGCAACATATACGATATAGATATAGAAGCATCAAGGAATTGAGTCCTTCATCTTTGTTTTTGATTAAAGGAATTTCTTATCAATTTTCAGAGGGCCAAATGCCCTTTCGTTTTTTACAAATGAATTGGGTGATTTGAGAGCAAGTGCATATGCCCGATTCGTAAGATGAAACACTCTTCTTGGATCAAATTCTTCTGCTGCAGCTTCTGTAATGTTTTCTGCCTTCACAGCAGCATTATCATAGCAATTTATGATAAGGAGTTAAAGACACAGGCACAAAGTTCACAAGCAACAGGGGCAGCGTAGCATACACTCGTTTTTTATAAGAAGCGTTGAACATTTCTAGTACTGAAATATTCTTAATTTTTTATCAACTAACTAATTAATTAACTAACTAACAATCTACTTGTAGTTTCTTAAAAAGTTCCTACTTTAAATTTTCCAGATCAGTACAGGATATTAATTTTTCAAAACTGTAGGCTAAGTACTGATTGTAAAGTTTCAATTTTCTTATCCGAAAATTCACCTTGCCTGTTAAAAATGATTTAATTCAACTTAAATCCCATCAAAAGAAATAACGGTGAAATGGTGCAATTTAAGATCCAGTTGATACAGGGCTTCACGATAGAAAACGATTACTGGATGGGTCCGCAACACCCTGTGAATTTTTATAAGATAAATGCATCTACATTTAAAATTCCAAAATTCCTAACATATAAAATTCACAAGTTTGGTCTTGAGGAAAAAATCCAATTAATCTGTTGAGTTTTCCAACTGTAATTGTATTTTCCAAACTTTGAGGGGGGCACCATGCCCCCACATGCCCCTATTATTTACGTTTCTGATAATGGTATTTCTTCTTGGTTACCATGTTTTTAATGTATAATATATCTGCCGGTAAGTATGTAATCTGTCCTACATAAAATCACATGAAAAGCAATTATGGTTTCTCAGACCTTTGATATGAATTGTTTACTTCTACCAGGCCAGTGAAGATGACTTGAAGAAGATCGCATCTCTGCCAAGTGATTACTTTGTCCACGTCAAAGATGACGAGTTGAAGCTAGAAGCTATGGTCGGGCCGATCTTACAAAGTCATATCGGTATGTTATTTCAACATAAGTATAGTATTGTCCGCGGTGTTATCAACATTATCTTTGAAAAGCAAACATTTTAAAACATAATCAATGTTTATTCTGTCACTCGTCATGGTTTATTATAAAACGTCAGAACAGTGATCAGAAATTTTAAGTTAGGAAATATCTACACCTCATTGTGGGTCAAAATAAGCCAATCATTAAGCTTAACGATGCTTTAAAATTTTTTTCTTTTTAAAGGTCATTCAAAATTCTGTGCCACTAAAAATTGTTTCACTTACAGTCTTTCACTTATAGCAAAAATTGGACTAGTCATTTTTGACATAACAATCATTTGCTTATTTGAAACTTTGTATCCACGATAGACACACAATTTGAGGTCTGTTTATGCTCCTCTATGCTGCAGATAGTAGCAGCTCCAATTTTCAGGCAACTTAACGTGGCAATCAGGCAACTGTTAAAGGCAATCTGTCACGACGTTGATTGGTTATAAGAACAAAGGGATTTTTATTGTTTCCAGCCCCCCTTCAATTTATCGCATTGTAAAAAGTATGGTGGAGCGCTGGAATCGTGTTTAGGCTATTGTTCCAGCTATTGTTCTCGTTAACCAATCCATAGCGACAGATTGCCTTTAAGTTACTGTCTTTAGAGGTGATTTTGTTTTTGTGCCTTGGGATATCAGGAATTTCAGTCATATTCAACGTTGAACCCATAACTGGTTAACTTACGAGTAATGAACATGTTTCGTACGAGGTACTTGAGGCTAATTGAGGTTAACGTGACGCTTTTTCTTTAACATAGCTTCTATACCTACAGAACGTTTTACAATATGATTTAGTCGAAGTTAACTGTCAGAAACTTTCAATCTACATACCTGTTGCCAAAGGGTTATTAGTTGTGAAAAACCCTCCCCAGCTGAACAAGGACAGTTAACTTAGAACAAGGAGACGTTTAGATGCGCAATGGGAGTCGAGTTTTTGGGGGCTAAGAATTGTTCATTTTACAAATTCCGACAAAGCACCAAAATCGCCAAAGTTTTTCGGAAGATTTGATGTATTAAGGGGGCTAGAGCGCTTCAGGGAATGCCCCCTCCCTCCTGGGGAAACCTCGGTTACCACTGATGCTGTTGCAGGCTTAACAAACTTCCATAATCTGACTTCTATAATGTTCTTTCATGTTTTGCATGTTCTTGATCTAAATTATTGATGAAGTTTATCTGATTCCACACTTTTGTCAGAATTCATCGTTAACAAACCACAGATTATTCATCTTATAATGTTCTACAGAAAATAAATGTGTCAAAGTAGTTTTATCAAGTATATTCAACAGACTGAATTATCGTCTCAATGGCTGATATGATAAAGACGGAATCATTGTCAATAAGCATTATGCGTAACAGTATGGTGTCCGATCAGTTTGTCATTGGCTAGACAATAGTGTGCTCTGTTCAATGAAGTAACTGTCTGGGCGATTTTCTTTCTCGCCTATCTTATCTCCCATGAATCATATCCGTTAGCAGCATGACTTGTAATTGATCATTTCCGATTTAACAGCTGACGTCAAAGGAATGGGAGGTTTCGGTGGAGGTTCAATAGGAGGTCACGGCTGGTTGAATTCGTTGAGCGGACTTGGTGGCATCGGTGAGTACGGTGGATGGGGTGGATCGTATCTCCGATCTGACGTCGAAACTCAGTACGACTATCCGAGCATACAAAACATTCAAGACGACACAGCAAAACTTTTAAAGGATGTATCAGGTAACAATGTTGATCAAGATGGATTTTCAACATCAATGAGCCCTAAAGAACCCGAGCTGGATTTCCATCGTCCCACTGGATCTGAAGAGTCTGCCTTGTATCAAGACGACATCGAAGAATCAATCAAGGATGCAAGCGGAGTTGATCGAGCAACAATCGAGAGCGAATCACTGTCAGTCCCGACTTTTGATGCGTCGCACGGGGATTCTCTCATTGCAAGGAGTAAGGCGAAGAAGGATTCGAAACAGCGAAAACGAACAGTTAGCGGAAAACGAGCAAAGAAAATGTCTGTTTCTAAAATGAACACACACAAGAAAGTTGCTGCAAGCAGAGATAATATCGAGGCTAAAAATGAAACCTCGACTGCTGATAATGCTACTGCAAGTGAAGGTTCAAATGTGAAAGAGGCAGTTCCTGATAACACGTCTGCTAATACAACGGATACGTCCGCTGGAAACAATATCGCAGACAATGCAACTGTTACAGAAGATCAGAGTAAGAGCAACAAAACATTGTCTGCAAGAGGAAAGGTTGATCCATACTCAAGCATCGGTACAGATACGTCCTCAGAGGAGTCAGCCTCGAACGTGAATGTAAATATAAACAAAGATTCCAGCAGTGAAAGCAAATCAAATGACGCTACGCAGGAGAAGAAGACCCAGATCAAAGATTCTAAAGCTGAAACAAATGATGTACACAATGACGTCATCAACACGGGGTATGAGTACAACGAAGCTACAAAAAGTAACGTCCCTTCAAAAGTTAAAGAAGGAGCTGCTGTTAAAAAACACACGACGAAAGCAGATGCCGATTTGGAGCAACCAGTACACATGTTAGTAAAATCTATTTTTCACAAAGCGGCCAAAAATGTTATGAAAGATTTTGCCAAGTCAAATGGGCTTAAAAATGTGGCTCAAATGCTTGTAAAAGCTGCAATTCATAATGCCATGTTAAAAAGACCCTCGATGACGAGTGCTTTGAAAGCAATGTCAAAGCAAACGAAGAAAGCAAACAAAAAGAAGAAAAAGTTTCACGCAGAAAGGCGAAGCAAGCTTCAAAATAAAAAAGATGCCAAACCGGAAACACGATCAATGAAATCAACGACCACTGATGATCTGATGGCAATCGGAGGAAAGAAAGCGGAAAAATCGACGGCTGAGGAGGAGTTTTCTATTGTAGAGGATTCCAAGAAGAGATCGAACATAGCAAACAATTAAGGAAGTAGCATGCAACTCGCAAGTTGTCTGTTTATGTTGTAGTTTCTGCTTTCTGGAGGGACAATGCTGGCATAGCGATTAAATATGTGCTCTGGCCTTGTTTCGAGACAAGAATCCAAGTGATTTCTTCTGTAGAGTACTTAGATTTACCGCATGGAGTAACGCGAACTTGGAATGTTGTTGCTGCTGTAATGCTATGTGTGGACAACACAGACATATATATGTTTTTGTTCAAAATGAAAATTGTACAATATTGTGTAAAATTTTTAAAATTTTGTCCTATTCCTTAAGTTTTTTATGATCAATTAATTTCTCTCGTCAAGCTTGGGTTTACTTTGATAGAGATCTTATCCACAATGCTCGTCAGCATCGTCTTTCAATTTCAGTTGATGATATCTATTGTAAGATAATGAAATAACGCACGAGAAAAAATCATTCTAGCTCATTAATTTATATTCCCTGATTAGAAAAGAGAGAGGCATTCTCTCCTAAAGTCCAAGATTTCTCTGCTGCATATTTTGAAGGAAATTGCAAAAAGAGCGATTAGTAAATAAAATACTGGGAAGAAATGAGGAGCTAAAGAATATTGGAAGCTAGAGGTTTGGAACGAGCTAGAGAATAGGCAATGAATGACATCAGTTGCGGAAAATGAAAAAGAAGACAGTGATCAGAGTATTTGGTGGAGATATATAGTTATCAGTTAGCAAAAAACTGAGATCCCAAGTAGTCAAAATAAAGGATAAGCACTTCTTAATGCAGTGCTTATTGCTATGCAAAGCTCCATAGGTACCTAAAAGATTACCATTGCTTTCAAATAAACAGCCCCCCTTCAGCAGAATTGTGATAGTATGCTCAAAATAATCTGATTTGTGATAGTAATCTGATTTGCACAAAGAGAACATTCGCTCTGGACCATCCACATGACGTGGTACGTTTGGCACAAGGGCATCGTGGTGATCGAATTTTAATGAGAGTCAAAGAGACCTTTTCGAAAAATTTCCCATTAGCAATCGGAAAACAGTAGATGGACATCATGGACCAAGATTTTAAAAATTTTTATCGGCAGCCTGAAGGAGAAAGTGTTTTGATGTGTTTCTAGGCTACGTGCGGTGGTTGGCAGCCATTGACAGGTAGCACCCCAAATTAATATCTTGTTGGCCCAGAATATTTACGACATAAGAGCGCCTTGGATTAAACCAGAGAGTTGTGACCTTTCTCTTGTTTGTAATTGTCTATAAGCAACTAGAATTTAAACACAAAAATTTGAAGATTTTTACAAGATTGGGCATTTGAAAGATACATCAATCCTTCAATGTCTATTTTGCAATGATTGCGTCAAAGCTTCAAATTTCTTGCCAAAGTGCGTGTATTTGTCAAAGTTCGGGACCGTAAGGGTTTGAAGAGCAGAGTGTTATGCAGATATTTAAGAAACTAGCTTTATAATCGTGTTGTCTGGATTCTCTGACCTGGTTTTTTCTATAATGGAAATGCAATTGTTTAAAATACTCTCAATTCATTTTCACATTTTAATTGATAATTACTTGATTTCTCAGCCCTCTTGCCTGGTTATCCTATTGATCCAGCAATAAGAGTCTTGGTACCCTAGCATTAAAAGTTTCGTTTCCAAGGATCATCTAGCTTCCAAGTTTCGTTCACTTCACAAACTTGTGGTTTCCATTCAATCAATCTGTGTTTCGAGTTGCAGGGGGCGACATGAGGTCGCTAGGCATTGATAGGAAAGGAGTCTATTCAAACAAAGTCAACTTGGATATACAAGAATCAGAACGGACTGGTGATACCATGGTGAATAAATCATTCTCAGGTTGGCTGAATTGCAAATTGAAATGTCAGCTGATGAGTATTGCTGAGTTGTTCGTTGTTATAACAACGCTAGAACCAATTTGGTTACCAGTTTTCCAAAACGTTTTTTTATCTTCTTTTTTCATTGCTATAATGTGTCCATTGGCTTCTAGCTCTGAGATAAAAACAGGATTAAAACTTGTTCTAAACATTCATATATATTGTACCCCAGCAAAATATAAGAGCGTGGGGAGGTACTGTCATCGAATCATATTTTTTGTTAGCATATTTTTATTTAGACTACGGAAAGTGGCCATGACCCTGAAAATTTCTTTCAGGAAACACTTCCATTTAGGCACATGCAAAACTTTTTTGAAAGGCTCACTACGAAGTGGACAATATATTTTGAATAGAAACATAGATACCAGTTTCTAATATATTTTGAATTTTTTTATAGATAAAAAGAGTAAGAACAGGGGGGAGAGGTGCAATGTACATCGATTGTAAATCTTTTGATTCTAAAATTTAAGATTGCGGTTCTTTGAAATACAGAAATTGATGTTGAGTTGCTGCATTTTTTCTCGTACAGTAGCAACTTGTCTTGGATTTGGTATAAGATATTTATATAAGATAAGATATTGGCATATTCGATGTTCGCAGTATGTGAAAAGGTATGAAGTTATCCCCCGAAAAAGCTTGTTTGTCACGATGAAGGGAAAATTGAACGGAAGTGAGGCACCATCTTCTTACCTGGATACGAGGTAAGGTCCTGCGCAAACTCAAATCGCCATCACAAAGTTACCCGAGGACGTGTTGTGATTCCGACACGGAAAAATTAATCGTACTGTTATTTAGAGATAATAACTGGAACAAAAAATGGATAAAAGAACAATAAAAATATATTAAAACAGTCCCAGACGGAGAAGGTGAGAAAATTATCGAAAAGTTGTGTTTATGAATTAAGTATAATGTCTTATGAGATGTGCGCGGTTCACTCAGGCCGATATACCACAATTGCTTTCGTATGACAGAACATTCTGTTCAAGTTAAAATGATCCTTTCGTGTTTTAATTAGTATCTGTTTTACAATTTATTTTTAAAAATCTTTAAAGAAATGGCAGCTAATAAGGTCAAAGGTATTATTTCTGTTAACATTCTACACTCGACTCGCGTTTACGTGACATCTAAAGCTGCTGATAAATTCCTTGCTAATAATTTGCATATCTAGTATATCAAAATCCCCAATTAGAAATTCGAGCTACGGGTATATGCCAGCAGCGTAATCTGATATGGGACTATGGGTAGTTATTTTGTTATTAAAATTTGTTGAGGAAAAACATCTGATATGTGTGGGTCTTCTAGGGTAATTATTTTATTATTAAAATTTGGGGAGAAACATGCTGATCAGCTGGAAGAATCACGTTGTTTTGATCAAATCATCAAGTTTTGCTTTCACTGACAATTAACCTAAGTAAAACTAGTCTTTATAAAAACTAGTAAACTGGTCTGGAAGAGCAAAGTTCATCTAGGATTTGAGAGAACTGCTTTCTTTGTTTCTCAGCAATGTTTATTTTGTTTCCAAAAATTGATGCGTCAGTGGAAAGCAAAGACCTATACTGTTGTCAATCATAGAAAACATTTATATTATGCTCGCTAGAAAATACTGTTCAGAGTACTACAGACTTTAATAGCTAAGCTAAGAAAGAATGTTTTACAAAAAATTAACTCCAGTAACTCTCTTGAAAGTTTTTGAACTTTTAAATTCCTCAGCAAGTTAGAATTTTTTTTGAATTTTTAAAAATGTAGAACTTTGTGTGCTAGATTATTGCTATTGAAATGGATTTTTTGATAACATATATGTATACCTTCTTGTTTGGTTAGAATAAGTGTTTTGTTACAGAGGGCCCTCTATTCTTGATAAGCTTAGCATTGATAAGCCCCTCCATAATAACTTATCCCGCATTAATTTGTCTTTCTATAAAATGTAACTTATCTTTTACTTTCTATTTTATTTGAAAATTATGGGCTATATTTTGCAATGGTATCATTGTTCTGTTTCTAGAATTTTTGTTTTGTTTTATTTTGCTATACTTTTTGTTAGTTATTTCTAGTAAGTTTTTATATTGAAAAGTAAAGGCCAGGCCAAAGATAAATCAGATTGGTATGATATGGGTAAGCAGTACCATCTGAAACTGAAACTGAATTTCAAATACAGTAGCAGGTGTGAAATGACAAGGTTATATATCAAATAAACTGATTAGGCCTAATTTGATATCTTGTTTTGTTGGTAATCTTTGTATGAGGATAATGACAAGTTTCTTTTATACAGTGCTCTGAACAGAAATTAAGGTATAGACTCACTGAGGTCTAGGCTCACAATTTTCTAAGAATTATATTGGATGCTGTGTTTTAACAAAGAAATATTTCTTGTTAGATATGTGTTCTCGCCAGTTCTGTACATATTTTTTTTATTTAATTGTTGATTTTTCCAATACAGAGGGAGTGAAAAATCTTGGGGAATGGAGTGGCTCTCTTACTCAAGAAACAACCAGGAAATGGTTGATAAGTTCACACGTCTGGGGATAATTGAATCTAGTGAAGTTGAGAGAGCTTTTAGATGTGTCTCCAGAGCTGCCTTTGTCCCAGATGACCTTATTGAAGATGCATTTAAAGATACACCTCTTCGAGGCAGCCATCATGTGCATCTGTCAGCCCCACACATGTATGCAGCAATATTTGAAGAGCTTGAACTTGATGTTGGTAAGTCACATCTGTTTTTGAATTTGGTATTGCTGTCATCAGAATGATAGTTAAGCTTTTTTTCAATAGTCAGTCAATGATTATTTAAAAAGACAACTACATATATATTTATAATTTAGGCATTTGATAATGTAGATATGTCAGTCATTTGTGAATTATAAACCTTTTAGTTGCTATATGTTTCTGTTCAATGAAAATCATCCATCAAATCCAGGTTTTTCTACATTTTTAAACCAATTGTTTGCTGCCATTTTCTTTCTTGCTGCGCTGTATAATCAGGGCTATAGAAAGTCGGGACCAATTTGATGGTTATGCCAATTTTTATAAACTCACTTATCATCTATGTTTTATGTGCTTTGCATTTCTTATTGATTCTTACAGAACTATAGTGGATAATATTTAGAATACTGACAAAATTGAAAAATAGAACACAATGCATATATATTTTAAGAAAAATTTTAGATTAGTAAGTGTTTATGCAGTTAATTTTAAACTAATATATTTTTTTAAGAGACAACTCTTTGGTAGGCTTATTTCTTTGTTTCTATACAAATTTATTTTTTATTAGTTGAAGTTTACATCTATATATTTTTTCACAAACAGGTATGTCATTCTTGAATGTTGGCAGTGGAACTGGGTATTTTTCAACTTTGGCTGGATACATAGTTAAAAAGGATGGCATCAACCATGGTATTGAGCTACACGAGGACCTTGTCAATTTTGCCAATGAAAGGGTGACAAACTTTCTACAAAATGGCCCCCCTGATGCAAAAGATATTTGCCCACCTGTGTTTATATGTGGAAATGCTTGTAGGCTTGATGCTGAACAAATGAAATATGATAGGCAAGTATAATCCCTTTTTGTGGCATTGTAAATTATTCCTGTAGCTCATAATACAGTTTTAACTGTCTCTCAAAGTTTTAAATGCCAGAGTCAAATGCACAGCAATTTTCCTTATGAAATAAAAGCCAAAGGAAACTGATTATCGAATGGATCAAGCCCAGTTGCTTCCACACAATGGAAGCATTGTTGCTGTTATCAATGACATGAAATGTTCTTGAACATTTTATGTTTATCATCTTTGAATTGTGTCTTTGAATTTTGATTGTCAGATCATTCTCATTTTTTCTGATTCCATCTTTTAAAACAACATGTCATGCCAAAAACCTTTTGTCTCAAAGCGAATATTAAGATAGAGTCCCCATTTGAGTTGGAATCCACATTTTTCTGTTTGACTGGAAGAAAATATCTTCCGTTTGTCAAGGCCCCTGACAGCAGGAGAGGTGGGGTGGTCATGACCCCTCATTTTTTGCATAACAAGAAAACTTTTTTGCAAAATATTTTGTTATGATTTGTAAATTTGCCCTTGGTATCCTCACTTTCCAACTTGAGTCCGAGCTTATGTTTATAATAGTCCAAATACATATCCAAATATGAAAAAACCAAATATACAGGTTAAAAGTTGATTGGAAATGTAAGTTTCATGTTTTTGTCTTTTAAAGGCTTTATTGTGGAGCTGCTTGTTCACAGTCGATTGTCAAGTTCTTTCTCAAAATGGTCAAAGTTGGCGGATTTTTAATTGCACCAGTTGGATTCAGGGTAAAACACTTGTTTCTGTCTATGTTTTTTTCATGGGATATAATGAACCATATGACTTCTTCGAATTTGCAGGTCAACTTTATTTTAAAACTAGAGTGAAAATGCTTGTTTCAATGTAAACCATGTAAGTACCCTATTTTTAGCAAATTCCCATTAACAAATCAGGCAAAAAGTGGTGAGAATTTCCACCCTCAAAACCAAGTTTTTTGTTGATGTTGCTGGTAACTTCGGTAGGCAGGAGGAGAGTACCTAGCCTGCATATGTGTGTTTTACACAGTAGGTGTCTTTGGGATTGCAACTTGGGTTAGGGTTAGTGTTAGGGCTAGGGTTAGGGTTAGGGTTAGGGTTAGGGTTAGGGTTAGGGTAAGGGTAAGGGTTAGTGCATGTTGTGCAAAGCAAAGCATGTTTTTGTGTAGGGGTGAATGTCCACCAGTGCTACTGTTCATAATTGAGGGAAAATATAACTTGAGAGGTAATTGGAAAGAGATGTAATGCTAGGATATTGTGTTTTGATGCTCTTTATAGTTTCTGCCGACTAAATTCTTGAATACATTAGCAAATGATTTTGTTCAAATCAGACAAATTTTCTGCACATTTAATGCTAGATAAAAGTTAGGGATCTGAATGTCGTGTATTTTATCACACTCTATATTTTTTCATAGTGGTAAATTAATTTCACTTGCAATCTTTTCTGGTAATTTTTTGGGCCTTATCCGCAAGCAACTTAATTTAAACAAAGAGAGGTTGAATTGCTGAAGCATACCCTGAAATACATAACAAACACAAGTCATATGAATCGTACTGTTGATCATCATTAAGTTTGTACGGGATCTCCATGCACCCATGTCAGTACATATGGGTAATCGGTGATTTTTAATCTTTATTTTGACTGTTGAGTTATGTTCTATCCACACATAATGCGCGTTTTTGACCTTGTGTACGGCGAAACCTTAATTCCAAACACCCTCAAACCACAGATAATTTCCCAAAATTTTTTCCATGCTTTTAAAGCCTGTAGAAGTAATCTCCAAGTGACATCTCCCTTATAAGGATCATATTTCGTCCACATATAAACAAGACATTTTCTTGAACATATTCCGATGGCCCATTCTGAACAAAATAAGCGTTAGCATGCGAATTAAATGGCTACACTTTTCAATGCCATCGCAGAGTCTTAAAATACATTATGATCCTCTATTTTCATTTTTGCCTAGCTTTTGAAACTAAAGCGTGTTTCACTCAAAGAAGGGCGGCAATCAGTGATTAATGACGTCTCATTTGCTCCACTCGTCCTTGCTACTCCAGAAGAGATGAAATTACCAAAGCTGCACTTTCCCAACACAAGTGACAAGAAAATAAAAAAGGTTTGATTGTGTTTTTAATATCGCAATTAGACAACAGACTACACTGTAAACTGGTCTGTTGCAGATTGTTGGTTGATAATTTGTGATATAGGGGTCGAAGGAGGGGGGTCTAAGGAGGGCGGTCGCCCCCAATATTTTGGAAGACGTAGTGTTATGAAAAAATAGACTTGCCCCCAATATTTGATCAATCCCCCCCTCCCCCAGCAACGTGTCTACAATATTTCCGTCACTGCCCTTTGATAGAAAGGTCATATTTTTAGCAATTTTTTAATTTGAATGTGAAGGATCAAAACCTGGAGTTAGTTAGATATGATATCGTAAAGGTTGCATATCAATGCGTAGAAATAATCTTTACTTATATTTACTTCAGCCTACAAAATTCTAATATGACGTCACATCCTACATTGAAATATCATTATGAACAGCATTATTGTGTTTCAGTTTCAACTTTGCAGGCAAATGACTCTGCATGAGAATACTGTGACCCTGCCATAGCCTAACATGTGAATCAAGCAACTTTTTTTGTTATAACAGATAATGTCACAGGAATATTGTCAGTTTTTCTTTACTCCAACCAAGTCTCTTTCTGTTTGGATTTTTCCACCAAGGCTCAAATCTTTCGATTTCATTCTAGTGCTAGTCTTTTATAATACAACAAACAATTTCATGTTTTACTCATTTTAGAGCTCTATTGTTTGTGACGTCAATTTTCCAGTCAGCAAAACTCCTGGGAGGAAGTTGCTGGCGAAGCTCCGAGCGTTCCAGGAGGCAATGGGTAAGTGAATATGGTTTATGATAGAATGAATCGCTGAGAGTCACTAAAGCTAAATGTTAAGAAGACATAGGTTAACACAAAACATAGATTAATCGACCATTTTTCAACCAGTGTCTATGAATTAGCCCTTCTTCCTTTGGAAAATGCCAGAAAGGTCTTCAAATTTTCCTCAATGAACAGAAGAGTAATTCTAGATCTTGGCGTCTTTCTTTAATTTCTCAAGTTACCACTGGCTGTCCTCATTTCCTTTTTGGTCGTGCGTCTAATCTACTATGTTTTTTACGAAACTTAACCTTTTCGTGTCACGATTTGATTCAGGTTACTGCTTGAAATACATTAGATTTCCAAATAAAAAGGCCTTCAACTGCCAATTTTCCCAATTAATTATATATTGAGTTTTTATTTTAGCGTGTCTACAAACTGGAAGACCGTTGCCAATGCCATACTGTTACGTGCCTTGTTTTGACGACCTTGCAAGGTCAAAGGCTAGGGCAAAGAGGGCTAAAGGTCACGGCTCTTTTCAAGTACCAGCAACTGCCACATCCTCAGAGCAAGAGCATGACGCAGTCGACACACAGATCGACTTTTTCACTAAAGATCAAGTTGTTGCAGGATCGCTCGGAATGGATGTGTCACTGGGTGGACCACAGGTAATACAGTAGTATTTTTGCTGGTTGATAATTTAAGTGAATATATACAGGGGGTGGTGGTAGTTGTCGGTTTGCGAGAAAAAGCAGGGCTGCCGAGAAATTTTGGAGGCCCCCCGGGGAAAAACCAGAAGACTAGGCCCCAAGAAAATTTGTGCGACCACATCCTTTAGATTAACTTAAATTGGTTCGTTAGTTCAAAATGTTCTACTATTTGCAAGCATAACTTTGGTACTTTTGATTAATTCCATTTTAAAACCGGATTCCATTACTTTATGAAGCCCCTCTATTTCAGCTCTAAGTTATTCTTCGCACAATAAATTGGAGTTAAATCGTCTATGTGTCGCACTCGCAAGGCCCAACCTATCTGACCTAGAGACATGTTGCAACTCTAACCTACTGAAGGAGAAAGTAGAAAAGATTTTTACTTAAGCTCCAAGGGTTTTTATCGATAACTAATGGGTCTGTTAAACATGGGGGTACTAAATTGACACCACTTCTCCAGACAATATTCAGTCTTCTCCATCTAATAAAATATACTTTTCCATGGTCTGTTGTGTAGAGATCTGTACACAACCACATGACACCTTCATGCTTCGGCGAGAAGAACAGGACAGGTCAGTCCTGAGTCGCAACTCCAAGCTTTACGCTTAACGCGATTATGATGCATGCAACTGCTCTTCACCCTTGTGAACAAGTTTTGCCAGATGATTCGAAAAAGCAGGAAACAGGGGCGGATTTTAGCTACAAGAATTCTTTTTTTGTTAGATAAACTGAATTTTGGTTGAGACGGTTCAAACGTGCCTGGGAAACCGTTGAAACGCCACTTTTGAAAATGAAGTTTTTTACTTCAAGATTAAGAGGATATGAAGAGAACTGCACTGAATTTCTGCATAAATTTTATTTCTACCAAAAACTGACAGGTTTTTACCAAATCAGAGCATAATTTCATCAGGGGGATGTCGCACCTCCCACAGTCCCCGGTAAATCTAATGGTGGACACTTGGTCAAGTAACGTTTTCCCATTACTATAAAACAAAATACCATTGTCTTCTTAAATAATTGGGGGCAACCCCCCTCAGCTGTCTGTCACTGGGCAAATCTGCTACCATGACTGTTGTACGCCATGCTAGAATATTAATCCTTGACTTCTGCTCTCTTTTAGGAAGAGTCATCTAGACGGTCCGACGCATGTGCATCGGGGTGCAGGCAGCGATCTGAATTCGATTATGAGCGACTTTCAGCAGACAAAACCTGGCTTGAAGTCGTTGAGCATTATTACTCAGTTTGTGCTACTACTGAAACCAGGAAAAATGAATGCACAAACATCAAAATGGAGCGAACAGATGAGCAACTGACATTCAAAAAATACGCGAAACAAATGGGCCTAATACCGTCTCGTAGCCGCAAGAGAGTAAGTGTTGGTGAGTCGAAGGGGGATGCCCCTGTTTTTGAAGAAGTAGCCAATGATATTGTCGAGAATCTCCTTGAAGAGGTAATATGTCAAGTTGATGATAACGACCTTGCTGAAGATTTCCTGGCTGCTGTTACGGGAACTGGACCCTATTCGAACGGAGATGTACGACGTAGAAGCTCTGTTGCGAGGGCGATAATTCTCGATAATTTGCCTCGTTTACGAGCTTTCGCCGGGGAATCTGGAGGGTTGTCGCAGACTTTGCAGGGGCTGATACGCAATTTCAATTCATCTGAAGACAATACAAAGGAGCCAAGCGAGCGATCGCATGACAACGCCGAAATGTTGGACTGTAAAGATTCGACGCCACGTGATGCGTGTTTACGAAACGTACATACGTTTGTCAACAGCGTTATAGCCGATATCGATAAACAAATTCTTCACGACATCGTTCAGGACAGTGACATTGGAAACTGCTTGGAAACGGAAGAGATTCCAGATTTACCAGTTGAGGTTAGGCTGAGTTATTCTCAAAGTGCAGAAAACGAAGCAAATAATGTACCCGATTGCAGCAGCGGGGCCCTATCAGCATCGAGTGATCTTGATCGAGTTGTTCCGGGTCTGCCTGACCCAATATCAGCAAGTTCCAAAAAAGAATGCTTTCTAGATACCAGCGACAAAGCAAAAACTAGCGAGGCTTGTTTACAAAGCTGTAATTCTGAATTGGGAAGTAATGGCTCTCTTTTTAAAGGTCCATATTCTTCTAGCAAAGGAGAGGAAGCAAATACTTTGAATCTCAACTCCAGCATAGTATATGTTAAGCGAGAAACCTCGGGCTATTTCGATTCTAAGGATACTGCTGCAAGCTGCGAAAGGTCTGTTACTAGTGACCATAACAAGCTTTTGTCTTCTTTCGTTGTCGAGGAGCAGAAACCTCGGCCTAACGCAGATAGACCCTTATTATTGGAACAGAAAAGTGCACTTATGAAAATGAAGGCTCCCCTAGAGTCCTTCACTGAATTGTCAAAACTTTGTGATGTTAGTCGACCAAATGTGGAGGAGGTAAACACACCTGTTTCTAATGCCAAAGCATCAAAATCGTTTGGCATCCATGAAAACCCGTTTCGAGACAAGTTTGGATACCATGGTAAAAATGATGGCGATTTTTCATCCAGTGATACTTCTTCTTGCTGTTGTTCCAAATTTCAGTTAAACTTTTGTTTAGAAAAATCATCTGAAAGTACTCCAAATAAATGTCCAGCCCATATCAGGCCGTTGTCGTCTTGCAATATGGGATTTAGCAACGATTCCACAGATAGCATCCCTTACTCGTGCTGTCCTTCCTCGTGTGGTGAAATGCAATGTAACGTTCACAGCATGGGATATTCGTTAGGTAGCAGTCCAGAAAAACAGTGCATGCATTTCAGTGTATTTGGCTCAGAAAGTAGTAACTACAGTAGTGAATTACTGGATGCCTCGGATTCAGTTTCAGCGTCCTTTAATTCACATGTGGATGTGTTTGGAGAGCCAACAGGGTGCTCTAATCGAGACCGAGGCTGTAGCCCTAGTGCTGGGAATGGCTCATCTACTAGAAGCAGTGTCTGCTTAGACGGGAAATTTCAAGGTGGCTTTGAAAGGGGAGAGGTCTGTGGTGCCTCTTCTAGCTTACTGCTCCGTAGAAGCTCAGATTTGAAGTCTGCGGAGGCACACCAGGAGGTTCCATGTGCGTCTCCTAGAACAGACAGTGTGAATGACAGTATTGGTGATAATGTAGCATTGAATTTATCAACTATAGATAAAAGCTCTGTTAGCAAGGACAGTTGTCTGGCAACAGGCTCAGAATTAGACACAAACTGCTCGCTTTTTGCTAGTACTCCTTTGCACAAAAGGTACTCAAATGGGCCTGAGAGTATACCCTACGCACCTGATCAGTCCACCACCGATTTGCAAAATAATGAAACACAAATCAGCACCAATGAAACACACTCGGTTTCAACAGACTCAGTCGAAACAGACGCCAAAAGCAATACAGCGACGGAGCAGGCAAAAGGACTAGGACTAGATTCGTTTTTTATGACGTCATATACACCGTCGTTCAAGAAGAAGCGGAAGCCAAGGAAGTCTTTTACAAGCGTCAAAATGGACGTATCATCAAGCAAAGTGTTGCGTTGTTTGCCAGGAAAAGAATGGGGACTGCAACATGACAAAGAGTTGATTCTTTATTTGTCACGAAAGGAGAAAGCATCCAGTCACGTGGCCTTTGTAAGTATAAACTGCTTTTGTAACTAATACTTTTTTGATGCTTTTTGTAACAATTTCAGAATTACATGTAGACGTTTTGTGTGCCCTTATGAAAGCTGTCAAATGCAAGTGCTTAGCAACAAGTATTATCGTGACAAAATTTGTAAGTGTTTTGAATGGTCTTTAACAAAGCTAAAATTTATTATTAAAGTCACTTGTAAGATGTGATTCTGATAGTTTACCCTCTGTAAATGGAAATGACATTTGTTGCAATTGCAAGTTTCATTATATTTTATTATGTAATTTTGTTGAATTTTTAAGTAAAATTGGGTAGTGTTTTGTGGCCCCATTTGTAGCTAAATGTATTATTGTATGAATTGCTTTCCTATGTTTATCGGCGAGTTGTTATCCATCCTCATTACCAGGGGTAACCTACTGAGCTGTTTACAGGATTTTAATTATGATTGTTTAAGCCAAATGTGACATAAAAGTGGCTTTTCACCAGATTATGCAACTAACTAAAGCCTATAAAGGTTTTCAGTGCTGTGCTCATTTGTTAAATGATATATGGATGCTGCCCGAAGCTGTATGTGTTATAAACAAAACGTTGCGGGTTCGAGGTTTAGGTGGCTCTAGGATGCAAAGTTCATACACGTGTGTTTATTTAGTTAAACGTATAGTTATAGGATAATATTAAAGATTGCCTGCTTGAAGACGATATCCATATTGCATTGAAATAGACCTGTTTTTGAAACAGTAAATTTCTACATAATTTTATAAGAATGTGTTGTGAGAAGTAAATTGTGATTAGGTTAGGGGCCATCCTGGCTTAGGTATCAATATTATATATTGCAGTGGTATCATCTGGTATGGCATTAAGTAGAGAAATGCTCAAATCTGTCGTTCTTTTTGTTACTTTTAGCAGTTATTAAAGTCAGTTATAATCGAAAAATGAATCATTCGTTGCTAATATCATTTTAATGCCATGTATTGTGTAAGTAGGCAATATTTTCACTACAGCTAATCAAATAACTTCTTTGTTCAATTTACAGAGCAACTGCTGCCCAAATATCATCAACCCAAAATGCTTTTCGAACACTGACCTCATTCAGTACAAGCGAATTTGCTCCTACCCAGCGGATGTCTTAGTACGACGTGGCATAGTTCTCAGACGCCTCGCAGAGGTTCTTGATTCCGTCATGAGTGTCCTAGTGGGACCGTCCTTGTTACGAGACCAATTCAAAACTCCTAACGACGAAGAGTACCCCCTGAAGTCATTGAGCGAAGCTTCGTTTGAGTCAACGGGAATACCGTTTGACTTCAAATTCGGAGAGGAAAAAGATGACGGGGGTGGCAAGTCGAACGAGAACAGCAACGGGACGCATAGTATTAAGGCGAAAAATTCAACTAAAGGTGAGGAGCATTTCATTTGTTTTCGTATCTTAGAATTAGAATATTCCTGGAATTAAGAAGTCATTCAATGGAGAGTGAATAGAGCAACTGTGCTCTTAAAAGGAATGGTAAGTACCTGAGACCAAGGTATCACATAATTGCTTTTATTTTGATCATTGCGAAATGTTATGAATCTTTCTTAATACCAAATACTGACTTCTTTCCCTATCTTCTTACCGCTGCTTATTGTTTTGAGCACACTTCTTACAAGAGCATCACTCCCCTAAATCCCTTCTTTGTTGTACCACGCAAAAACCCTTGTTTGTTGATAGAACTATCCCCTTAAATGATACGAGAAGTAACATATTGATTCGTGAAATTTCCCCAGCTTTCGGAAAGAAACACTTCGCTTGTCATGTACTTGACTATATATACCTTCCTAGTATCAGCAAATACTTGATTTTAAAGCTTTTTAAATCAAAGTCTGCAAATCAAAATAAGAGGGAGCTTTATAACTTTTGAGGCGTATAATTTTTTGGCAAAGGTTCTTAATAGATTTTCAGAACTGGCCAAAAACTTTTTTCAAAATAGATATTTTTTATCGCTAAAATTTAAAAACTGAGCTCATAGTCAGAAATATAATGGCTATTTTACAATATCTTTCAAAATGCAAGCTACAGTTCTTTGAAGTTACAGTCAAATCCAGTTTGAGAATTCCTAATTGAAACTTTGTTTTGTTTTTGTGGAACTGTTTATCGCAATACTTTCATTCAGCAGAGTATTTGTCTGTCCCATAACAAGTTCCCAGAAAGAATGCTATTTTTTGCAGCCATGGTCTGTTGAGAGTCGATTCTATTCAACTCTCACCATACCCTTCCCGGCTTCTTGATGCACCACGAATAATTATCCATCCTTTACTCCGTTAATTTCTCTACTATCAGCTGCTTTCGTTCCTTGCTGTATTGAATAGTAGCTGCTAACAACACTGGTTTTATAGTGATGTTTTGGCGATTTTTGATCAGTTATATGTCTTCTTCATTTAAGATTTAATGGAGACGATGACAAACATGATGTCACAAGAGCTAGAAAACATCAGAAAGCAGAAAGAAATTGTTCGTGCCAAATTGAACCTTTATGATAACTTGAACGCTGAGTATAACGAGCAGCTCAGGCTGATTAAAGAACAGGTAAATGAACCAAAGATGTGACGCAATTCAAATGTATTATAAAAAAATTATTCAGTCTAGGGCACACAAGGCCGACGTAAATGTTGCCGACGTAGTTGCTGGGTATTTAAGCCAGAAGCATTTGATCAATTTTGATATTGGTTTTTGTATAACGTGAGCTGTAAGGTGTACATAGAAGTGAGATATCTACCTTTTAAATTTCAAGCTCTTATTGTTGTTTAAAAAATCCCTTACCTGATATCGATTAATACTTGTCATGAATTACTGCTAAATAATAGCAGGATAATATTTGTCATGAATTAATAGCTGGATAATTAGAAATAGATGACAGTAAAGTTTTGTTATAGAAGATAGCACCACAATTCAGCCAGGTAAAGTTTTCTAGGAATAATGATTTCTCTTGTTTGCTAGGTTAACAACCACATAATTCACGGTTATGCATCAGTTTAAAGGGTACTTTGTTTCTTGTCTGTTATGTATTGCCATTTTTTCCTTGTTAAATATTGTCACTAACCAATCTTTAAATTTACGGCTTGACCTTCTTAGGTTGGCCTTGTGGAGGAGCAGCATCAGCTTTTACAAACTAGACTGCGAATGAAAGGTGCGGAGGAGGATATGAGCCAGACTTTGGTACAAACAGAAAAAATGATACAAGAGCGGAAGATCCACAAAAAGCAGTTGACAGAGCAGCTGGAGGCAATAAAAAAGGAGCGAGCAGTGAAGCTTGCGGAGCATGAGTCTCTGCTAGAGATTTACCGGCAACTGACAGGTCTTGAAAATGGCCTTGTGGAGGAGCGTAATTCATCACTCAAGATGGGCACGCGTTATCTGGAGAATGCAAACGGAAAGCTAAATCAGTTTGCTAAGTGTGTGAAGCAATCAAACGAAATTGTGAATCAACTAACAGCTTTGAATGAAGGAGGCTCCAAAGAAATGGCTAGTATGACGTCATCCGATATTGTAAGCGATGAAGTAGCAGATACTGGGAAAACAGCACCCGATTGCAGAAAATATCGGTAGGTTTTTTTAAATGGTGTAACATTCTTTGTTTACCTGAAACTTTCAAAGAGTTGTTGTTGAGGAGATGCAGCTCGCCACAAACTGGTAGTAATTGCGGACCGACCGGTTTTCACCTTCATGTTGTGCTAAATTTTATCGCTGCTGTGCTGGAGCAGTGGTTTTATGTAATAGTAAAAGATTTTATATCTCTGATTGTAAAGAACGATTGCTGTTGATGGCATGCAATGCTGTCACAGGACGTGGCACTTGGGTAAACCACCAATTTATGGGTAGGGGAAACAACAATGATGATGAAAAAATGACTTTAAAAATAAAGACCATTAACCATTAAGAGAGGATGACGATTGCTGTTAACCACTCAAATAGCTTGATACTGTCACAAATTGTCAATTAGCATTTATATTTAGCCTGATTTCTGAAGACCCAAAGGTAAAATATAATGTTTACCATTCTAGGTATCACCCACATCTTCTGCTCGCCAAGAGCCGTTTTCTATTCCCCCTGACTTCAAAGAGACTTACCATCATCAAAGATTTGTTGAGAATGTCAGAGACTGACGCATTGCATCCCTGTTTCGTTGCACGAATTGACAGACGTGTACCTTTGAAAGAGAGACACAAGTATCCCCCGTCCAACACCGTATTCATGCAATTATACAATACTCTAAAGAACAAAGAACTGAATTTTAGGTATGTAAAAATTTTCATTCTTCATGTCAACGGTATCCTGTTGGGTGATGTGACGTAACAGACCTTTCGCAATGAAAAAAACCAAATAGGAGCGAAGGTTCCACTGGTTCATTTGTAGTAAAATAGGAACAAAGGTCCATTGGTATTTTTGTAGTAAAATACTACTATTTGTATAATAGACTAGAACACGACTAGAGTATTCTATACAGCTTGGGGTATTCCTTTAAGATTCATTATGCATTTGTTTGTTATGTGCTCTGTATCTCTTATTATTATGCTGCATTTAAGACCATAATTGCTAGTATAACAACCGGGCACTTTTACAACCGGAGCGTATCGAATAATGTTGCATGTCCGGATAGGAAGACTGGATATAAGGGTTGGTATGCCGTTTAAGCTATAGGCACCTAACCAGGATCATATGGTAAGAGGTTACTCCGGTCGTTCTCTACTGTGACGAATTTACATGGAATGAATTTGTATGTGAGCACACTAAACTGGTCAGATAACAGCGATATAAAAGATGCAAAAGAACTTAAGTTTTAATGGTTTTAACCAATTTATTCCAGTTCTTTAAATCAACGTTTTGTAATAGCGTGGCTATTATTCTCTGTAGAAAATGTTCAAGCAAGGCTGAATGATCCGAAACTTATGCTCGTATCTATTTGTTTAGTTCACATAATGGAATCATGAAAACAAGTAAATGCTTGATGAAAGTATTTGATTGAGATTCTTTCATTAAAAGCTTCTTTTTTATCTTAGAAATGTGAAACGAAATTTTGAAAAGCTATGGGAAGTAAAATTTATTGGCGAAGGAATAATTGATCAGGTGAGATGTTTTGCCATTTTATTTCTAGAACAAAGTCTTTGCTATGAAATGTTTCTAAAAAGCTTGTATCGAGCTTCAACCCTCATTTGCCACATTTAATTGCTTTTTACTCTGTTCATGCTCGTCAGCTTTGAAGTATTTTTGAGACGACGTGAAAGAAAACGTGCTGAATGTTTATTTATACCTGGCCTATAATTGAGCTTAGAGGAAAAGCCATTGAAGCACATCAACATGCATTCAACTTGACTGGTGACAAGGCAAGGGCTGACTGGAATGCAGTTCTAGCAATAAATTTAGGGTTACTTTATGGGCGAAAAAACCTCATCTTATATTCAAAGCTTTTCATTTGATGCTTTTTTTTGAACGTCATTATTGCATTTCTGCATACACTTTTTCTTTGTCTTCCATGATATGTCTTTTGTTTCGTTGAGTACGAGTTGTTATCGTGTTATCTTCTCGGAATATTTTACACGCTACTATCAATCTTTGCAATTACGAATTTAACAGCCAACTCAATAATCCGCGGTGTGATTTGGAACCTTTGCTTCAAGGACTCCAACAATTTATAATTTTTATCTGTAATACCTTATCGAGAGAGATTTTAGTGAGAAAGGCTTTAGCGAGAGAGTTTTCCTGTGTTTTTAGAAGTTGTATTCCAAACCTTACACTTAGAACAGAAAGTTTTTTTGGGATCTGAGTTACATATATTTAAGGCTATTCAACTGAAATCAATATGGGAGTGTTCATATTTCGAAGAGAAATTTAATTGCTAAGGAAGATTTCGTCAGCTAGAATGATTGATCAGGAATCCAACAGAAAAATAATTATAAAGCACAGGTAATCTGAATCCAGTAAATATATGGGACGTAAATCATCTATCAACCAGTTTCTTCCCAACCATTTATTCGGCCAACATGCATTTCAAATGTTGCCTATCTCAAAGACATTTTTTGCTGATGTCAAATGAATCGAAAAAGGGGAAGCTTTCAATTCCTGAATACTTTATCATAACTTTTTTAATTCCTTAGGGTGGCGGATTTCGTGATAGCTTGGCGGAGATCGCAGATGAACTTTGCCCAGCCTCGCCAGAAATAAAAGAGTGTCTCCAGTTATTCATTAAAAGCCCCAATCAGCAGGTAGGATAAATCTTTTTGTCGTTGAAAATAACAAATGTTAATCTCATCATTGCTTCAATATTTCGATATTACAATTTAACGTCAGTTTTGACGAACTGTTCTCGACAGAGCTGCAAAAAATATTTTCCTTTCTGGAAACCTTGGAGACAGGACAAAAATTTTTCGGTGAGGTGAAAGTATTGTGTACTGAAGCTCTACAAATAGTAGGCACAAATTTTTACTCAAGGGCTTCTAATTTATTTGGTCTAGATAAAATTCTCATTAAAATATTGTAATTTGGTTGTTTATTGCATTTTTTTGGTCTTTATGATTTGTTAACCAAATGGCGATATGTTTGGTTTGTTGGCTGGCAGAAAACCTCAACATAGGTGGTGCTTTCCACAATTATTTGGTGTTTGGAACAGGGGGGTAGCAAGAGGTTAGGCAGGGGGCCTGGGTCATTAATGAATGGTGACGTCTCATATTTTGTGATATTTGACAAATGAATTATATAGTTTTTGTAAAGGTTTAAAAACGCGACAATTTTTTATTTGATGCAAGCTACAACCTTCAGACATTAAGCCCGCATTTGTGTAAACTTTGATCTGCCAAGCCAAAAATTTTTTTTGGAATCTAGTTCCCAGGATCCGATACTTTTGCAGCTCTGGTTCTCGAATTACTTCCTACAAGTTTCTGTCATTATTTTTCCTATCTGCTTTAATTTCTTCGTTGTTAAGTCGATTTTTAAGGATTTTTTATATCAATCACTTCAGGTATTGCGAGCCTAACTGTTTGCTAATGCAGTGCTACAAATCTCTTTATCCGTTAGAAGACTTAAATTCAGAAAATTCCTTCATTTCAGAACGAGACCGGTGATCACAGGGATGCATACCTACCCAACCCATCTTGCAAGGATTTTCACTTATACACGTGGATAGGCAAACTGATAGGGGCAGCATTTCGAACAGACGAAACACTTCCATTGGCCTTCCCTCCGTTTATCTGGAAGCTGTTGATTGGAGAGGACGTCACGTGGGCTAACGACTACATTGGAGTTGACCAGGCGATTGTTCGAGTGACTGGTATGGAGTTTTATAATTACCTATAGCAGCCCCATTTTTATGACAGCCCTTTTTTCGATAGGACACTCCTTTTTGACACCAAGGTTTATAAATCAATTTCTATGTATATTCTTTTGGGCTTAATCTTAAGAGGTCCTATCGAAACGTATAAACAATGTTATTGTTTATTCCAACCAGATAATTTTTGCGAATTTTGTCCGCACTATTTGATGAATCCATACTATTGTACTATTGTACAAATTACTACAGATCAGTTTTTTTCATGCAGTCCTTTTAAGATTTGCCTTTATAATAAAATGCCTTCCACCTATTGCAAGAGCTCTAAATATTCTTCACAAAACCCTTCTAATTTCTGTTATCGTGAGCAAACAATAAACCTCATTATTACATGAGTCAAACTCACAAATAGTCATCATATATCTCGATCTGTAGCCTTTCAAAATCACAAAATCATATTTCAAAATCAGTTATATAAATCATATTTGAAGTAGAAATCTAAAAGGCTATTTTTACTTGAGAGCTACAGTAATAGTAAATAATGTTTGCTGGTCCATAATACAATACCCCTTGTAATATATGTACAGCTTTGATAACGCTCAACTGAGAAACAATGGATTTATTAATTCTTAGCTTTTGTATGATTTGTGTTACTGGTTGTTACTAGTAGTTACTACTCGAAACTGTCTTGGCTAACTTATCTTGCTTCAGCCTTAGTTCTCATTATTTGCTGGACAAACGAATAAAGCCTGGTTTTGTTGTTGTAGATGGTATTGAATTGCTTGATGAAGAGTCATATAAAGAAATTTATAAACCCGAGCAGTTTTTTTCGGTGCATTTAAGTAATGGTGCCGTGAAAGACTTGATTGCAAATGGATTAGAAAAGATTGTTGAACCGAAGGATAGAAGCAAATATGCTACGCTTGTTAGAAAAGCAAGAATGCTGGAATCTGTGAAACAGGTGAGGATATTTTACTATCCAGTTCATCTAAATAGGCCTTTTATATAGGGGGTCATTTGGTTTCGGCGTGATCACTGTAGTTTCATGTGATATCGGCATCCGTTGTTGACAACTTGCTATTGACGAAAGCTGTTTTGTTTATCAGTACGAGGCAACTTCATGTGACCAGTTCCAGGTCAACCAATAGCATTGCAGCACGAGTCATGACTCTGCATTTTTGGGTATACCCTCTCCTTTTATCACGACCCAATATCATTAAGAAGACTGTTGTGGATTTCGTGCTTTAAATGCGTGTCTGGGCAGGATTTGAGGCAATGCATGGCGAAATTTCTTGAGATCGTGTCTGAAAGCAAAATACATGAAAGAAGTACATTGTTATAAATAATACCGATAAAGAGCATCATGAATGCCTTGACTGCAGCTAGATAGATAAAAAAGGTCACCTGTAACAAATGTGCGCAAGAAACGAACGCGTAAAGAGAGGACAATAGAGGGAAAGACAGTTAAATAGCCATAAGACGTAATTTGATACGTAAAGCAGAAATAAAAACAGAATGTCAAATCTTCTCGATATTCTTTGCCTTGCCTTAACCTCGCGGTTATGTTATAGCCAAATAACCTGCAACGTCGCTTTTCTAGGTCAAAGCGATGCGAAATGGACTGATCACAGTTGTTCCAGACGCACTGCTATCGTGTTTGACATGGCAGGACTTTGAGCGCGGTGTCTGCGGATCACCAGATATCACTGTCGCTGACCTCAAGGCAAACTGTAAGTGCCTTTTCCATTTTTGTATTTTCGAGGGATTAGTAAGTGTGTCCGCTATAGGAGGTCTGATTGCGGCCTAATGCGCCCTTTTTGCTCTGATATTCGTTTAACCGCATCCGACGTTCGTTGATCGTGATATTTTTTGCCATAACTGCCATTGCAGCGATCCAGTTAATCGTTAATCCCATTCAAATTAGGCCAATTCTGCGCAATCACAAAATTAATACTTGTTCTTTACAAACTGCAACACTTCATAGTGAAAATTTTGGAATTTTGCCAAAATCAATAGTGTAAAACGTTACCCTTTGCAATTTCTTATATCATAAGTTTTAAAACTAAAATAATCTCCATTTAAACAGCACATAGCCTTGCATTTTTAGAAAAAAAATTGACGAAAAACATTAATGTATCAAAATTGTATCATACTTACTGTTAATCCGCAGTGCACAATCTGCTTTGGGTTTCTGTGAATGTGTTTTCAGATCACATGATATGACGAGTTTCCAGGCTATCCGCCCAATTACAGTCATTCTTTTCTAGTACATTATTTTGTCTGGTCCATACAGCAAAAATAATTATTATGCAGTTGAAAGTGTTTAGTGGTTGAAACAAGCAGAAATTATAATTTAAGTAAAATTTGTTTGTAAAGGGAACCTGTTTTCTAGGCTTCTTTTTCATTTGTTTGATTTGTTTGTACAGTTTACACATACAGATTACACGTAAGTTGCCCGATGATCGCATTAAGCGTGAAACTTGGAGTAGCAACTTAGAACCGTCTTGTTCTATACACCAAAGGCGTGTTCAACTCGGAGTAGCAACTTAGAACCGTCTTGTTCTATACACCAAAGGCGTGTACAACTCGGAGTACCATCTTAGAACTGTCCTCCTCTATACACCAAATAGCCTGTACAGCTCTGCCTATCGAGCATTTTATGACACACTGGTAATCAATATTTTTCTACTTTGCCTGTCATGAGCTTTTCAATTTCTGTTAAGGTCGCTACGAACTCGATCTTTCGCCGGCTGTCGATTGCGTCGCATTCCTATGGGAGGCCCTAGCCTCGTTTACAAGTGAAGAAAGAAGTAGGTTTGTGCGATTTGTAACTGGTAGAAAACGTTTGCCATCGCCGTTTTTCATCTCGCGATCGTTGGCCGACGAGAACAGTCTTCCAACTGCCAGCACCTGTGGAAGTAACTTGTTTCTTCCCAATTACACAAACGCAAAAGTTGCAGCAGAAAAGTTAAGGTGAGAAATAATTCTCTTTTCGTTAATTTTTTAAAGCCATTGTACATAAACATTCAATTACCTTGTTTTTGTAGACTTCGTAAATAATACGATAATATAAAATTTTCTGCCTCATAAGTTTGAAAACTGTCGCAATCTGCATTTGTTTAGCTTTCAGTTTTCGGGGATTTAGAATGTTTCAGATTCATATATTTTTGAGTATATTTGTTAACCATATTTGACTTTAAACAAGGCCATCGTTGACAAAAATCATTTAAGATCCAGTGAACGAGCTATTGTCACTCAATATTTTTGATGCAATTTCACCGGTTTTACAGGTATTTTGATATTAGAGGAACATTCCAATTAAGGTCAGCATAACATTTGAGAATCACTAGGAAGACACTCAACAGAACAAGCGTTTTGGAAATATGCTCTGCAGCGTTGAATGTGAATAAAACCCTAAGACAAACAGACCTTTAAAGAGACCTTAAATTGTCTGATTTTGGTTTGTGAGACAAGCAGTATTAAAGAGTTTTCATTAAGTATGCTGTTGTGAAAATTCATTAAAGTTATCATTCGCATCGTAGATATGCTATCAATAACTGCGTCTCAATCGATACCGACACTAGTCCTTGGTAAATCGAGAGCCTTTACGTTGGCAAACAGCTTGGCGATAAGAAGAATCTGCCTGTTATTGGACCATCGCTATGTTTTGTAGCTATACCAATTTGTCCTTTTGTGGAAAGGCGTTCAGTGCAAAACACTTCGGTAGAAGTATGTGAGTTTTAGAAACAATTTTTTCAATGATTAGTCTTGAGTATAGAACTGCTTGAATTATTTCAAATTCCTAGTTAAATAGTTGTTCTTTTTGCAACTCTTTGATATTTTGTCATAATTAACGATTTACGCTCAGAGTTGTTTACGTTTTGTTAAGAACGAACCCGTCTTGAGATTACAATAGCTAATTTAGACTTCATATTTTAACATATGTTTCGTTACGTCGGCTTTGCTCGTTCAGAATAACAGCAAGTCTTTCACGTTAACATATTCACCTTCTCTTGTTGTTTTAAAAGCTTTCTTATTTAGGTGTAAGATGATATAGGAAAATCTTTGTTGTTAAAGATAAACATTATTTGCCTCCTTGTCCACAACACCAATAACAGCTATGCTAGGCCCCATAAAAACTTGTTGCTTTCCTTCTGTGTTTAACTGATACGGCATGCAATGAAATAATTCTGCGTGCATGTACCAATTCAAAGTTATGATCTGGACTAAGACTTTAGTTCATTAAAATAACAATATTCATTATACAGATAAGTGTATATTCTTTTATTGAGTATTGTGTTTATTCTGCTTTCATTTTGAATGTCAATTCCGAACATCAAAGGATAATAATTTTTGAAATATCTAACTTGTCGTAAATAATCTTGTTACTGTTTCCAACACTGAAATAGAAGACAAGCACTTTTAGAAATTGGGAAAAGGGGGAGGGGGAAACTTTAAAGGAATTGTATAACAGTAAAATAGAAATGAAATCATTTCAGATAGTTTTACAATTGTTGACAATATTAGGAAGCATTTTGACCTCAGCTTAAAGCATTGCAAGATGAATCACAATTTTCGAAAAAATGCCATTTAAGAAGGATCGATATTTGAAAAAAGTAAGGCTGTAGGCTTAAAAATATCGTCAGTTTTTTTTAAAAAATCCTTTCTTCTGAAAACAGGTTAAATTGCTTTTATTGGGTCACATTAAAGAGGACTTCAATTTCGATTCTTAAGGCTATAGACTAGAAAAATTAGGCTTTAGACTAAAAATGCAAGGCTGTATGCTAAAAAATCATCCATTTTTCAAAAAACATTTGTTCTCAAAACAAGTTGACTTGCTTTCAAATAATCAGAAAAAACTAGAATTGCATTTAATTCAGTAAGAATGGTTTTGTTAACAAGAAACAACTTTAAAAAGCGCCTTATAGTAGTCAGAAAGAACTAGAATTTCGTTTATTCAACGGGAAGAAGTTGTTTTTTGGGCGAAGAAGCGACTTTAAAGAGGGGCTGATTTTTGATAGAAAAGTAAGGCTATAGGCTTTGAAAAATCATCGAAATTTTTGAAAAACTTTTTGCTCTCAAAACAAGTTAACTTGCCTTATAATTGTCATAAAGAACTAAAATTCCATTTATTTTGGGGGAAAAGGTTGCTTTTTGGACGAAGAAGCGATTTAGAGAGGGGCTGATTTTTGATCAAAAAGTAAGGCTATAGGCTTAGAAAAATCATTGAAAATTGTGAAAAATTGTTTGCTCTCAAAACAAGTTAACTTCCTTTATAATAGTAATAAGGAACTAAAATTGCATTTATTTCGGGGGAAAAGGTTGTTTTTTGGCCGAAGAAGCGATTTAGAGAGGGGGTGATTTTTGATCAAAAAGTAAGGCTATAGGCTTAGAAAAATCATTGAAAATTGTGAAAAATTGTTTGCTCTCAAAACAAGTTAACTTGCTTTATAATAGTAATAAGGAACTAAAATTGCATTTATTTCGGGGGAAAAGGTTGTTTTTTGGCCGAAGAAGCGATTTAGAGAGGGGGTGATTTTTGATCAAAAAGTAAGGCTATAGGCTTAGAAAAATCATTGAAAATTGTGAAAAATTGTTTGCTCTCAAAACAAGTTAACTTGCTTTATAATAGTAATAAGGAACTAAATTTGCAATTATTTCGGGGGAAAAGGTTGTTTTTTGGCCGAAGAAGCGATTTAGAGAGGGGGTGATTTTGATCAAAAAGTAAGGCTATAGGCTTAGAAAAATCATTGAAAATTGTGAAAAATTGTTTGCTCTCAAAACAAGTTTACTTGCTTTATAATAGTAATAAGGAACTAAATTTGCAATTATTTCGGGGGAAAAGGTTGTTTTTTGGACGAAGAAGCGATTTAGAGAGGGGGTGATTTTTGATCAAAAAGTAAGGCTATAGGCTTAGAAAAATCATTGAAAATTGTGAAAAATTGTTTGCTCTCAAAACTAGTTAACTTGCTTTATAATAGTAATAAGGAACTAAAATTGCATTTATTTCTGGGGAAAAGGTTGTTTTTTGGCCGAAGAAGCGATTTAGAGAGGGGGTGATTTTTGATCAAAAAGTAAGGCTATAGGCTTAGAAAAATCATTGAAAATTGTAAAAAATTGTTTGCTCTCAAAACAAGTTAACTTGCTTTATAATAGTAATAAGGAACTAAAATTGCATTTATTTCAGGGGAAAAGGTTGCTTTTTGGACGAAAGAGCGATTTAGAGAGGGGGTGATTTTTGATAAAAAAGTAAGGCTATAGGCTTAGAAAAATCATTGAAAATTGTGAAAAATTGTTTGCTCTCAAAACTAGTTAACTTGCTTTATAATAGTAATAAGGAACTAAATTTGCAATTATTTCGGGGGAAAAGGTTGTTTTTAGGCCCAAGAAGCGATTTAGAGAGGGGATGATTTTTGAGCAAAAAGTAAGGCTATAGGCTTAGAAAAATCATTGAAAACTGTGAAAAATTGTTTGCTCTCAAAACAAGTTAACTTGCTTTATAATAGTAATAAGGAACTAAAATTGCATTTATTTCGGGGGAAAAGGTTGTTTTTTGGCCGAAGAAGCGATTTAGAGAGGGGGTGATTTTTAATAAAAAAGTAAGGCTATAGGCTTAGACAAATCATTGAAAATTGTGAAAAATTGTTTGCTCTGAAAACAAGTTAACTTGCTTTATAATAGTAATAAGGAACTAAAATTGCTTTTATTTCGGGGGAAAAGGTTGTTTTTTGGCCGAAGAAGCGATTTAGAGAGGGGGTGATTTTTGATTTTTGATCAAAAAGTAAGGCTATAGGCTTTGAAAAATCATTGAAAATTGTGAAAAATTGTTTGCTCTCAAAACAAGTTAACTTGCTTTATAATAGTAATAAGGAACTAAAATTGCATTTATTTCGGGGGAAAAGGTTGCTTTTTGGACGAAGAAGCGATTTAGAGAGGGGCTGATTTTTGATCAAAAAAGTAAGGCTATAGGCTTAGAAAAATCATTGAAATTGTGAAAAATTGTTTGCTCTCAAAACAAGTTAACTTGCTTAATAATAGTAATAAGGAACTAAAATTGCATTTATTTCGGGGGAAAAGGTTGTTTTTTGGACGAAGAAGCGATTTAGAGAGGGACTGATTTTTGATAAAAAAGTAAGGCTACAGGCTTTGAAAAAGCATCGAAATTCTTGAAAATATGTAAAACAGTTAACTTGCCTTATAGGTAAAAGAACTTGCATTTTTTCGGGGAAAAATTGTTTTTTGGACGAAGAGTGATGAGAGAGGGGCTGATTTTTGATAAAAAAGTAAGGCTATAGGCTTATTGAAAATTTGCTCTCAAAACAAGTAAACTTGCTTAAAATAGTAATAAGGAACTAAATTTGCAATTATTTCGGGGGAAAAGGTTGTTTTTTGGCCGAAGAAGCGATTTAGAGAGGGGGTGATTTTGATCAAAAAGTAAGGCTATAGGCTTAGAAAAATCATTGAAAATTGTGAAAAATTGTTTGCTCTCAAAACAAGTTAACTTGCTTTATAATAGTAATAAGGAACTAAAATTGCATTTATTTCGGGGGAAAAGGTTGTTTTTTGGCCGAAGAAGCGATTTAGAGAGGGGTGATTTTTGATCAAAAAGTAAGGCTATAGGCTTAGAAAAATCATTGAAAATTCTTGAAAAATTGTTTCCTCTCAAAACAGTTTAACTTGCTTTATAATAGTAATAAGGAACTAAAATTGCATTTATTTCGGGGGAAAAGGTTGCTTTTTGGACGAAGAAGCGATTTAGAGAGGGGGTGATTTTTGATCAAAAAGTAAGGCTATAGGCTTAGAAAAATCATTGAAAATTGTGAAAAATTGTTTGCTCTCAAAACAGTTAACTTGCTTTATAATAGTAATAAGGAACTAAAATTGCATTTATTTCGGGGAAAAGGTTGCTTTTTTGGACGAAGAAGCGATTTAGAGAGGGGCTGATTTTTGATCAAAAAGTAAGGCTATAGGCTTAGAAAAATCATCGAAAATTGTAAAAAATTGTTTGCTCTCAAAACAAGTTAACTTGCCTTATAATAGTAATAAAGAACTAAAATTGCATTTATTTCGGGGAAAAGGTTGCTTTTTGGACGAAGAGCGATTTAGAGAGGGGGTGATTTTTGATAAAAAAGTAAGGCTATAGGCTTAGAAAAATCATTGAAAATTGTGAAAAATTGTTTGCTCTCAAAACAAGTTAACTTGCTTTATATAGTAATAAGGAACTAAAATTGCATTTATTTCGGGGGAAAAGGCTTTTTTGGACGAAGAAGCGATTTAGAGAGGGGGTGATTTTTGATCAAAAAGTAAGGCTATAGGCTTTGAAAAATCATCGAAAATTGGGGAAAATTTTTTGCTCTCAAAACAAGTGTAACTTGCCTTATAATAGTAATAAAGAACTAAAATTGCATTTATTTCGGGGGAAAAGGTTGCTTTTTGGACGAAGAAGCGATTTAGAGAGGGGCTGATTTTTGATAAAAAAGTAAGGCTATAGGCTTGAAAAATCATCGAAATATGTGAAAATATTTTGCTCTCAAAACAAGTTAACTTGCCTTATAATAGTAATAAAGGAACTAAAATTGCATTTATTTCGGGGGAAAAGGTTGCTTTTTTGGACGAAGAAGCGATTTAGAGAGGGGCTGATTTTTGATAAAAAGTAAGGCTATAGGCTTAGAAAAATCTTTGAATTTTTTTGAAAAACTTTTTACTATCAATACAAGTTATCTTGCCTGATAAGAGTCAGAATAAACTAGAATTGCATTTATTTCGGGGGAAAAAGTTGTTTTTCTGACGAAGAAGTGACTTAAAAGAGGACTGATTTTCCTTATAATGTAATGCTTGAGGCTTAGAAAAATCATCAGTATTTGTTAAAAATGTTTCCTTCTCCAAGCAATTGAACTTGCCTTAAAACAGTCGTAGGGAACAAGAATCACATTTAGCTCTTCGAGAAAAGTTGTTTTTTTATGAAATCTTTAAAAAGAGGCTTAATTTTTATAAAGAACAAAGGCTATAGGCTTTTAAAAATGATCGAAATTTTTGAAAAATTGTTGTTGCAGAAGTAAGTTAGCAATTCGTTAAATGATCAGAAAAAATTGGAATTGCGTTTATTACTATGAAAAGCATTTTTTTGACGAAGAACTGATTTGAAAAAGAGACTGATTTCCGACAAAAAAGTGAGGTATCGATAAATCATTGAATTATTTGAAAAACTTTTTGTTCTAGAAGCAATTTAACATGCCTGTTAATAGTCAGAAGGAACTAGAATTAACTGTATTTATTTCGATAGAAGAAGTTGTTTTCTTTCCAAAAAGCCATTATAAAGAGGATCTAGGTTAAAGGATTCCAGTGTTCTTTTTCTCAAAAAAGTGATATTTCTACTGAATGTTTAAAAAAACCAAGAATTGCAGTAATTCGTTGAAGAAAGTTTCTTTTAGATTAAAGTGGCAAGTTTAAAGAATTGGTTATCCTTTGACCTACAGCCTTGATCATGAAAAAATGTAACAAAAAGTGTCAATTTCAAGAGCATTTTTCCCATGAAACAACACTAAACGTTTTTTCGTTGTTTAGGATAATTGAAAAAAGGAACTTCGTCAATTTTCAAGAAATTTCTAACCCTTGACTCGCAATAAGCTTCAAAAATTGTCAATTTTACAAAAAAATATTGTGTTTCAAAACAACAAAGCAAGCTATAACTTACGTTCAAAATAAATTATATCAGATGAAATTCAGCCAATATTTTGAAAAAAAGCCTACTCATTCTTTACAAACTCTGTGAATTCGGATTGTCAAAGCCAAAACAATTGTCTAGATTTTTAAAAAACATCAGCAAAGTTTGCAACAATCTAGAATGTTAAAACATACCTTTCTGAGGTAATTTAGAAAATTTTTCATGAAGTTTCAAGCAATATCTGAAAGAAAAGTAAAAAAGAGGATACAGAAGAAAATTGATTCTAAAATTTGAAAAAATTTAAGAAATGTCAACTAATAGAAAATTTTTTCTTCGATGAAACAAACTTAAACGCTTTCATCTTTGTTTACAACAAAATTTGAAATAGTTCGCAATTTGATCATTTTTTGCAAAATTTGCTGACCCCGGACCTGCAAAAAAAACTGTGAATTTTCTCAAAAATTTTTTCTTTGCTTGAAACAACCTAAAATGCTTCAAATTACGTTCAAAACCCATTTTCAGGTACTTTTGATAATTTTCTATCTCATATTTTGAAAAAAAGAGAAGTTAGTTATTTTTGAAATTTTTTCTGAACCAGACTCGCAAAAACCATAAAAATCGTCTTGCTCTAAGTGATATCTTGAAGAAAAGCGAAGGAAAATATACAAAGGGGGCTTTACCGTCAGCTTGAAAAAAACTCAAAAAAATATCTGTTGCTAGAAAGCTTTTTTCCTCAACGAAAGAATCTCATATGCTATCATTCCTGTTCTTGAATTTCAAAATTGTGACTTTTTTAAAAAAATCTTTAGACCCGAAACAAACCTTATTTAAGTTAAAAATACAATTTCAGATACTTTTGCTAATTTTCTGGCTCCTGTTATAAAAGAAAAATATCTCAATCAAACTTTAACAATGTCTAGTTTCTTTAAAAAATATTTTGCGTTGAAAAATTTAAATTGCTACAAAATACCTTTTTGCAATCATTAGGGCAATTCGCCGAACTCCAAGTGATATCTGAAAAAAAATAAAAGGAAATGATGTAAAAAAGTTTCAGCTTAAAGGACAAGTGACACTTTTCACCCAATCTTTTCTTTTCATTAACTTATAGATCATCTTTTAGAAGTAAGTTTTTCCTGGTTTGGAACAAAAAATTCTAATTAGGGGGCGCAGGGGGCGCGATTTTGCTTTTTATCACGTGACCCTATGACGTACATTGTGATAACTCAGAATTTTTCTGTAATTGATAGAGAGTTTACGAAACACGACGCGACAGGTCCAGACGAACTGTATTCGTTTACAAGCGTGTTGTAAACGTTAATATTGCACTCTATACCAGTATCAGCAATAACAAATTATCACAATCTACGTCACGGTGTCACGTGATTCATTTCCCGCCATAATTTCAAATGGGTTTTTAAGTGGGAAAATGAAATCAGAAAGGAAAAATATTTCAACAACACTCTCATACAGCATTTTACTCTAAGTTAAAAGAAAAAAAAATTTGGCGCCAAAAGCGTGTCACTTGTCCTTTAAAAATTAAAAAAATTTAAAAGAATTTAAATTTCTAAAAATCTTTTTTTGAATAAAGCAACCTTGCATGCTTTTATTTCTTGATTAAAACTCAATTTAAGGTACTTTCAGACAATTTATAGCTGATATTTTAACAAAGAATCTAATCATTTTTGAATATTTCAAAAAACTTCTTTCAGCTCAAAACAACCTAAAATATTAAAAATTACGATGAAAAGCCAGGTACTTTTGTTAAAATTTCTACCTCGTAATTTGAAAAAAGAACTTAGTCATTTTTGAAAAAATCTTTGACCCTGGACCAACAAAATAATTTTTAAAAACAGTGAATTTTCTCAAAAAATCTTTTGGCTAAAAACAACCTTAAAATACTTATAATATCCCATCATCGTGTGCTCTGTGCGATACCCAGATCTATAATTTAGAAGGTTTTAATGAATGTAAACAATGTTTATTTGTTTCACCATTTGTGATTTGATTTGTGATTTGGCCTCTGTATCACTTAGATAGTAGGAATGACATAATTACAAGAGAAAAAAGAGAAAAATATCTTCAGAAAATCTTAGCCAAAAAATTTCACTCGCTTGTTTTTACGACAATTTCACCATCCACGAATCTATATTTATTGCTGTGGCGATTTTCGCGCAAAAACATGCTTTACAAGCTGATGGGCCTATAGTGGTGGTGTTGACTCGCTGAAAATATGAGTTTCTGCTTAGTAAGCTTGAAAATATCTGACAATCTTTAAAGAAGGGTTGCAGAATATAAAATTATGTCAGTCTTAAAGTATCATATGTTTTCTTGTTGTTTTTTGAGTTCGAAATAGCGACATGTCGAGTACTACATATTGGGAAAAAGGAGTAGTATTTGCATGACAGCGAAAATAACCAGGTAAGCAAGAGTACACTTGAAAAATTGAAAAAACATTTTCCACATACCTTCTTTATGCTTTCAGCTTTTTATATAATCCGTTCTTTATCGTACATTCTTTATAATGCGTTCGTTCGTTCCATGGTAAAGTCACATCCATCTGCAACATGGCAAACAGCAGCCTCACTTTGGATCCCATAGACAGAACAAGAATTTAAAAGAGTGGGCTCCAGCTCAGGAACAAGTTTGGGTGAATTGATTTATCAAAAGATAATTGAAGTCCCATTCTGCAGTACCTGTCAAAACCTTTAGGGACAAAGCTATTCAAAACCTTGAACAGCATGAGTAGATTTGAAGAAAGAGCAATTGTTCAACAGCAGGCACGTTTGGAGCGGGTCTTATAAATTCCAGAGGCTCTTTCACGAACGTGCAAACATATTTAATGCAAAGAAAATTCTTAGAACCAGATTTTGACACCTATTATAAATTTTCATCTGACTTGAAGCTTCTCAAAAATTGCGAAGCAACTTGAATCTTCTTGTCTATTTTTGTACGCTTCTATAAAAATGTTTTCCCCTGTCCTTTTGACAATGATTTCCGAACTCTGACATCTTTAACATCAATTGCTTACATAAACTCTTCTTTATTATCGTCATCATCACCCTTCATTTCAAGCCCTGTAGGTCGACATCTCGTATTTCTTTTTGCATTGGTCCACACAGGTTTCACTGTGACTTGCAAATCAATGTTCTCTGGTCTTACCACATTGCAAAACCACCTGAATATACAGCTTCTCATTGTATGAGTGCCCTGTCTTCTTACCAAATGGCCAAACCACCTGAATATCACCCTTCCAATTTCAATACAGCTTCTCATTGTATGAGTGCCCTGTCTTCTTACCAAATGGCCAAACCACCTGAATATCACCCTTCAAATTTCAATACAGCTTCTCATTGTATGAGTGCCCTGTCTTCTTACCAAATGGCTAAACCACCTGAATATCACCCTTCCTGTTTCAATACAGCTTCTCATTGTATGAGTGCCCTGACTTCTTACAAGATGGCCAAACCACCTCAATGTAGCCCTTCTTAATTTGACTCGGCCTCTGATTAGATCAGTGTCATCTTCTCTTACCACATCATTGTACGGGTGCCATTCTCTTGCCAACCAACTTTGATATTGCCCCTCTCCCTTCGCCCACAATATTTTAGCTTAATCCATTTAAATATGTACGTTGTGTGTGGTACTTCATCAAAAATAACGATAATATAGTTAGCAAATAAATCTAGTACCAGAATGAAAACATAATAGTTTGATTGTTAAAAACACGACGTTTCAAGCATGTAGTCGTTATCAATTGATATCAATTGATACTCGTTATCAATTGATAACAAGTTATCGAGTGAGTTAACGAGTAATGCTAACTATATTATCGTTATGTTTTAGCTTGCCGTATATAGGTCTAGACATCTGTTTCCACTTTCCCCTACCCTTTTCGCTTCTCTTAAGCGCCACAACCCCAACTAACTACAATAGCATCCTATTTATTAAAAACATTCTAATAGTTCGTCCAACAATGTCTTCTCTTATACATAAAATCAATTCCGTTATTTCTGCATTTTGCAGTCAGCAATAGCTACTGAATCATTTGCGAACATAGGTTCCTATTTTTTCTTATCTTTCAACCATAGCAAGCATGAATAGGGTGTGTGGGCTTAGGGCTGACACTTGATGTAATTCTACATTTTTTGCAAAAAGTGATATGAAACGTATTGGTTTTAGAGAAGATATAAAAGAGAGAACAATTGAAAGCAAGGCTAAAACGAGAGGTTTGTTGGCTTCACCTTCTATTCCTAAAATTATTAAAATATTTTACGCTTTCGACAAATCTCAAATGACGAATAATTCAATCAATCTATGCTTTAAAGCAAAAGTTTTTTGTCATTCTATACCTAGTATCTTTAAACCCATGAAAACAACTGGGAGAAAATTTCAATTAAATTTGTCTGTATCCAGGAAACTGATTTGGTTCAATATAAATTTTACTCTATCCTTTGCCAAATACCTTCTTATCATGCCTTTGTCATTAAATTGTAATGCTTTATTAGTCATATTATGTAGTGAACATCTTTTGATGAGAAACAGAGTGGCAATAAATTATTTTTAAAAATATATTGAAAGTCCAAAAAGAAAGATTGAGAAAACATATTTGTTTGTCTTGCTGTATTGATAAATCACAAAACCTTTTTCATAATTGAAAAGCGACTTCTTAACCCTTGCTTTTATCTGAAGAAATAACTTGTTATATCATTCAAAACATGAAAATTACTTTGAAAAACACACAGAGAGCTTGTAGAAGTCAAGCAAAGGATAGCATGTGGCATAAAATTCCTTTTTTGTATTTGAATTCCAAGTAAAAGCACTGCCTGGATTTGCACCAATTTTGTCGCACATGGTGCTAAGTTATAGCATGTTGAATATACTACTAAATTCAGCTTTCAAATCTAATCAAACTAACAGATTGTGATGGAATAAAGATTCCTCAGTTATTTCAAAATATTAAATATTCCCAAAGATAGAAAGAAAATAAATTTGTCATGCACATGCTACACAAACAAGAGCGCAAAAACCGCCTGCAAACTTCAGCGGACAAATACATTGAGATACCATCTTAATGCATAGCTTTTGAAGAAGGTATCCTGGAGGACATCTAGACGGTCCGGTTCCACACTGTTATCGTTTGTTCAAATACCGCTTATCATATTAGTTCAATTAAGCAAAGAACGTTACCTAAATCCTACAAAAGTGTATAAAGCAGTTTTCTGGAGTTTTCACTCTTCTTCTTCTTCCGTCGGATCTTCCACTTCATTCAACTCTTCAACCTCAGTATTCTCCTCCACATTGGTATTTTGATCCTCTTCTGGGCTATCCCCTCTATAGGCACTCGGCCTAGAGCAGTACTTCGGAATGCGGAAGCCTTCTACTCGTTCCAACGAGGAAAATGTCCTGGCGAAGATGGAACTGCTTCTTTTGTTTTCAACTCCTTTCATTGCTTCATTCTCTAAAGATTTGGCTAATTTTCTCTCTTTGGAAGACAAACGGAACATTCTCTTTGCAGATTCAGGTGTTCTTGAAAATGATAGACGACGCAATGTTTGAAGCTCTCTCGTGCTTAGTTCTACAAGATACAAATAAACAAGACTAATTCTTTGAGCATTTATTCAAGCAGCTAAAACGGCAATAGAAATGTCGGACATCTAAGGTTTTCTAGCCTAGGGTATTTTCTATCTTTATAACGTCAAGCAAATACAGAGCTGCTAGACGTTATAATGATAGAAAGGCCTAAAGGCACGTGTATTGCGCTGTTTAAGAAGACTTTAGAAGACAGGTTGTCGAAATGGAGCCAAAACCTTTTCAATTAATGTATCGGTGCTCTTCCACAAAGTCAAAAAAGTACGGCCTTCCAGACTGTCGAGTTGCTCGAGTGATGTGAACACAGTGTTTGTGACGTCACGATTATGCGGAAGGCTCGGGCAAACGCGTCCGTGCTCGGAAAAGGTTCGGTGGCTAACTTTGACGCTCAATAACTCGAAAACTGTGTTGAATATTAAACAAATAATAATGTATCGGGTATTTATGCTCGATGTTCTTTCATTTGAGGCCAAGTTAATTTTGCGTGTCAGTCACCTCTAAAGTTGAAATCTTATAACCGGCACTCTATACATCCCCCATCAAGTCTGGCCATGATGCCTGATTACTTAACGTTATCACAATTTACTTTGTGCTTTGCATCATTGATCTTTAAAAAAGATTGAGTAGATCAGCTTTTGTCAGATAACCATATTGTTGAAACTTATAGTCATTCTCTGTTTTGGGCAATTTTTATCTTACATTTGCCAAAATGGATCATAGAATTGGAATCTTCATGTTAAAGTTAATCTGTATCGAAAATGTCATGTTGTTTAGGACGTCAGACAGCAAATTAATCTATTTTCAAGATTTAGCTTTTCCCATAAATTTCAATGGAATTTGTTGCTGTAGTGAAATTTTTTCACTGCAGCAGCATATTCCGGTCAAATCTATGGAAGTATCTCAATATTCAATTAGACCTAACTTGCAACCGAACGGTCCCAACGATATGAAGTTCTCAGTATAAACAAATTTCAATATGAAGATTTCAAATCTGAAGTCAATTATTGAGTAAGATCTGTAGAAAGCAAGATGCAAAATCGATGACCTCAACCTGGAACGGATCATTGCTGGTCAGTAAAACAAGTCTAGGCTTGTGGCAAATCATCAGATTTGAACCCAATTCTCCTGAAAATCCTATTGTCCAGTATCTATGAATTTGATCACTAACGATCTCAACCTAAACAGACAATCTGTGGGTTAAAGTACTAAGCTGTAAGATGAAGTCCCAACACAGAAAGTGTGAGTTAGGATCCATTGGGTTTGATTTTGAAAAAGGTTTTACACACGAACAAGACCTCCAAACTTACTTGCTAAGAATGCTCTTATCTTCTTAGCCGAATGAGTTGTTGGCTCCTCGTATAAAACACGAACTCCACCAGGCAGTCTGCTGTTGTCCAGCACTGCACGTGGGTAATAATTTACGCCAACCATCTTTCTTCTTATTGTGTTGAAGTATGCAAACTTATGCTTGATTCCCTTCTTCTGATAATCTGCCCATATCTTGTCGATAAAGGAGTGATGGAAGAAGAATTCTGGCGCTTCAGCTGATCTCGCAGAGCACATTGTGCCATCTGTAGAAAAGTGAGCAAAATTCAAAATATTAAAAGGGCTGTATTAACGGCTCTTGCGCAACCGGCATGCTTTGCGACCATATTTTCAAAACCGGCCTAATACCGTACCGCATGAAAATACAAAACACAGTCAATTTCTCAAGACAGCTGCCACTAGGCACCTTAAAAATCATTCAAAAGTTTCATATTTTAAGCAAAATAATCAAGAACAAACATCGAACTAAAGTAAATATTTTTGCGTTTAAGAAATTTTAGAGCAGCATAAAACCCATCCTTTTCTTGCTATTTATATTAAGCATTTTCATCCTCACTTTTTTCATTCCTTTTCGTTCAAATCTACAATCTCGGATAAAACTGTTGACACAAATACAATTTTGGAATTTTCTACTTTACGTTGCCCCTGTAAATTCGGATCTCCCCCTTTCCCCAAAGTCAATGCTGGATTTGTAGTTCTATCATTTCCCCTTCCAAATCATGCATTCAATAATAAATTAGAGAAGAGGGAAAGCTTTTTTCAAAAGAAAGATAAAATATCAACTTTACTTGAAAAGTCTCAACTATTTGTGTCCGGGACACTTTTTTGAAGTAAAAAGATGAATTATTCCAGTCCCATTACATGAAATAATAAAATTTTCAGCAAAATCTCCCATGATAATATCCTGACGATAAAAAATCTCTTATGCTAAAAATTAATATAAAAACTAAGAGTAGGGAAGAGTGGGGAGTATAAAAACTAAAAGTTTTCGTGCATTTCAGGTTTTCTTTGATATGCGTTTTTGAAGCAACAAAGTAAAATGGATTAAGAGTAATTAGAAAATAGATATATTGTCATGGAAAGAAAGGATGCGAATCTGAAAATCTGAACTCAATTTGGTGCAGCACCAAGACTTGTTTGGTGCGATTGCCGTTCTAAATGTCGGGCTCAATTGTGCCGCTCACGCGGCTTAAGTCTAAATCACGGGGAATATTTTTACATGAAGTATTTTAGGATTGATAACGGATATTCAAGATGGCCCGAAAACATCAGCTTTGCATTTGTGTGAAGATTGCTGATCCAGATGGAAGCGGAGATTGGCAGAGGTAAGGTTAAAGATTGTAGTGTAGCAAAGAAGAAAGAGAGTTGGAATGGTGCTATTTCTGTCTTGTTGTTGACTGCTTCGAGGAAACTGGGAGCAGCTAAAGAAGGAATGAAGGAGAAGAGAACATGCAGAAGACTTCAACACAGCCAGGGTTGATAGAATATAATCTGAAATACGGTACACAGAAGCAAGAGAGCAAATCACAAGAAACCTTCGCATATGCAGAGACATGTTGACGTTGTTGTTTCCATATTGATTCGCGCCGAAATTCAATTATAGGCATGGGCTCTCCGCCAAAGAAAAAAAATTGTGGGATAGAAAATAAATTATGCATTGAGTTCGAAACATGAAAATTCCGACGTTTGAAAGCCAGCCGCGCTTTGCTTGCATAGCTCGCCAAGATTTGCCGATCCAAATATTTCTGCTGCTCTTAATTCAATCTGCCGTACCTTATCAATTTAAACGTCGCACTTCTCATGTACTTAATTTTCGATTTAAGTTCGGCACATGAAACGTTTGAAACGGGTTTTAATAAAAATTCACTAATATATCAAGCAGTCCTTTTCTTCATTTATTTTCATAGTACCCTAGCCTAAATATTTGTTTGTCCCCTGCCGCAAATACGCAAGCAATTTGGATTAACATAGATTTTGTGACTATGGTATTTTATGTCCACAAGAAGAACATTCAAGCAGCCTTGTTGCCGTCCAAAACATTTAAATTCATTGACATATTTTAGACATATTTGTGCATATTTATTACCTTCAGCGCGTGCGCATAAATCAACGGGTTGAATAATGTCCGGTTTGAGCATCAATGTGAAACCGGATTCGTAGCGAAGTCAAAAGTACATCCGATTAGCTACGCGCAGATGGAAGCCGAGTCCGCAACGACGAAGTGTAAAGTGGGAAGTAACTTGGCCTAGGCAAAGTATCTGTGTACAAGTGGATGGAGCGTATTTTAAAGTTGACAACCATAAATTTACTTACTTATCAAACAATGCATTGTTTCATGGATGTTGACACGTAACATGACTTCAAACTTAAGGAATGTTGGTTCTCTAAGAGTCACTGCCACCTGATCAGCATCTGGGGGGTTTCCATTGAAACCTCTTCGTAAACAGTCACCTGAGGTCGTCTTCCATACTCCAACACGGAAGGGTCCAGTTGTTACACACCCGTCGCCTCTTCTGCCGTTACCACCAAGACCTATAATTAAATCAGTTCAATGCAATATATTTGCCTCTGAACTCAGACGCAACACCAACTCTTTTAGACTAACCAAGATCTTAATTAGGCAGCCTGACTGGATTCATAACCGACTACAGCTATTGTGTTTCGTAAACTATAAGAACATGGTAAGCTACTAGGCTTTGGCCCAATTTGAAGTATTCTTAAAAAAATCTCAGTTTAATGGTGGTGCCGCGAATAGCACATGAAAGGCCATGCAAATTTCGGATTTATTACACGGCAGACCTAAATGTTTCAGTATCTGGGTCATCAAAATCAACGTATTAAAGTAAGCTTTGTGGGGGGGGGGGGTAAAAAGTCTAGGTCGTGCCCTTTTTACTGTCAGAAAACACCCTTTCGCCAGCAGGAATCGCTAATCTTACCAATCATAGAGGGCAATAACTAATATTCGGTTATTTAAAGACAGTTTTAAAGCCATAGAACCACGTTTAAAAAGTACTTTGCCAAAACATCACCCCTCCCCTAAGTTTTTATCATAAAGTTTAGACGAAATACAAAATCATTCCTGCCGATTAGTGAAAGCAATACCTTTATCATTCACAGTTCCCCCAATTTCCCCCAAAAAACAAGTATACCTTGTCCTACACTCCAGATCTTCTTAGAATTCCAGGGATCATGTGACCACAAACTCCAGTCCCAATAGGCAAGTGTTACTCTGCAGTCGACTTTCTGCAACAGATTCTCAATCTGGAGATTGAACCACCTTGAAACAAAAGAGTCACCTTAACATTTTTTTACTTGTTAATATATTCAATAGTTGAATTGAATGTATCCTTTACTTTATGGTTTTGAGAAAGTAGATTTTGGTATTTAAAACGAAAAGCAAAAACATAAAATTCCCGCAAAAGTTAACTTTCGTTGAATGATATAGTATTTCAATTTAAAATTGAGCCCATGATCGCAAGCTGCTTCATATGAAGATAATCATCACACCTTCCGCCTGTGTACTGACTAGTGAGACGAAATTTGATCACGTTTATATGAAAACATTGCATCCAATCCTCCAGCTCCATCCCACCTTCCAGCGTTTAAATGGAAAAAATTCATCCCACCTCAGTGAGATCCCATCTCTCATGCAGCGGTATCCCACTTAACCGGGCTGAGTTGTTTCAATTTAAATGCAAGACGAAAATCACAAAGGATTCTGTAGAAGAGTGAGATCTCACCTCTCAGCTCACAGGCTAAAAGGTGTGTGCAAGGCCCTTAGATATATCCCTATGAATGCTGATCTTTCCATGAGCCTTCATGAGTTAGGGGAGAACTAAAGAAAAACATTAATAAGGAAAGAAGGAAAAGAAAAAAAAATTTAGTGGAAATGAAAGAGAAAATTTAAACAAATTATTGATAAAGAACGGGATATCAAGAAAATATGAATAAATGAATAAATGAATGAATGAATGAATGAATGAATGAATGAATGAATGAATGAATGAATAAATAAATGAATAAATGAATAAATGAATAAATGAATAAATGAATAAATGAATAAATGAATAAATGAATAAATGAATAAATAAATAAATAAATAAATGAATGAATGAATAGTGGAATAATTGATAAATGAATTGACAAGTGAATTGATAAAAATGAATTGATGAATACATTAGTGTATAAATTGATGAAGGAAGGAACATTTTGTAATAAAATTCAGTTAATTTAACATTTTCTTCCTACGTTCCTTTGACCTATGCCAACTAAAATGTAAAAAAAATGCTCGACCTGTGCCATGGAAGAAATTCTTGTTGTTGATGGATTCGGGTTTCAAAGTTTGTCTCGTGCATTTTTATCAGTCTGTCATATGTTCGTTTGTATGGCTGCCTCGTTGATATGGTCTTGAACGCTTTAACGTATCTGTTTTGCTCTGTTAAGGACATCGATTCGAAGTCTTTTCTCACTCTATAGCAGTTGACAAGGCGACCATTTGCGACTGTACATCTCCTTCCACAAGAATCATAACGGAACTTGTTTGGAATGCATTTTATAGGCTCTGTTGACAGAATATCATACTTAATAAGAATTAAAAATTTTCTCTTTAGGTTGTAAATAGACAAAAGATGGACGGGCCTCTTTGACAACGGGCAAGCCTTCAAAATTCTTACTCAACTGAGGTAGCAAGCAATCACTTAGCATGTCTTGAAAATCACCTATGCAAAATAATTTATTTTTGATACTGAATTACACACTATACATAGTAAGTTTAAATCCGATGTTGCCTCTTCTCATGATTATCTTATTACTACTATAGATTTAGGCTCTAAATTTTTTCTGCGACTTTGGCCGATTTCTGCGTTTTTTCGTGGTTTGTGTTGTCACGCCTTATATACTCTCAAAAAGTGAGTAACACAATTTTCTATATTTTGAAACTGAACACCTAATTTGTTTTAACGCCGTTAAATAAAATGTATATGCTTGTCCCTAATCCTACCAATTTTTTGTATTTCTTTATTTCTTTATTTGTTCATTTATTTCTTTATTTCTTTATTTCTTTATTTCTTTATTTCTTCATTTCTTTATTTCTTCATTTATTTCTTTATTTCTTTATTTCTTTATTTCTTTATTTCTTTATTTCATTATTTCTTTATTTGTTCATTTATTTTTTATTTCTTTATTTCTTTTTTTCTCATCTTTATATTTAACCTTTTCTTTATTACTATGTCTTTTTTCCTATAAAATCTTCATTTTGTTTCTTTGTCAACTCATCACATGTAAATTTTCTGATTAAAAAGTTACAAGCAAGAAAAATTAATCCCAAAAAGCCATTACCGGATAAAATACCTCATGCAATGTCGTTACTTTAATGTAGGCTAACGCTATTACGACGGAAATATCGCGTCACATAAATAAGAAAATTTGCCAAGATCTGACCAATCAGAAAATTTCATTTTGACGCAGAAAGATTGCAAAGACTTGCTAAAGTCAATCCTGTAAATATCGCCTACTTGTTATTCGTGATGATCTTCTTCTGAAATACGAGCTTCTGCGTCGAGCATACGATCTTCTGCGTCGGACATAAGATCCTCTGCGTCGGACATAAGATCTTCTGCGTCGGACATAAGATCCTCTGCGTCGGACATAAGATCTTCTGCGTCGGACATAAGATCTTCTGCGTCGGACATAAGATCTTCTGCGTCGGACATAAGATCTTCTGCGTCGGACATAAGATCTTCTGCGTCGGACATAAGATCTTCTGCGTCGGATATAAGGTCTTCTACGACGTCTACTATGCCAGAATGGATCTTTCACTTCATTGTTTGTATCAGCACTGATTCCATTATTAGGTTCTTCTTCGTTCAAGTCGGTAGAAGTTTCAGTTAGAGATTCGTCTTTCTCAAAATCAGCGACATCTACATAGAAAATAAAATGTTTGGATTTAATTTCAAGGTTGATTCATTTTCAAAGCTAAAATTGTCATTCTCTTTTGCATTTAATTTTGGTCTTGAGGGTTGAAATTTCTCTTAGTCCTGATTTGCGTCTAAAATTGGACATTTTTGTCTGTTGGAAAAAGGAAGAAATGAAGCGCAAGTTAACCCTGTTGATACGTGATGCAAAGGAAAATTTGTCTTATTGTACGTGTATTAGATCTCTCTCAGAAATGTTTTCTCCGGAGACCTATTGAGCCACACAGCTTACAACATACCGTAGCTAAAATAATACAATTCAGCCCAGGCAAACGTAAAGTTGGATTTCCCCCCCCCCCCACAAGTGGAGGCATGGGGGTAGTGACTGTCTCATAGTTAAAAGCATACCCTTTTCTTTTAAAGAAAGATAAGTTTATAAAAAATGTTTGCAATCTCTTTCTTAACGCAATCTCTTTCTTAACGCAATTTTTTCAGTTTTAAAAGAAACAAAGTCTACATTGCAAGGCACTTCCATTTTGTCTCTTTTGCTAGGCACCATCTGAACGCTCTTTCAACTGAGTTGATTTTAAGAAATATTGCCGCAATTTTTACTTTTTTCGATCATTTTCACGAGATGTGTATTTTCTAGATTTGCTTTTTTAATTTTTCTAGGTTTCTATGAATTTTTGCAACTTTTTTCCCAGAAGCCCTTGAAATTTTCCTGTTAGGGATATATGCCTTTAAGCGGGTTAAAAGACAAAAGGGAAAGTCATGTGATCATGTGGTCTCTGGTCTACCAATGGTGTTGCAGCACTGATGTGATCATGTGGTCTCTAGTCTACCAATGGCGTTGCAGCACTGATGTGATCATGTGGTCTCTGATCTACCAATGATGTTGCAGCACCGATATGACAACTCAGCGTTTTAGCCCATACTCCTCCCTCCTCGGGCGCCAGCACTGTTTAAAGACAATAAATGTTTGCGATAGTTCGTTCTTCTTACGGTTGGGGTTGGCAGGGCAAAGTTTATTCTTTTTGCTCGACGTAACGGTAATGTTTGTTGCTTTGTTAAAGAAGTTATATAAGACCAGTTAACAGTTAAATCTTGCACATTCCATGTTATGGCAGTCGTGGAAGTTCTGAAAATAAAGGACCTGAAATAGCTTGAAAATCTTGGAACCATGCAGAATTAACAGTAATCCAACAGCATACTTCAAATGGCCCTATCGCATAAAATATGAAACAGGTCTAGCTGTTTTTGCTCATTCAGAGACATTTTAACGTATTCTTTCTGCTCATGCACCCAAAATTCAAAATACATCACTTAAAATTGCTTCTAGTGTCAAGAGAAACCAGGCACACAGCTTGTTTTTGCTGATAGTAGCAAGAAAAAGTGTTTGAAACAATTAAACTTTGCGAACACTACAGAATACTTGTTCACAGCATAAGCATGAGCATTGCACAGCATAAAGTTTCCTGACGTAGTGCCAATAGTGCCGCTTTCGATAAAAAACTTTGAGCAATAAACATTTCAGTACTCATGTCAACAACATTGATTCTCAAAAGATCAATATGACCATGTTCTTGGATCTAAAAAAGGCTTTCGGCAAAGTGGATCACAAAAAATTGCTAGAAAAACTTTCTAGATATGGTGTACAGGGCAATGTGATTAACTGGTTTCGATCCTACATAACTCAACGTCAACAATTTTGCAGAATCAATGGTAAATTTTCCAAGCCCTTAGGGGTAGCATGTGGCATTCCTCAAGGTTCATGCCTAGGCCCACTTCTCTTCAACGTTTACCTTAACGACTTTGAAGAATGTTTAAAGTTTTCATCGGCAAGCATGTATGCTGATGGTACACACACGACAATAATCTCTGAAGACATTAACCAGCTTACCCAAATGATGAATGAGGAACTAGAAAATATTTCTGAGTGGATGAGGATCAATGAATTGAGTGCCAATCCTAAAAAGACTGAGTTTATGCTTATCGGTCATCCACGTAGAATAATAAAAATTGAAACTCTAGCTCCTCTGAAACTTAATGGCACAGAAATAAAACTAATGAAAAAAACTAAATTTCTAGGTATTATTGTGGACGATAATCTCAACTGGAAGGAACATTTTAAATCTTTGAAAGGAAAAGTAGCAAGTGGTCTGTCTGCGTTGAAAAAACTGAAGCACATTCTTCCACAATCCAAACTATGTGAGGTTTATCATGCGCTGGTTGAAAGTCACCTCTGATACGGGGATGTTGTCTGAGGCAGCCTGCCAAACACGAAGCTACAAACGCTTCAGCGTCTACAGGATAGGGCATTCTCAATTATTGAAAATGCCAAACGAAAGGACCCCTGGAACAGTGATTGGCTAAGCGTGGATCAGATCATCTTTTTTGATAGATCTATCATAACACACAAAATATTTAATAAGCAGTGTCTCGAGAGCCTCTGGAACAAGAATAATCAGAGGATTGAAGTTTCTAGTTATAGCACAAGGAACAATAGAAATCTCGACATCCAAAAATTTAAGCTTGAGAGTACAACAAAAGGATTCCACCTTTCTGGACTTAAAGCTTAGAACGAAATACCCATAGAACTAAGGGAGATCCCCACGCTCTATCAATTCAAACAAAAATTAAAAGCTCATTTGAAGAGCTCAGGATACCCGAATTAAAACACGACTCCAAGGAAAATCAGGCGTCAAATTCCATTCACTCATATTATTAAATAATCTGTTTAAACTTGTGTTTTCCATTATTAGGTTTTTTAACTAATCATAACTTGTACTAAGGTTTCGTGTTGAAATAAGAATTGAATAAAAAAATGTTTCCACAGGATAAAAAATTAACTAGATTTAATATAGATATAAAAAGCTTTGAGCAATAAACATTTCAGTGCTCATGTTTCAAAAATTTAGAACAGTTTGACAGACTAAGGGGTAGAGGGTCATGAGTAGCAACATTTAGAGACGAAGGCATAGATAAAGAGAAATTTAGGTGCTACTTCACCTACCGATAGATGATATTACCGACAAGCCAGGGAATCTTTACACCAACTAAAAATTTACCGACAAACTCATTGAGAATTAAGGGGTTGTCACACCCCCCACCCCCCTCCCCGCTTGCTACGTCGCTGTGTACAGGGCTGCTAATAGAAGATTTTGTTATAAGAAACATGTTAACCTGTAGAATCTTTTAAATTCTACCACAACATTTATTTTCTATAATGTAATGAAAGATTACACACAAATGCTACTCATTTAGAAGAAACAGGCGCTCGAATTTCAATTTTGTTGGTTTGTTGAATATAACGAGTTAGAAATACCGCAAGTTCTTTGCTGTTCTTTAAGTCTGCGTGGGATTGGATATGCACATTGATAATTCAAGTTTAAGATAATTTGATCTACGAATTTGAGTATTTGCAGTACGACTGAAAGAATGTCATTCACCTTTCAACTGCTTGCAAACCAATATTTTCATTCAGGCGAAAAATATATTTGTAGAGCTCAATACAGGTTTACAGTTGACAAAAATTTGTTGGCTTGAACCTAACATTGGTTCTTTTAGTGGTCAGCTAAGCTTGCTTGCTGATTATAGAAAAATTTCCATTGTTATTCAGCAAGAGTAGCAGAATATAACCTTCTTACATTAACCCTGAGGTAAGCTTGAATCAAATACATGCAAAGCCTCGTTGACAGTCTTAGTTTACTACAATCGAATTCCAAAATTACTACAAATATTTGATTGTAGAGAGGTTTGGCAAGCGCAATAAACTTTTCGTTTAGGCCTCATTTGCCAACAAAGTGAGTGAGACACTAGCGCCCGCACATTGCTAAAAATTCTCCTTTTTGAGATAAAACGTTGTTCCAAATTGCATTTTACAGTAGCTCAGCCTCAGCTTGTTCTTAATTTGTGCTTAAATTTAGACCAATTTTGAGGCTCGTGTTCGTATAAAAATGTTCTTATAAAAGAGAGTGTTTATGAGCAAATGCTTTCCTACTTTCAGCTGCCCGTAAGTTGAGAGATGGGATGAAAACATCGCATTCTCTATAGAGTTATTATAAGACAATTTATATATCTAAAAAATGCATCTAAAACATGCCTGTGAAATAATTGGCTAGGCTTGAAGGTGGGATAATTTTGCCAATAAAGGCCCTTATTTCTTGGCTCAAAGATTTGTGTTTGAGAATAAAACTTCCAATTAAATCAGGGAAATTTGTCCTAAATACCCGGATACAGTGGCACAGGCAATGGTGTCGTGGAGGGGGAGGGGCCTTGAAGGGCTCAGCCCCTCTGTTGAAATCAAGAAAAAAGCCCCCATGTAACATGATATAAATCAACAAATATCATTTACAAATAACGCGTTTGATAAATAAAAAAAGATTAATAAATTACTCAGATAAGCCGATTTCCGATGATTCAACTGCAATAAAACTAATCCGTTCAATGGCACCAATCATTACCGCGAGACCAAATTTAGTTTGGTGTGGTTCCGCCTTTATTATATAAGCTGAAATTTTAAAAAAGCTGTCACAAGAATCAGTTTGCATTGTCCTTTCTCTCCTTATAGAACTGTTGCATTTTAGACAAGGACCGAGATGGGGGGGGGCATGTATCTCGGCCTGACCGTTTTCTTACCCTGGGTACCACAGCCTTAATGGCAAAGTGTTTGACCCCCCTCTTCTGCTGAGACTCTGGTACACAGGGTACCTATTCTCCTATTTATTAACAACACGAAGAGAAAGTCTTGGAATGAGAGAGGAAACAACTTTTTGGATGGAAAGAGCATGCGCATCAAGCCTAATCTTGCCCATTGCCCCCAGGAAGGTATCTTCGTGGATTTTAGGCAACTCTATTCATAAATTGAAGTATTGTCCCCAAGAAAGTCGAATTAAATCTCAAAGCACTCGGGGCACAATTGCAATTTTCGAGGACGTGTAAATTTAAAACGGTCGCGAAATTCTAAGGGCGAAATGAATGTACAGTTGATAGTTTTAGTTCGAACTGGGTTGAGTTTGAAAGCGTTTCTCAACTTCTTATTAGCCTGTGCCCCAGTCCACAAATGCTGCCTTTGTGGACTTGGACATAGGCTACTTCTCATGCGAAGTATTAATCTTCTATCCCATTAGAGATTTCACTTTGTGGGCATTAGAAAACTAGCGAGAATGGTCACGTGACGCCACTGGAAATCATGGATTTTTTTGATAAAATTATTTGTTGTCAAATCAAGTTAACTTGCCTTACAATAGTCAGAAAGAACTAAAATTGCAATTATTTCTGGGAAAAAGTTGTTTTTTGGATGTAGAAACGTTTTTAAAGAGGGCTGATTATTGATAAAAAGTAAGGCTGTAGGCTTAGAAAAATCATCAGGGACGTAGCTTGCGGGGGTGTGGGGGTGTATTTTACATCTCTTTACCCACCCCCCAGCAAGAATGGTCACACGATGCCGCTGGTCGCAGAGGTTCTTAGGCATCGCGCGCGCATACACAACACGTGATAAATTATAGCTTGGCCCCTCCACTTTCCAACCTGTGCCGGAGCCCATGGTAAAACAGCGATTTAGATGATAATGAGTGGATTCTGTTTGTTTAGAGCAAGGTGAAAAACACGGAAAACGGAATGACACGAGGGCCACGCCCCCTTACTATTGCCTCAACCCAAGCATACTGCTTACGGTAAGCCTAGATGGAGCTAAGAGGACTTCCCAGTTTTGATGGGGTGCTACTTGAGAGCCAAGAGTGAAGGAGGATGAGGTGTTGGTGGAAGTGAAATCCAGTATTTTAGACAAAAATTTTGCCATCACAATATAATGGAAACATTTCATTTTCAATTCAACTTAAACTACAACTACAAATCTCACTATTACAAGGTAATTTGCAATTGGCTAGCCTGGTTTTACAAGAAAAAACTATAACAATCGTAAGGTAAAAGGAAAAACTGAGAAAAATAAAATAAAACAACTAAAGTTAAAAAGGATGTAATTCCGGATTTGTCCATGGCTTATCTTTGCAACAAAATATGTAGTACGTAGTACGGATGGCAATGTTGGAAAGTTTAGAAATGAGATACTGTTTTTGTTGCTGATCGATGGAGAGAGAGTCACACATTTTGAAGAATGAATTGCAGGAATTGCCGAAGATGCCAAGAGAGCTCATAGAAAGATTAACAAAGGAGACACATTTGAACTACTATAAGAAGATAATAATAATAATATTATTAATAAGGATGACGAATATTTTAACAGGATAAAAACTTCAACAATTACACGATTGCTGTTATCAATGTTTTTCCTGGGACTCATGTTCCGTTCTTACCATAATAATATCGATAATGGATAGTGTATTTAAAAGTTCAATCGGGTCGTATTCCTGATTCCGTATTTTAAGCTCTGGATTCCACATTCCGTACTCTGGTTTTTGAAGTGTACGGTTCGTTTGGTTTCTGGGCAGCCCAGGCAGAAGATATTTGTCACTTTAAAGGGCCCGTGCCACCGGAGATGGCCACACCCCCCCCCATTTTTGCGAAGCAGGAAGTTTTAAAGCTGTAGCATAAGGGGTAACAAGCATTGGCCCCCTTTCTTTTTTAGCCTTGGTCCCCCTACTTTCAAATTCGTGGCGCGGGCGCTGCTTTAGATATTTGTGACTTTGAGTCTTACAAAGAAAATAATGCTTAAGCTTGGGCGTTAACAGTACTTTGAAAATAGACTTAACAAAAGTTTGACGAATCGATTAATCTATAAAAAACTTTGAATTGTGTTGATTGAGTTATATAGCAATCAAACCTAACTGCATGAGAGACATGACACACATAGTTTATGATCATCGGCAATGGATCAGTGTTGATTGGGTTATATAGCAATCAAACCTAACTGCATGAGAGACATGACACACATAGTTTATGATCATCGGCAATGGATCAGTGTTGATTGGGTTATATAGCAATCAAACCTAACTGCATGAGAGACATGACACACATAGTTTATGATCATCGGCAATGGATCAGTGTTGATTGAGTTATATAGCAATCAAACCTAACTGCATGAGAGACATGACACACATAGTTTATGATCATCGGCAATGGATCAGTGTTGATTGGGTTATATAGCAATCAAACCTAACTGCATGAGAGACATGACACACATAGTTTATGATCATCGGCAATGGATCAGTGTTGATTGGGTTATATAGCAATCAAACCTAACTGCATGAGAGACATGACACACATAGTTTATGATCATCGGCAATGGATCATGGGCAGCTTCCAGTATCAATGTGTTTCTATAAAGAATTCTGGTGGTCCAAGCTATTTGTAGCTCCCTTCGAAGGATAATTACAAAAGTTAAATACCTCAACGCACCAGCCCTCCTATCTCAACCCTCCTACCTATCTCCTATCTCCTACGCTGTTGCTAAATCCGCATTCCAAGAGCCGAAAAAAGTAGTTTCGATTTCCCAGTTTAAAGACCCTCTATTAAAGCAAGAAGGAGCGCACACGCTGACGCCCACGCCCACGCACACGATGAGTGGCGGTCCAAGTTTTCGTGTGTAGGGTGACATAGCTCCTAGTGACTAAACTTTTTATCAAACTTCACTCAACTCTTTTAACTGCAAGCTCTCTACGACGCTGTTGGGTTGTAGCAGGGATGGCAGGAGCCCCCCCAAAAATTCATTGAGCCCCCCCGTCGGCACTTGAATTTTTGAAAAATTGTAAGCAATGTCGGCACTTTCATAACTTAAATAGTCTTTTGAACTAGAATTACCACAGCGAAAATGATGTGATATTACATCTTTGTGGGTGGTTCACTCACTGTCGGCACTCTGACATTACAGCCCCCCCCCCCCAGCATTTCTTTTCTGGCGCCATCCCGGGGTTGTAGGGGATCTTGCAAAGGAATCGTCTCGGATAGGTGTTTACACTGTCCCGTTCAAAAAACAGAACCGTGACGGTACAAAATTCGTTCGCTTTCAAAGCAGGGTCCAAATTGTTCCGGATAGCAGAGCAAAATCGTCACGGTTCAACAGTGCTAGTGTAAACGAAAGGGCGAACCACGACAGTTTTGTCACGGTTCCAAATTTGCACGGGACAGTGTAAATGGGGTCTTATAAGGGCTTTTGGGGTCACGTAGAGACAGAAAAACCGACGAAAACCGACGAAAACCGACGAAAACCTTTAGATTTCCACAGCTAGAGCGCCTTCGCGATCAGAACAAATGGTTAATTGGTGGCAAAATGACAAAACATTTGCTAAACAACGTTAACATTTTTGACCAGGATCAAACTTTTCTCAATAAAACTCAACACGACTGAACAACACTAAGCAGGGTGGCAAAACGACTAAACTTTTGACTAAACAAAAGTAGAGTGAAATGTTTAGTGAAGCGTTTAGTCCTTTTGCCAGCGCTTAAGCATTAGTAAGACAGTATGGATATTTCTTTCGTTTGGACCAATCAGATGATATATCAAACAGGCTTTGGAACCCCCTTGAACTCGTTTGTAAAATCCAGAATACAAGCTTCAAAATAAAATAAACAGAGCAACTTTCGGCTTGAACCGCTTGTGGTCGGGGACCCTTAGATTTTGAGCTAAAGGTAACTGTCCGTTGCGGCACTTTGGTTTTCTACTTTATTGGAACCAGTGTTAATCTCCCTTTGTACTGGAACTCTGGTATCATACTCAATGTGAGTCGAAACTTCCTTCCAAAAAATAAAATATAAGAACAAAGTTCATTCAATGGCTGAAGTAAAAGTTGACTTCCTTTTGTGAATAACATGCGACACTAAACCGCACACTAAACCGCGAATGCGATTTTTTTTCGCTCAAAAGAAATAGATGTAATTCGATGATACTTTAATGGTATGAAATTCGGAAAAATGGAAAAGTCCGACTAATCTTTCTTACATTTTAGAAAAAGCTCCCAGTCTGTGGGGATGATTAAACAATAGAAAACATCCAATTGGATAATTATTTTAAAGGTTTTCGAGTAATTTACACCGCAAAAATGGGGAAGGATTTTGGTCAATTGCGATCATTTTACAATCATTTGTTCCACATCAAAAAATTCCTGTTATTGGCATATGCCTTTGAGCTTATACTCCTTACACTGCAAGGGACTTGATTGTTCGAACTCCCTTATCACCGTCCCTTTTCTTTGGTCTTTTTAGAAGGCTTAAAAGTTTTTGACTCGTTTTAGGTAGCAAGAGTGAACATTGGACTTGCGGAACAGAAAAACACCGTATCGTCGTAACTAATTTGAATAGGTCCTCTCCCCGGGCACAGCCTCAAACCAATTCTTTAACTTTCATGCACGCTTTTGTTTATAAGAACAGCCCTAATAAGAAAGGTCATGCTGAGATTTGCCAAAAAAATAAGAACTACATAAGAAGCAAGGTAGGCTGAGATTCAACAAAACTAAAAATAAATAAAATCCCAGCTGAATTTGAAAATGAAAGAATAGGAACAGAAAAACAGAAAGCGATAAGCGAAATGGCATTAATTACTTTATCAAGCGCATGTGTTGTCCGGACATTACTATGCATAGGAAATTCAATTTAAAAATGAGAAACAAAATAAGAAACACGTCAGGCTGAATTTATGCGAAAAAATGAGAAACGCCAGGCTGAAACTGGAGCTAAGTTTTCTTATTAAAAAAACGTGTAAAGGAAAAGGCGAGGTGAAAACTACCTGTCTGATGTTCGCAAAGTGCAGCAGCTACCAGAGCCAAAATGAGCAGTAATTTAAACGGTCTCATCTTGCCCGTCTGTCACCAAGACACTGGTGAAAATTGTCATCTGAAACTCTAAATATCTGGCGTGGTCATTCAGGCATTTCAGCCATGTTAGACTTGTTTGCCAGTTACCATGACTCCATCGTCTCTCATTTCTTCCTATCATACCAATGTAATCTTGAGCTTGGCAATTTTTTACATTTGCTTCAGTTATTTATCGCAGTTTCACTGTTATTCTTTCCTTATGCTTGTCAAGTAGGGTTTTGATTGTATTTTCTCGCTGTACAAAGTCTTATTGTTTATTTGACACAATCTCTCCCCATTTCGCATCGCTCTAGCCTGCGCCACAGACCAAAACCTTCCGGGCCCCTCCTTTTCATCCTATACGTAAATGATTTTGAGCGATGCTTAGAGAAAAGCTCAACAAATATATATGCAGACGACACTAGCATAACATGCTCTGCAAAAGACATTGAGGATCTGTGCAATGACTTAAAAACTGAAGGTAAGAACATTGCAGAGTGGATGCGGCAAAATAAGCTTAGTCTGAACAACAATAAAACTGAATATATGGTCATTGGTCATAAAAGACAAATCAACCGGATCCAAGGGGAGATAAACGTGGAAATAAATGGAGAAAAAATCCGATGGGCCCATGAAGTAAAATATCTAGGAGTCACTATCGACGAAAACCTATCTTGAAACAAGCAGTACAAGAGGCTTAAGTGTAAACTTAAAAATGGTCTTTCTTCGCTGAGGAAATTTAAAAACATACTCCCTCAGTCGAAATCAGACCAGGTTTACAGGGCACTTTTCGAGAGCCATTTAAGATACGGTGATGAATTATGGGGAAGTCTGTCCGCTAGAAAGCCTGAACATCTTCAGCGTCTTCAAGACAGGGCTCAATCAAACATCAATCGAAAGTGCTAAATTTGAGGACGGGTGGATTTGTAAATGGCTTTCAGTTTCGAACCTATTCAAATATGACAGGGCCATAATGGCGGCGTACAAAATGATGAATGGTCTTTGCTTCCTAGTCTGATTCCTAGTCTTAAGTTTGAGTTTCATCATTTTTTAAAGGCGAATCAGGGTGAATTTTCAGCTTTGTCATGATCATTACATAATCCACTAAACAGAAATTTTCCCAAGAAAATTCATACTGGAATTTGCCTCTCCTTTTTTATCTTAATTGTAACAATGGCTTCTGCTGGAGCAATATTTTTCTGACGGGTGCGCGGGGAAAGTTTCTTACTTTGTAGTAATGAATTTTCATTTGCAAAATATCCCGAAATTATCAATGTGTTGATCATAAACTTCGATGTGTTGATCATAGATCGATGATAGTATCAAAAGTTGACTATTGGTCTTAATCAGCAGCCATATTCCCAAAATTTCATCAAAATTAAAGTTTTGGCGCTGCAATATTGTTTATAGCATAGGGGATCGCCCCGACCATCGGGGATCATCCCCGACCGTCGGGGATGGTCCCCGACCATCAGGAATGCTGTGCATCTGGGATCATCGCCGACGGGTTACGATATATGAAAACCAGGCTTTAGAGGTAAATTCATCAATAGATCAAAGATAACCAGTCATTCGACAAGGAATCAGCTTGATATTGACATCCCTAGGCAAAATTTGGAATTCTCAAAGGGAAGTTTATTTTACTGTGGGGCCAAAGCGTGGAATGAGATTCCAAGAAACATCAGAATGAGCCCCAAAATTTCCATGTTTAAAAGGAACTTGAAGGGATTCCTGCGAAGTTAATAAATTCCCAAAACAAAACACGATCCCTAGGTAGAACAGCAACATCTTTATTTTATATATATTAAAAAAGTAATTGTAATAGTTTATTTATATTTGGATTATAGCTGATAGGGAATTCGTGTATAGAGATTTTTTGAAAAAATTAAAATGGTGCAGGCTAGGATCGCTCCTGCCTGCATTTTTCTTTCTTAATTTAAAGTTCGTATAATATCTATGTTTATTCGAGATAATTAAAACCAACTAATTTAAACTACTTACGCTAAATGTACACTCATTTTTTTATAAGAAACAAAAGTCAATGTTGAGTACCCCAGTTTTTCAATTTGTTAATTTTTTATTTATTGTTTTGGTAGATATGTTAACTTGTAATTGTGTTGGCGATGGACCATTTCGGCCTACAAGCCTATCTGCCATCAGTGTCGCAGAGACAGAAACATTTCTTTCTCTGCGACATTCTGCGACACTCTGCGACACTCTACGACACTCTGCGACACTCTGCGACACTCTGCGACACTCTGCGACACTCTGCGACACTCTGCGACACGACACTCTGCGACACTCTGCGACACTCTACGACACTCTGCGACACTCTGCGACACTCTGCGACACTCTGCGACACTCTGCGACACTCTGCGACACTCTGCGACGCTCTGCAACACCAGGGGCGCAGAGGGAGTTAACTTTTTGGGGGGGCAAAGCTGAAAATTTTCCGATAAAATTATGATTTTTCCGACAAATTTTGTTCTCAATACATTCTTCGAAGACTACCCTTGCTGCATATACTGCAACACTTGATACTACAATATCACGAATAGATCTGGAAATCGTTAACGAATGGATCGTTGGTTATACACTTTTAAGTTCAACAATGGCCTTTATTCTAACAAAACTTACCTAAAATAAATCGCTTTGAACAAAACTGCAACTAGTTATAAATTTACACCCTACAAGTCTTCTTGCTATACTAGACAATGAACTGTCACGTTAGTGTTTATAGGTGTTTATCGCAAAAAGTTTTTTTTGGCAAGTTTAAAATCGCATCATAATTACTTTGCACTTATATAACGCGTCCAAAATAATAGTTTTCCTTTAAATGATATTTATATAAACTGTTACTCAAGCATCATCTTTCTCAAAAGAGGTGTGGCAGCATACAAATCGATGATGGCACCATAGTCTATCGACTGTAAAATATCACTTTCGACGCTGATTGTTATCAGAAAGGAAAGGCGGTCTTGTCCCATCGTTGACCGTAGCCGATTTTTTACAACCCTCAGCTTTGAAAAAGATCTTTCATAGTTTGTTGAATCCATTGGCAAAGTGACGAGAACCTTGTAAAGAGGGACCAGCTGTGGAAAGGCACTTTGCAGGTTGTACTTATCATAAACTACCAATACCAAACGATTCGATCATTCGCTCGATTTTTCACTCTCGATTTCTCACTTTTCACTCACGCCAACATAATTAAGGCAAAGAAACGCCGATCGGCTGCCGTGTTTATCTTGCATGCAAATACCCTTTTACAATCTCTTGACGAACTCGAGTGACATAAGACCCTATGCGTCCGTTTCATGCAGGAGCCGCCATTAAATACTTATTTCGTTTAAATAAATTACTATTTTCAGACAAAATTTTGTTTCTTTTGATTAATTCCAATCCTTAAATGAAATTCATCACTTAAAAAGGTCCCCTGGACTTCGAGGCCCCAGGGTAGTTTGCTTCCCTGCCCAGCATAAGAGATTATAACTGCGCACGCGCACACTCGACTCACACGACAAGGTGGCCAAACGATTCGATTTTCATTCGACAACACCTTTTACACTCGACTTTTTTGATAGAGATCAAACTTCACTTGACATCACTCGACGACAATCGATTTGCTCGACAGCTTAAATTTGGCCGGGGCTTAAATCAAGACTTTCTCCTGCAGCCGGCTGAAGGATGCTCTTCTCTCTAACTTTCCTGAATTTGCGGTAATTATTGACGAAAGAGCTGTACTCATCTCTTTATTTTTCGTCATCCAGGCCGTAATTCTTCGCAACCTTTTTGAATGACACTGCACACAACTGCCTTTCAATTAATTTTTTCTGTTGAAAACATTCAGGGTTGAGCAAGGCAAAATCTGTCAAAATTGCCTTATGAGACGTGAATCTTGTAATCATTGAGCTGAGCTGATAGCTGTATCTACTATCACGATGATATACGGATTCCCTATTTCCTTCTAATTCATCCATTCCCCTGGCATCTTTTTCTTTCTGCGTATTCGTCGCTCGACAAAATTTTGCTCTTCTAAGTCATGGCGAAAACAATAAATTTTTGCGTCTTCTACAACACAGCGAGTTGAACTTTAGCTGTCAGAAATGAGAGTTTATAAAATAACTGAGACCAGAGCGTTAATTTCCTTTACAAATTTCAGCAATGCGAAGATTCCGAAGAAAACTCTAAAGAAAATAAGTAAGAGCATGCCCTATTTTACGATAGGTTTAAAAAATATGCGACCTTTTGGACAGGATCAATGAAAACCTTACATTTTGTCTAATATTTCAAATTTTCCGACAAACGTAGGATTTTCCGACTATCCGACAAAATTTTTGCCAGGGGGGGCGGCTGCTCCCCCTGCCCCCCCAGCCACTGCGCCCCTGTGGAACACTCTGCGACACTCTGCGACACTCTGCGACACTCTGCGACACTCTGCGACACTCTGCGACACTCTGCGACACCCGGCGACACTTTGCGACATTCTGCGACACTCTGGGATTAATGGAAACACCTTGCGAGTTATTTACGTAATACATAATGTCACATCGAATACTGTTGGATTTTGTTATCTTTTTGTTATAACTTCGGACCCCTGTGGTCAGTCGAGGAGAAGGAGTCAAGAGTCGAAGATACACGGAGCGGTCACGCAGGGAGTTGTGGCCGCATTTGAACTCAAACGAACGGTTTTTAATAGCGATTACAAATTATACATTATACTATCGACTTGTGTAAGCCATTCAATTGGTTTATTTTACGATATATATAATCACACTAATTATAACCTCGTTCTTAATGTTGGACGTCTTTGGTCATATTACGCCGAGCCCCGTATACTTCTTAAGATACAGATATAAACTTCTACAGTTCGTGCCTTGTAGTGGTGTCTGCAAGATAGTCAAATATTCAACAAATACTTTCCGGATTCAGATTTTAGGATGGCAGATTCACCAATTGTTAGTGCCGCTCAATTACCCTAAAAAACCTTATAATTTTCATTAATATACTCACAGAAGCATCTTGGGTAATAAAAATGTATATTTTCAAAGTTTTTAGAGCGCCTCCCTTAAGCCTGGTTTCCATTAAATCATTAAGTGTTGCAAAGTGTCGTAGCGTGTCGCAGAACCTTTTGCTTTGCTACACTCTGCGACACTTTGCTACACTCTGCGACACTTTGCAACTCTCTGCAACAGGGTGTTGCAGAGATAGAAATTTTTCTATCTCTGCGACACTGATCGCAGATTGTTGTAGAGTGTCGCAGAGCCAATCTTCTGCAACATTCTGCGACACTCTATGACACTTTGCAATACTTTGCGATTTAATGGAAACCAGGCTTTAGCTTCTTATCATCAACCACAGCAAGTGATTGCCCCTGGCACATAAATGATAAGCTGACGTCGTTTTTTATCTTCTTTACTGATTACCATTTTAGGCGACCTCAAGCCTTTTCAGATAGAAAGTAAACCTATTATTGAGGAAACGTCGGTATGAAACCCAGAAATGAGCCAGTCACTTGTCACGTTCCATTCAGTGCTTATAGAAACAAACACAAGCAGTTTTCGTGGTCCAAATATTTTAAACATGTAGATACATGTCATATTCTTGACATATCTTTACCCACGCCTGAACATCCGCTTTTTGCTAGGCAATGGAATTAATTTCAAACTCTCAGGGCCGCTGAGAGGTTTCGGAGGCCCTGAGCCGAAAGTAAAAGGCGAGACCCCCTTGTTGAATATTTGACTATTTTGCAGACACCACTACAAGGCACGAACTGTTGAAGTTTATATCTGTAAGTAGTATACGGGGTTCGGCGCAATACGACCAAAGACGTCCAACATTAGGAACAAGGTTATAGCTAGTGTGATTATATATATTGTAAAATAAACTAATTGAATGGCTTACACAAATCGATAGTATGATGTATAATTCGTAATCGCTATTAAAAATCGTTCGTTTGAGTTCAAATGCGGCCACAACTCACTGCGTGACCGCTCCGTGTATCTTCGACTCTTGACTCTTTCTCCTCTCGACAGACCACAGGGGTCAGAAGTAATAAAAAGATAACAAAATCCAACATTTACCATGAAATTCCTGAAGTCTTTACTTTCGATAAAGGAACAAAAACATGGAAACGAACGGTATCATTATTATCTTTATTACTCTAACTTCTATTTTTACACTTCTATTCATTTGCTGAAGGCATACATCACTGAATAAATAGCTAAATATATATAAAAACTAATTTCCTTTTCTGATTCAAGGTACGTTTTGTGTCAAAGATTGTTGGACGAACTTACCAAGTTCAGCCATCTGATCCAAAGAGATATGCCTTGCGACTGCTTCTGCTCCATGAAAGAGGTGCAACATCCTTTGAAGACCTGAGAACAGTCGATGGTGAACTGCATCACACATTCAATAATGCAGCAAAAGCCATGGGCATATTAGACGATGATGCTGAGCTTATACATTGCCTAGACGAGGCTGCGATCATCAACATGCCACCGCAGATGAGACAGCTCTTTGCGACGCTCATCATCTTTCAGACTCCAGCTGACATCAGAGCTCTTTTTGAGCAGTTTAAACAGCCGATGTCTGAAGATGTCGTCCGACATGACAGGCAGCTTCACAATGACCCAACAATTGGCTTCCAGGACAAACACGTGTACCTGTGCCTGTGGGGCATTGACAGGCTGTTAAAAGTCCACGGAAAGTCCATTGCAGATTGGGAACTTTCCGAGTTGCCACGGCTGCCAGACAACTTCCGAAATCCAGAGCAAGATGAAGAAAACATTGACATTGCTCAAGAGAGAGAACTTGGACAAAAAATGTTGCAGCTCCTCACCAATGAACAACGTCATATTTACGACAGGTCATGTTACAGGTCCTAAACAATGAACTTCGTTACATCTACGACACCGTCGTGGAAGCTATCCAAACACATTCCGAAAACAGCTGCTTCTTTGTTGACGGTCCAGCAGGAACAGGTAAAACTTTCCTGTACAATACAGTTGTTCATAACTTGCAGGGATTAGGAATAACAGTTAAATGTGTTGCTTATTCAGGCATTGCAAGCACCTTGCTAATCAATGGTAGCACAGCATTTTCTACATTCCAGATTCCTATCCCGTTGTTATCTGATTCCACCTGTAACATAAAGCGTCAAAGTGTTAAGGCTGAAAAGCTTTTGCAAACCACTGTATTTATCTGGGACGAAGCCTCCATGATCCCAGTCAACGCTTTAAAGGTAGTAGATATCCTCCTCAGGGACATTACCCGAATTAATAGACCGTTCGGAGGTAAATTCATGTTTCTTGGTGGTGATTTTAGACAGGTTCTCCCAATTGTTTTTAAAGCAGGTAGAGAACAGATTGTGCAAGAGAGCATGAAGAATTCACCTCTCTGGCGCAATTTCCGCGCGTTTCAACTTATCAGAAACATGAGAGCCATCTAAGACGAAACATACAATGAGTTTTCAGAATGGCTCTTTCGAATTGGGAATGGACAAGAACCACAAGATCAAGAGGGTCAAATCGAGTTGCCAGACCACATGTTGGTGCACTCACTTGACGAGATTGTTGACTTTCTATATCCACCACCAGCACCTGGAGAGCCAGACATAATGGCCAACCCAGAAGCAATGGCAGAACGCTGTTGCCTAACAACGACCAATGATTCTTCTCATGAAATGAATCAACTCATTTTGGATAGGCTGCACGCACCCACCCGGACATACCTGAGTACTGACAGGGTAACCACTGATAATCCCGAAGAAGCTGCAGCATATCCCGTTGAGTTTTGAATGCACAGACACCAGCTGGTATGCCGCTCCACAAGCTGGAGCTTAAGGTAATATTACATTTTTGACAACTGAAATGCCTTCCACTTTGATTACAAACCTTTCCTCTTCTTTCCAAGATTAATTTCGCAACAGGAACCAAGATAAAACAAAGACCATTTTTTAATTGATGTTCTTTTTTTGTCGAATATCCACATTATTTAGATAAATGAGAGACATTTCAGAAATTCCTCAGGGTTATATTCTTTTCTTTTCACACATCAAGGTTGGTGCAACAATGATTCTCCTGCGGAACCTCGACCAAAAGAAAGGTCTCTGCAACGGAACCCGTCTGATCGTCCGGGATTTGTAACGCCACCTGATCTGGGCGGAGGTCGTTGCCACTGAGCACAGAGGCCGCTATGTCATGATTCCACGAATCACAATGTCCTCTAAAGACGCCGCCCTACCCATTGACATTCCCAGATTGCAATTTCCTGTGAGGTTGGCATACTGCCTTACCATCAACAAAGCACAGGGACAGTCGTTGAAGTATGTTGGCGTTTACCTCCCAAAACCTGTTTTCACACATGGCCAACTCTATGTTGCCATGTCTAGAGCGAAATCATTTGCAGGCATTGAGGTTCTGTTGCCGAAGGGGTAACAAAACAAGAACTATTGTTTGCCCTGAAGTATTACAGTAGAAATACTTCAAAACCTCAGCACCCCGGCACACGGCTCACAGCTCAAGAGACCCGTGCACGTGGGGTACAAGGATCTACAACGTCAACGCCACCCATCGCGCAGTTGACTTACACGATCCTACCCATCACGCCAGCACACAGCACTCTTACCAACGAGCCCAGCCATTCGTGGTGCTATATGCATTTAGATTTTCTTAGTTCATTATAAATAATTGGATTTTTTATTGTATGCTTCTATGTCTTTTCGTTCTTTCTAATTCAATTTATTTCTCCCTGCTTCTGTGAGTTATGCTTTTGCATGTTCCTTGATATTGCCTATGGGAACATTTGTTTCCTTCTCAGTGGAAACTGCAGCAGCTTATAACATTGAAATGATTTCTAATTAATTACATATGTAGATTCGCTTTGAACAACTTTTTAACAAATTTAAAACTAGACTTAATATTTTCAAGCTGTGAACTGCATTTCCCACGCAAAAAGAAAACCCCAAACAAAGGGTGCTCCTTGACGTGGTGGGTTTTCTCCTCCCCCTTTTCTGCTCCCCGCCCTCTAGCGCCTGTGACAGTCGTGCGAGTAAAAATCGCGTAGGAGCGCGAGTGGATTTTTTGCTGAATTCTGCAGGAGTGCGAGTGGTTTTGCACATTTTTTTAGGAAAAATTTTGTGATGGCAAAGGGCGTGGTTCTCCCAGCCTCTGCGGGGGAGCACGGCACAGCCTCTATTTGGTGGGAGTCTCTTTTTGGTGAGAGCCTGTTTTTGGTTGGAGCCTCTTTTGTGCGGGAGCCACGCCTCTACGGGGGCAGGTCGTGTGTGTTGGGGTTTTCTGTTGGGGGGCTTTGTGTGTTGGGGATGGCGTTAGTTCGTTCTTTGCTAATTTGCAGCTCGGGTTGGGGGAGGGGGCTTTTTTGTACAAAAATTGATTCACACTTCTGCGACTTTCGCTATTCAGGGGGCCATCTTAGCTATTTAGCTATTCAGGGGGCAAGGGGGTAGGGGCTTCTCCTTTCTAGAGATGAGTCCTTCTATAGCCACAGAACAGGATCTTGCTAGCAGCAAAAATTACAAAGAAATGGCTATGAAAACAAGAACTGCACAAAGCACAGCTTCCTTCGTCGAAGCTGGCTCCTTCATCGACACGCCCGGTAGATCACCTGGTTCATTGAATCACATGTAGCAAATTTGAGCCAATCAGACTGTAAGCTAAGCACGGCAAAGCAGGTCTCAACTCCTCAAGTCTTTCCACAAATTACTTGAGGAGTTGTTCATACACAAATTACTATCCTAAAATGCTTTATATTGCAGAAAGACAGTTTATAGAAGAGACATTCATAACAGCGCAAAACATCAAATAGTTTGAGACTATCTGGAAAACCCGAATTAAAAGTCTAAGAAGCTGCTAATTTAACATACGATAGTCGATATTTTTTTGGTTTCCCTGAATTAATTTGAATTCCGTGCTTTATTGGTGGTTTCGTTTTTGGAATCTTGTTTTAATAGAAATACTTTAATCGTGTATTTAAACGTATTCTCTTTTAAGAAATTATATTATTCTTAACTACGATGGGTGAGTTTATAGATAAGCTGGTTTACAGCTCCTTTTGAAAGAAACCTAAAGAAATACTCAAGAGAACTTTTTTTCAATTAGACTGTGATAAGCTTTGTTAACAGTCATCGGAAACACTCACTCTTGAGCCAAGTTTCGATATAAATGGATTCAAATTAATATGGCACCAAACGTGGCTTCAGTTCAAACCCACCTCTGAGTCTCATCAAAAATCACATAAATCAACGCAGTTTGATCAAACTCAGAACATGGTTTGTTACAAAAAAATATTAAATACAAGTTAGCAGTTGATAAAATAAAAAGTAGATAGTTAATACGAAATTGGTTAGGCCTAGTAAGAAATACACGAACAAACTAAAGTAGTAGAATAAACTGAACAAAACGAATATCTTATGAAAAACAAAGACTAAAATAATAAAACTGTCTAGTAAAATGAAAAGCAGCCGAAACATTTCCTACCAATTATCTGATCTCAGGCCAAATTCTAGTGGTTTTGTTGATCCAGGCGACTCAACATTTAACCAACGTATCCTGATGACGCATACAACAATTACAACCTTTGATTGTAATCAGTTCTGGACGGCCAGGCTTCAAAAAGAGGGAATATACTAGCTGGTGTACCTCAAGAATCCATACTAGGGCCCCTGTTTTTTGTCTGACTAAAAATTTAGGGGGGGGGGGGGAGTAAGCTCTTTGCAGATGATACACAGCTTGCCACTGAAGTTCAAGACCAAAATGTAACTTCCAAAAGCCTGAACCATGATCTAGACCTGGTGAAAGCGTGAGCTAATAACTGGGGGATGTCCTTCAACCCTGACCCAAAAAAATAAGCGTTGAACTGACCTTTTTCATTAAAAATATCTGGTATTAACCACCATCTGATACTCTCGACCCTACTTAGATGTGATTACGGAGATATGATTCAAAATAATGCACTTGGGACAAACATGAGCTAGGGCAAAAACATATCTGTCTTGCACCCTCTCTGTTTCGCTCAAAGAAATATACTCGATCTTGAAATTAGGTGATCTCCGTTTTTTGCTGTCTTTAAGACAAAAACTTTAACATTTCAATATTTGCCCCAGGTGACCATATTTAAACGTTAGCAAATGAAGCGTTAGATGGTCCTTAGAATAATTGACCATTCTTAGTCACAATACTGCGGTTGGCGTTACTTCATGGGCAGTCAATGCACACAACGCATAGACCTTCATAGATAAAACCCCAAATATTTATTTGGGGATTGAGAAGAGGAAACAATTATTTGTGCAAAAGTCGCAAACCAATTGGCCATTAAATAATGCAAGCAATGAAGAAGAAGAAATTAAACGTGCAATAAAGCCAGGAAATAAATGGGATGGGTGGATAGGGCTGAAAAATTCTGATCTCTACAGTCAAGCTTCATATTGCCTTGCGGCGAGCGAGGGGAAACAATACCAGCATAAACTTTATATACTCAAGGGCAATGCACACTTGCTTTTTGGGTCTTGCAGAAAATCACAATGCAATGCTTACTCGAGCACTGCTAGGATGAGCACAAACTCTACAAATCATGCTATCTGTGCCCAAAACAAAGCCCAAGGTCACACATACAATCCAAGGAAGGCTCTTGGATGGGACAATGTCTCAGTGCGCATGACCAAAATATGTGATGATGCACCCCTTTCACCCATAAAATTTATTTTCGAATTTGATTTGGCGTCTCCGGTAAGCTATTGAACCTTATACAGAGTTTTCTCGCTGATAGACGAACTGTTTGAATGGCAAGACATCCACATGGGACACTATTTCAGCGAGTGTTCCCCAGGGCTCCATTCTGGGCCCACTTTTCTTTCTTGCTTACATTAATGGCTAGACTGTTTGCTTGAAATGCAATGTGAAACTATTTTTCGATGACACATCGATCTTCACAGCCATGTTCTCTTTTATAATATTATCAACCATTTGACTCCAGACTACACGAGAAGTCCTGCACCTCGACATCAGGAATCTAACCGCAATCTTTGCAGGTGAGCTACGATAGGACAAATACTTGCGAGAAAAGAGAACAACAAAATCAACAACAAGTTTCTACCCTAACTATCGTTTGGAATGGGACAAAACTTGACCCTGAGATTTGACAATCCCGTTTGGTTAATGTTTACAAAAACAAACTACCAACTCTGTTTCTTTCGCACTCGAAGTCAGTCTACGGCATTTACGACCCAGAACGTTTGTTTATCTTGATAAAACTACGTGTTGGGCTCAGTAAACTAAATTTTGGAAAGAAATGATCTTATTGCCAGCTTAAATGCGACATTGCGACCTCACGACTTAGTAACCTTTCAAAAGGAGAACTGTTGCAAATCATCCTGTTAGTTAGTTTTTGAATCAAATACAAAAACTCTGAGACAACATCAACACCATATAGGCCTCGGAATGGTTTCAACAAGATATAGCCAAAACCAGTATGAGAGCCGCTTCCTTCGGGAGGGTCTGTGCGAGGGTGGCTGGTGCGTTTTTCGATTGGTTTGGTGGCATGGGTTTGTTCGGGTCATTTTGATCGGACGAGGGGTGCATTAGCCATTTGTGTGGTCTTTTCTTTTTGATTTGGTGACTACGCTATACAAACCCCATCTTTTGTGTAAACTTTTCCTTCTTTTATATCTAGATTCTTTGTAATAATTATTTTATCTATGTTATGTGTTATAGCCGCAGGGTTGTTATTTCATTTGTCATTCTTCCTGCTGGTATTGTTTTTAAATTGATTGCTTATTCCTGTAAACTTTATAAGAATTTTAGAATTTAAAAAATTGTTCCGATGGACTGGGCCTAGTGTCAACGCAAGACCAACCAGAAAAAACCTTAAACGGATAAAGTTTGTTCGGGTCTAGTGTAAACCAGTTCTGTGAAAAAATTGTTAAGCAAAATGTGGATAATGTCTCAATTGAGAAAAGGTTCATTTAACAAGTGTTTTATTAAAGAAAACTTAATTTTACATATTTTGCTTCGCATGCTGTCTTTGTTTTTAAACGGAATCGAAAAAAACAAAAAGCGTTGGACAAATAGATGACGTCAAATGATAAAAAGGGATACATTTCGTGGTATTCGGAAATATATTTCGTGAGATCACCCCCCCCCCCCCCCCCCCTCCTTGTTTGTTTTTTTACAGCACTGTACCCTTGTATATAAAACTACTGAGCTTACTTGAATTCTTGATGACGTTGCTAAAAGAATTTTATTCATCAACTCTAGTTAAGCTTAAAGGAACGTCAAACTCGCGCAGTCTCGAAAAGCAGTGAAGTAACAACTGGCCCTAAACATCGTCAAATCATTGTGGTCGACTTAAAGCTCATAAACTGAAAAATATCAGCAAAAAGGAATATGTAAAAACACTATATACAGTTAATAATGAATTTTATGTCTACTTACCAACATGTTAGTCAAAGTAACTTAAAAGATGCCATATTGCAACAATGCCAGAAAACAGGCCTAAGTATGATGGAATATGACCAAAAAAAAACGCAAGTGATGTATAGAAATCAACTTCTCTCAAAAAGCCCGTGCCTAATCCTTTTTTTCTCGTGGACATGAACATTTAAATAGAATCAAAAATTTCTGTACGTGTCACTAGAAACAACTCTTGCTTTACACAAAAAAATAAATCCTATTGGGCAATGATTGGGCCGATATAACATAGATAACCTTATGGCTGGCTGCAGAACATCCCGTTAACGCAAATCCGTCGTTAAAGACTCTTTGTTAACATTGATCCTTTGCGTGCCCGCGAATGCAACCAGCAAAACAAAACAAAGTTTGATTTTAACCGAGAACAGAGCTGTGGTGGCAAATGAAACAACTCAGTCATCTGGCCATTTTTACATCCAAAGCGCTTGCGCAACACAAAATCTGATCCGATCCGCGGATCATTTTCCTGAGTAGGTTTTTTGGCTTTACAGAAATCCCTGCGGGGCCGCAAAAAATCAGTGTTAACCAAGAGTCTTCAATAAGAAATCTGAACCCATTATACTTAGTAGTTTTCCCGATATTCGCTTCCAGAACTGTCTACTGAGCCTCGTTTAAGGTTACGGTAAACGTTTTCTGGATGAAAACATCATTTTTTCGATTTTTTCACATTCAAGTAGCCGAACTTTCAAGGCACACAATGATACCAAATTTGAAACAAACAGAAATTTTGAAAGTGGAAAAATTCCCATGTAAACGAAGGTTTCCATAATTTCTTTATGAAAACTTTTAGTTGAGGCCTGAAAATCTCTTGACCTTTTTAGCCGATTATCGTTGCTTTGCGGTTGTAGTCGCATGTCTCATTTACAATATCGCATGGCACATTCATATACCCAATGTACGGCCGTGTTTATTTAAACAGGCTTATTGATCTTAAATCTTCAAGTGACTTGACCCGGATTACACTGTGGTTTACGAGTGTATCTTGCAAGTGCGATTAGTAAAATCCCGTTTTCTCCGGACTCGAAATTCCTCTACATGCAGGTACGAAAAAGCTATTATGTATCCAAGGAGCCAATCGAATGGCTCGAAAATTTGCACACGGCCAGGGCAGACGTTGGGCAAACAAAGTGTGTCTCAAAATTTTTTTATTTTCTCTGGTCCGTCTTTTATACCCAAATACAGCTGCGGGAGGGTGGACAAATTATTTGCCAATTTTTGACAGGGTATAGTTTAAAGAAGAGGAGGAATTTAAAAAATCTGAGACATACTTTGGTAGCTTAGGACCTGCACTTCCTGCTGGTCTAAGTCAGATTTTGTTACCTCAAACGCAAGGGTACATAATAGCTTTTGAAGGTGGTACACTTTTTGACCAGTAAATTCGCATGGAAAATAACATTTAACATTATTTGCCAATAATTTTTATCTGGCTAGATACGCCATAATCTTGTGCATCGAATGATATATAGTTTATCTAGATTCCTTAAGCCGTTTGGCCTTTAGGAAGGAAAAACCAATTTTCGTGTTCAAAACGTTTACCGTAACCTTAAGAATAGGCAGCCCAAGCGAGGCTTCCCTTGAGCGCACCTGAAGCGCAGTAGGAACTGAACTGCCTCATTTATAGCAAAACTTGTTATAATCCTTCGCAAATATTGTAGAACATTTGTAGAACTTTTGTATAAGTTCAACAAATGAAAAAACTTAAAGCTTCGTGTCGACCGGTGCGAGGATGGCTCAGTGGCTAGCAGGGACGGATTTAGCGGGACGTGTATGGGGTGCGAAAATATTTCTGTGTCCTTCGGTAAATTTTGTTCCATTCGGTAAACATCATTATTGGTAGTCAGTGCTAACACAGTAACGCCAAGATTTTACTTTATTTATCTTCTTATCAGTAGCGTAGCGGGGGAGGCAAGGCTTCAGGCAAACGACTCTAAGAAATATTTAGCATAATAATATGTGAACGAAAGGAACATAAAAACGATTTGTGGGAAGCTTACTCAACATTTTTGTCATACATAGATAATAGAAGATTCACCGTAACCATTGATTGCGGGTCGTTAATAAAGAACGTTGGCTTTCGTTTGTGACAGAGAAGATTAAATCTTGATCATGAAACGCAAAGAGTTAAGGCAAAAAATTAAGGTAATAATACTGTAAAATAACGTATTTTACAGGACAGGTAAAGCTCATTTATCAGACACCAGTTCGCAATAAAGAACCACAAACACGATGCAAGACAGACAAAACTAGAACAGTATCATACCTTTACCGAGGAAATCCAGTTAACGTACCCAAATCCTCAAATTCGTTCACGCCACAAATTCGTTCAGTATTTTCTTTTCGATCAAATTGTCCCTTGTAAATCATTCCTGAATCTTCTTTATAACTTGAGATTTCTTGATTCCCAAATAAGAACATTTTTGTATCTCGATTCCTGCATATAACCTTGGGTGTCGCCTGAGCTATCTTGGACCACAATGGACCTCTAGGAAAAGAGGCATCAAAAGTTAGTAACTAAGCACAAACATTTTGATACGGGAAATAGCTCGAGATAATTACTCTGTTTCTTTTTTTAAAGGATTTTTTCCAGGCGCTAAAGGGCTTTTTTGGCAATACAAAAACGTAGCCCAAGATAACCATCTAGCATCATAGCCAAAGCTTGAATCTTAAATGTAAAGCCCACTGATCATTTTAAGTCTTTGAAACATTCTGGCAAATGAAATGGAAGCCACGCTATTGAGAGCGCGAAAAAAAGCACGGTCAGCAAAATTTTGACCTTCAAATTTTTTAAATCTGATGAAAAAATCGTTGAGAGCTTGTAAAACTGATAAAATTTTTTAAAGTGATGTGGCCTACAAGCCAAAAGTTATAGTTGTTCAAACTTTTCGTGTTGCCAAACAACTTTAGTTCTGACGTTTCATGATAGTGCAGTCGCTTAGCAATTGAATTGAGAATTTTATGACACAAGCATGGTGTTTGGTTCAGATACACAATTCGTTAGGCAGAATAAGATGAGATGCTGTCACGAACCCAGAGAGTAAAACGCCAGAAATGAACTGTGTTTATAGCCCAGATACTTTGATAAATCTAAAAAAACGAAACATACTAGGCCCTAACCTAACCTAAAGCCTTAAGACGAGTGACAGAGTTTCGCTCCAATTGTTTCTTGTGTCTCCATCTAAAAGACTGAACTTAAACTACAACTTGTATATATATACGAATGGAATCTAAAATTAGCGATACACGAGTATTATGGTAACTAGCCGATAACAAGTAAAAGGAAGGGCTAGGTTGAATGATGCTATGCAACGTTAGCATATCTAAATCAAAAGAATGCAAAAATGATAGAAAACTACGCAAATGGTACAACAACAACATAGGGTTGAGAATAAGTAACCTATGACTAGCCCTAACAATGCTGGGAATGTCCCGCACCATGACGCGGGATGCGGGACATGTGACGCACGAACAAGAGGTATGCTACAGCTAATGATATGCAAAAGGAACATAGAGAAAATCCTAATAATGAATGGGCTAAGGGGTATCTAACAAAATGGCCTAACTATACTTGCAAATTGTGACAATGGATGTCAAGCTTTGAGAACGCCCCAGAAAGCTATTTTTAGACTGGGGTATGTATTGGCTTCAACGTGGCGGCCAGCCTCAGTGCTAAAGACCAGTTGACCAAAGACCAAAGTGCTAAAGACCAAATTCTAATGTCTCATAGCTATGATTTACCATGGTTTTACCGAGCGTCGTTACAGCAAAATTTACCATCGAAAACATAATTAATTTCTATTCTGTTTCTATTACATCTTTAAAACAACAGACGATTATACAGATCAACTGACGATTTCAAGAAAGAACTAGAAAGAACAAATTCTTTATTCCGATTTACTGATCTTTGAAGACACTTCCTTAATTTCGGGACAATATTTCGAAAAACTTCCCTTTCAGTTGACAAGTGCAAGCGTAAAAAGCTAACCAATTGCCGATTTCAGGCAGTCACTGATTCATAAGGACAAGAAAAGAGTATTTTTTACAAAGAACTTTATCGATACCTTTTATCAAGCACGAAAGGAGAATACTGCACGAAAGGCAATCGTTTCAAAAGTATCCCATTGAAAGAATATCAATGAATTCTTTCTCTTTTGAATTTATTCGATTAAGAACTACAAATTTAATAATTAGAAGAAATACCGCTTGCTTTTAGGTTCTAGACGTTAAATGCAAACAACAAGTTTAAAAACATTGTTTCGTGCTTGATAAACCACCATTTTAAACCACCATTATTTCGGACAAAAACTCCCAGCAATCGGGGGAAGCATGGTCCGTGAAAAGTCTTCCTGTTTGTTATCTCTGCGGACGCGCCCTTAGAAATCCGCATTCCTAAAGAAAAATATTCACTTTCAGACTTAAATTGTTAAAGTTCATTTTATACATGAAGGAATAATTTTTTTTATTTGAACAACCATATTTATTGTGAAAATTAATTGAATAAGGAGTCCAAAAGTCAAATTTAGGACCTCAAATTATGTTTCAATGAAATTTTTAAAACCCAATAAAAAGCAATATGCGCGAAAAATGTCAAATTTTTTTATTTATCTCGAATGCTGAACTTGGCATGATAATCCTTCAAGTAGTCATTGTCCTTTGAATGCAGAAATAGATAAAAGTTTGATGCACAAAACGCTGTATTTGGCAGAGGCACAATTAGAATAATGTTCGCTACAAGCAATATGCAAAAGTACTTTAGCTCCTTATAAACATTGAGTTGGATTTGCTTATATCAATGCCAATTTATATGATTCATAGCCCCCCATCCCAACACCTCCACTTTCTTTTAGCAACTTTACTCTAGTGCAACTTTGGAAAGTTTACTTCAACAGATCCTAAGTGGTAGTAGCTTTTGTTCATTTTCTTGGTGTCTTTCATCTTTTCTGAATCGGAAGAGAGTAAGTGAAAAGAAGCAAGTATTTTGAAAAAGGAGCGTTATCCGGCGTTCTTAAGAGCGTGTCCTCAAAAAAATTGCAGATACACCTTTATCAGCCCACCCACTTTTAGACTGGCACGCGGTGCCTGTTACAGAGTCGTAATCCTTAGATTACAGTTTTGATTACAGAGTAGTGGTCATTGATTTGGTTAGGAAACTTACTTCCTCAACCACAACTTTTAGTCTGGTGCGCTGTGTCTGGATTCTTGGAATTCATTGTTGCTTGCTTCCGGTGCATTGTGATGCTCCTTATATGCTACAAACATTGATTGCTTGAACCAAATGAGATTCAGATGATTCAGAACCAAATTAGATTTTTAAATTTACTTCTACGCATTTATTTTTAAATGAATCTAAGCTGAAGAAAGCATTCGGTTTCCAACTTTTGTTTTCGTTTCCTGTTTCATGGTTTCTCAAACACCAAATGCAATACTTGTTTCAGAATCTTAAGCGAAACAAAATCTGTAACAAAATCTTTATTTAAACGATTCTACTACTTAGTTCATTTGATTTTCATCCTTTTTTAGTTTACTTTATTTACTTTCTTCATTGTCTCTTTTCTTTTTCGGACAGACGTCCTTGCTAGCTGAAGCAACATTTTCTTAGTTTCACGTTTGTTACTAATGTAGGAAATACACACTCTTACCAGACTGTCAAAATACTGTAGACTATTCTAGCTAATTATTTCACACCATTCTAGTTCATATTCGTAGTGTTAGTTCAATTATATTTTTGCAAAATAATTACTTCCGCTTTCTCGAACCACCTGGAATGATACTTTTCTAGAAACTTCTGGAACATTACAATAAACATATAAAAGAGCTTTGCTGAATTAGGTTAGTAACTAATCCATATTATTACCTCTGCGGTAATAAAACTGCGTTAGTCTGTGAATACGTTAATCAAATAAAACGTCTGAGCCATGACATCTAGCAGGTAATTTTGGTTACACGCCCAGAAATATAACAATAAGAAGAACAGCCAGACTGTGACAAGGAGCATTATTTCTCTTATCTTTCTCAATTAAACCAGAAATATTTACCATATCATCTATAACAATCATGACCACCTTATCCTATCCCAACAGTTGTCTGGCTTATTGGTTTTCATCGTCTTAGAGATTCTTTACTTATAGACAGCTTCTTAAAGATTCTTAAACATGCGTACGTCTTAGAGATTCTTAAACATGCGTACATTAAAGTGAGAAGGTCAAGTAGTTATAAGAGAAAATATTTTGTGATGAATCTATTTTGTTCAAAGCATTAGTGTATGCATTGTGTGGTGAAACAGTTTTGAAGTACGAAGAATATTTGTTAAATTATCAAAATAAAAATTTAACTAAAGTTTTAAATGCAAACGTTAGCCGGCTAACTGATCAACGATTAGCCAGGCCCGTCGGAACCAGAGCCCCCTCCCCCCTCCCCCAATATGAAATTCGTCCTTACTGCAATGTTATCAAACTTTCCCTAAAATTTCAAATTGGGCATGTTTAACGGAAATAATATCAGTTTAGAAATGTGAGAGCAGATGTAGTAGTTAGCTTTAATCCAAATGAAAATACAGGTTCAAGGAATAAGGCAAGCCGTTTCGTTATTTTTAATTTAGCATATACATCAAACATGTACTTTTTATACGGAGGCTGAAAGCTTTTGTTTATAACTTACTTCATTCTTTGAAATATATAAAATATGCTGATGAAATGCAGAAAAACGTCTTTGAAATTTTTAGGCTCGAAATAAATAATTCTATCCAACTTCTGGTTGCTTATAGTAAATAATTCTTGATAGTATTTGTTGTTTGCCAATAGCACGTTCACCATGGACTGAAACATTTTATAATCACCGAGAAGAAAATCTGATTGAAATTTGAAGCTTAATGTCATCTTCGTTTGTTCCAAAAGTAAGAAGATGACATTCCCTGCCTTCAATTTCACAAAGTTTTCTGGCAAGCACTTTGATAAAACAAGAGCATCAGTTTCTAGCCGTTCTAAAACTTTATCCAATTGACAGTCAGCTGCAAAAATCATAGTATCATTAACAAAGTTACATACTGCAGTATCAGTTACCATTAGAAAAAATCATTAATGTATAAATTAAATAGAAGAGGCCCAAGGACTGATCCTTGTGGTACACCTGCAAAGGTTTCTCGCCAAGTGCTGAATGAACCATTTAATTTCCCCTTTGTTTTCTACCGGACAGGTAATTATAAATCAATAATTGAGCATCTTTACAAAAACCATAGGCATTCAATTTCGCAATTAATAGCTCATGGTCTATGTAATCAAACGCTTTTGAGAGATCAATTAGAAAGGCACCAACCATCCTTTTTTTATCTAGGGAATTCTTACAAATAACCATTAATCTCAACAGCGCATGCTGTGTGTTGAAATCTTCCCGAACAACAAATACTTTGCACTGTGACTGCCTATAAAACCGTTTGTGTATCAAACGGTAAGTGAACCATAAGAAAACCGCATTTTTGCCATTCGTTATTTATTTTTATCAAAAAGAATGCAGAATGAACTAAGTGTTGATAGAAATTCATATGAAATACACAATTGAAGACAGTATTGTTTACAAAGATTCACAGATGGAACTACCAATCAAAACTTCATCTACATAGAATATGTTTCACAAAATTACAATGAAGAACGTCCATATTTATTCATAAATTTCAGTATTTTGTCAGAATTTACAGAACTAACTCACCAGTTAACAAAAATTCTCTCGTGAATTCAAATATGCCACGTTCGAAATAGTTCAAACTTTTAAAAATAAACATATTCAAAAACGGATCGCAAGCGGAGAAAAAATGAAAGAATTTCAGCTTACGCCGTAAGACTCGAGAGTCACCAAAATTACGCATGACTTACGCAAAAAACTTGGCAAGTATGCTTTCCATTTGCATCAACTGTAGCATTTTCCTTTCGTGTGCAGAAGCACATTCATCTCAAACTTGACAGTTTTCGCAGGCTTTCTGAAAGGCGTTGGCTTTGGCGTGATATTGTTATCCGTTGCAAATCAGGACGAGGTGTGTTCATGTGACCAATTCAAGGTCAACCAATAGCATTGCAGCATTACTCAGCGGATTTGGGTAAATTGTGATTGAATGTGTGCGTGTCCCAAAATCGTGACTATTCATATTAACCACTTTAAAGAAAACTTCTTTAAGTAAGTGGTTGAAAGCTTTCTTTGCTTTTTTCTTGAACCCCCTGCGACATACTTACCAAATGAAGCGTTTAGGACAGTACAAAAATGAAGATACGTTAGTTTAAGATAACATTTGGTCCAGGGCTGGCAAAATGAAGACGCTTCTGGTATTCTTTGGTTTTCTGGCATTGGCTTGGTGCAACCATGAAGCATTTGGTAAGTTTTTCCGAGTTTCACGCTTCTTGTGAAATCAGGTTACCTAGTTCAATAACTATCCGTCCGTCTAGTTAATAACTAGCCGTCAAATACGTTTTCGTATGGTCGCTTTAATAAGTATGAAACGCTAAGCTGCAACTTAGAACCGTCCTGCTTATGTAAAGCTGGCTTTTGCCAGGCGAATCTCTTTGCGCGACGCGAAGCAAAATCCATCTCTCTTCGCCGCGACCACTTTGGTAGATAACGGCGAATCTTTAGGCACCGTAGATCACAACTAATTACTTGAAAAGTTACAAAGGGACGTTATTAACGGTTTAGAGCATGAGTGGTTATCATCCTATTTAGAAAACAAAAAACAGTTTTGAAATAAGGGATATTGATTTTGGGGTGCCGCAGAGGTAATGTTTAGATCCACTCCAAGTCATGTTTTGCTATATATAAACGACCTACCGTTTGCTGTAAATAAAGGGCATCCTATAATGTATGTAGATGATACTGCAAGGTAACAAACTGTCTCTTAGTGTGGTTAAAACTCAGTCCATGGTAGTTGGTTCCGGACCGAACCTGAAAAAGATTGATAATCAGAACATAGCTACTCCAAATTTTTCCATCGGTGGAGGACAAATCGAATTGGTTGATCAAACTAAGTACTTTGGGTTATCTTACTAAAGTCTCCCGAGCTTTTAGAAATGTTGAAACATTGCAAGAGGTTTCTTCAAAGTTGACTCTGAGTAAAATGTATCGTAACCTGGTGGAGCCCATTTCCGTTTTTGTTGTTCGGTCGTGGAGGGTTGTGGCGATACTAAACTTCAAAAATTGCAAACCGAGCCTCGAGAATTGTCACAAGTAGTCTTTATAATTCATCTACTTATAACTAGATCTAGAGTCTATCTTGGCGGACAATTGATGAAATAATCAAGTTTGAAACATCGAAAATGGTCGTTAAGTCAATTAATCGCTTTTCACCTGAGTATTTGTCAGATATTTTCGTGAAATGGCCAGCGAATAGCCACAAGAACCTCAATAATAGTGTTTCGGACAATGACCTTCTGCGTATGCAAACTAGCAATGACCAAAAGTCCTTTGCATATCGGGGGCCAGACTCTGGAACCAGCCGGGCCCCGAAGCTAAAACGTTGAACGCGATAATTGCTTTCAAACGACCATCAAAATAACTAATACGGCCTGTGTTTCTCAAAAGTTTTTTCGATGTCTCCCTTTAGTTTGTATTAAGATGGTTTTTATTATATTTATTGGATTGAAGGATAGTAGGTAATGCAACGATGATTCTTCTTTAAAAATTGCTTTAAAAAAGCAAACAGAGCTCGAGAACTATACGCTAGGAAAAATATATACCCAGTTTTGGATCGAAAAAGGCCAGTCAGAAACGGGAGCACCTGACAATGAAGGTCTTGCGTAGAGTTTTCGATATAACTTCTGGCGTTTTATACTCTGAAGAATGTCAGACGAAAAGCTTTAGTAAAATGTTTCCAAATATTTGTTTTTTTAAAAGCAATTCTTGAATTCTGTACCACGAGGTACACAAAAGATGATATTGACGATCTCAACGCATTTGCCAAGCTAAGAGGTAAGCTTAGGTCGGCGAGGTTGGCATCTTAGTTTAAGGTTGGCAAACCGGGTTACACCTAAATTTATCACCACTCGTTTTTCTAAATCTGGTGTTAGACACAACCTCATCATTGAGCGCGCTTTTCCACGAGATGAAATTCAGAAAACTAAATCTAATATTCTGAATTTAAAACGTTTGTATATGGCCAATGGTCTCAGATGCGTTCGTTTCTCACATTCTTTGACAATTTTCGACGCTACATTTCTTAAATTTGCCAGCGGACACTAAAACAGACTACATTTCGATGGCTTCATGTTCGATTCCAAAAAAAATATTTTCAGTTTGTCGGACTATCCTCTCTCTGAAATCGAAACATTTGTATTAGGTAATGGTCATGAGTTTTGTATCCCACCACAACGAATAAACAGAGAGAGACCTTTTGCTGAATTTGGCATTTTACACGCTCAACTTGCCAAACACGATATTTCTGATGTTTTGGAAATTACGAGCTCGACTAAACAATTTGGCGTACGCTTACAGCGGCTCTCCCATCGACCAATCGGATTTTCTTTTGTATGGAGAACATTTACAAGCCCCCAAATCTCTAAGGCCCCATAACGACATATTTATCACAAAGCCCGATAAAGGGTCAGGAGTAGTTATTTTTAAACAAAAACGATTACATCCAAAAAATGAAGAATATGCTCTTCGCCAAGGAAAAAGTTGAAAAAATAGGTGATGTCGAACCTTTTGGAGGTGGTTAAGTCAAAAATTTTGACCGCCAATATTTACGCTAGAATAAGACGCACAGATTAACAACGTCCACCATCCCTAAAATACGTAAGACGAATGTTCTTCTTAGACCCATCTTGTCTATGATTGGCTCAGCATAACACGATTTGGCTAAGTGGCTTTCTGAAGTTTTTGACCCTGTTCTTAAAAAATATTCAAAACATTGCATCAAGGATTTTTTACGTTCACTGAGTTCATGCGAAACCTGAACATCAAGAGCGCGACATCTTTCATGTGTTCTTTTGACATTAGCAGTCTTTTGACAAATGTTCCTTTGAGTGAGACCATCAAAATATGTGCCATTTCTTTGTACCGGGGCGAGCTCGATAGCCCACTAATCCCAGAAGAGGTTTTCATTAAGCTGATGGAGACCAACAAAGGGATGATGTCGCTATGGGCAGCCCTTTGAGACCTGCCTCGGCTAACATTTTTGTTGGCTTTCATGATGAGCGTTTGTCTGACTGCGACAAACAGCCAGGTGTCTATTTTCGATATATGGATGACACATATACCATTTTCAAGACTCATAGGACACTTATGATTTGTTCCAAATCTAAACGCGACTTGGGACCAACTTAAAAAGATCTTTCTGGTAAACGGCTTTTCCTTGGATGTCATTTCTATCTATTTTAATAGTATTTAAAAATATAAAAGTATTTACATACAAAACAAAACAAAGGAAATATAAAAGCTGGTCCACCAGGAGGTCATGTTTGGTGATAATTTTTTTCTTAATTCTATATTGATTTTACTTTATTGGTCCAAGATATTTCTATATTAAGTTAGGTTTTCATTTTTTGTTTGAAAAGGTGAGTAGCTTCCATATTTTTTATGTCGTTTGGGATATCATTCCAGACCTTTGCACCGACGTAGGAAAATTTTTTTTTTTAGATTTCCAACCGTGGCTTAGGTATTTTCAGATCGTTTATTCTGCGAGTTTCATATTTTGAGATCTGATTCTCCTTGTAAACTTTCCCTTGAGATTTTCTGGGCACATTTCCTTAAGAATTTCGTGTACCATTGTGGTTCGGTCATATGTGATAACATTCTCAACGTTCAGTCGTGTGGATGGTATCTGGTCCCTAATAGAAGTGGATTCAATGAGATAAAATGCCCTATCATGTATCTTCTGCAATGATCCGAGTCTCTTTTCAGGCAAATAACCCCACATTAATTTTCCATATGTCATGTGGCTTTCCATCACTACTGCTTGGTATACAAGAAACAATTACCAAATGGGAATAGGGAATGATAGAAGAGCATCCAATGTGTTTCTTCTCATCCAGTCTTCTTTCTGTCTGTTGAGGAGAAAATTGAATGTTATTTTGAAAGAATTGACAAGAAATGAGGTTGAGCCCCTTTTGTTTGGTATGACATAATCAAATTTTACTTTTACTTTTTATTCTGTAAGCTTTCTCTAATTGATTTTTTAACTTTTCAATGCAGATGAAGATGAGTTTAACGATGTAAATCGTGATGCCTTTACTGTTGAAAATCGTCTAAACGACTTCAACCAGATTGACGATGACGATGACGATGAAGATGAAGATGAGAGTAAGTCATTTAAATGAATTGATTCACCACTTTTAAAGGCGATGATGCATTTATATGGCAAGCTCGCCGAGAAGGGGGGGGAGAGGATTGCCTCAGCCCCCGAGCCGAGAGGGGCCTCAAAAAGTTAAAAGAAAGTTCCTAGCATTAACAGCAACAATAATAATCACAGTCTTACTTAACGATGTCATCTCTCTTTTACTCTCAGGTCCCAGAAAAGCTCTCTACGTGCCTGTATACAGTACAAAAATTTTAGACACATCCATTTTATAATTTTAGAACAAAAGAAGCCATGCATTCTCACAAACAAGTACCGATACGATCATTGCGGACGTAAATGCCACGTCTTCAATGGGCGTCTTGTCGAGTGCACTCGCATCAGAAAGGATTTTGAATCTATGTCAAAAGCAGAACAGATTCGTTTCATTAGAGCCTTCAAAATCATTTCCACTCACAGGAGATACAGACCGGCTTATGTGAGACTGATCAAATTACACGAAAAAAACTTCATGAAGGGTATCCACACGAAAGAACAGTTCTTCCCATGGCACAGGTATTCTTGTAATTTTTTCAATTGTGATGAATGCGTACGTTGAACGTACACGTTGGATAGGTACTAATTTACCTTGCAATTATTATACATCATTTAATTTATTTGCTTTATTGAATATGGGGAAAGTGGGCCGGCACCGCGCAGCCATTGGGCTGGCAGGGGCTATAACCCCTCCACCTTTTGCAATAAAAGGTTAGAAAACTTTTTGATAAGTTTACTCTAACATGGTCTAACGCAACATTGAATCGTATACTCCTAAGTAGTAGCAGTTTTTTGACTGGCAACCCTTTTTGTTTTCTAGGTGTTTTTCTTGATGTTTTATTATCCCCAAGCTAATTTTATCCACCTTTATAGCTATTGATATCTTCTCTGAACCAGATTGTTTATAAAACCCCAGTAGAAATAGGCCAGTATTATCAAAAAAGGGCGTTTTAGTGGGCGTGGCCACAAAAAATTTCTGTCACGCCCTTTTCAGCCCTCTCACATTTAGACTGGTGCGTGGTCCCTGAAAGTGGGGCTGTCATTCGGTAATTTTTACCTTGACTCTGTAAAAAGCATTTTTTGCTGATCAGTAGTAACAAAGTAATCCTAAAATTTACTTTATTTATCATTTTATCTTCTTCATTATGAAGTTAAAAGGTTAACTTTTAAAATGGGCGTTTCCAGCATATTCCAGTCACCTGATGAGTGTGGCACAATAATCCAATCATTAATTTAAACCCCCCCCCCAATCCTTGTATTTTAAACCCGCCCCTGGTGCTGAGCTCCCAAGCCCCAATGCGACGATGCTGTGATTTATTTTTATTGAATATATTTTAGTTAAGGATCATATTTAAAAATCTCAAAGCAAGAAAAATCTACATAATACCTTCATGTGACAGTCCCAACTCTCAAGTGATGTTTCTACAAAGTTATACTTCTAAATCTCTACTTGTCAAAATCGTTCTGAAGTTTGGTCGAAAACAACCAACCATTGTTTCTGTTATTATGATATTTAATGATAGTTTGTTTTACTGTGACTATTTCAGTGACGGATCGAAGCCATTGACAAATATAGCCTCCAATCCAAGGATATTTTGCGCTGGATGTGACATGATTTTGTAACCAGCATATTCTGTGACGTTGTTTTTCAGGAGAGGCATTAAGAGATCGTTAATAAAAGTCACAAAAACAAGTAGACCCAGACAAGAGCCATGGGATAATGTTATGCAACTAGTTTTGTTTTTTATGTACTAAATTAGTTAATTTTTTTTCGTTTCTTCGTCAATACTATTTTTGGTCACCTTGCCATCAACATTCTATGTTATTGGGTAGTGTCACAAATTGGGTTTTGTCAAGTTGCTCCCTTCTCTCGCTTTTTGATATTGCTTACGATGATAATTTAAGGAAAATAAATCTGTCTGCATTTCAATCTGCATTTTCATTCAGTTATAAAAGACAACCTGAATAGATATTCTACAGTAAACAAAACATTAATGCTTTTTGCTTCATTTAAAACAAACTTTAAGTTTGAGCCATATCTTGATTTTCTGTCGGATTTTTCTACAAGAAGCCACTTTGCTAAACTGCGTCTTCGTGCACTTAATTTGCACATTGAAACTGGCAGATATGCAAAGGCCTCAAGATCTGAGAGGTATTGTGTTTTCTGCAAGTCTAGTCAACAAGATGTTGTTGAACATGAAGTACATTTTCTTTTGATATGCCCAGTGTCATGTTAGACAAATTAGAAAGGACATGTTAGAATAAATTTTTTGCAGTTTCCATCAACTGACTAATTGCAAAAAACCTTCCCTTTGGTTGATGAGTGAAAAGAGGCTCTCGAAAAACGAGGCTGCCGTCATGAATAATAAAAATGAATGATTTAGTGAATGAAGGAATTAATGAAATGAGTTTGTTACCATCAAAATTTTTATTTCTAGATGGTTCAACCTGCAGTTGGAGAATATGCTGAGAAAAGTCGATTGTAAAGTAACCTTGCCATACTGGGATTGGAGTATTTGGTCACATGATCCTTGGAACAGGGAAAGAATCTGGGGACCTGTTTATGGTAGCTATTTTTTGTCTCATTGCTTTTTACATAAAAGGTCTTTTAAGGTAACCAACAATGTATTCCTGGATTGTTACGGTAGTTTTTTAAAGACAATAGACAGTCACTAAAGGGGCTTATTCCATCTGCCAATCAACTATTGCTTAATCAAGAAGCATCAGGTTGGTATCACGTTTGTTGATTGGCTAATGTTCATTGACTGGTGGTTTAAGCCATTTCATTATCGGTAGAAATTATTAGCCATTATTGGTCTTTAAACATGGGATTTCTTAAACTCAGATCTTACCGTCTTGCAGTTAATGGATGAGGTATTTCATTTCGTTGCCCCACCTACCTTCTTAAAATTTAGCAATTTTCTTTATTTGGCTAAAGATTTGCCTCTACTACCCCATCTCCTTACAGTTCATTCAGTGTCTGTAGGTCCCGGGGGACTCCCATTATGGCCTAACAGGGGGATCCAGTCAGGGTCAAAGAGGGCCAAGGCTAACATTTTAAAAAATTACCCTCAAATGGTAGGATAATGGTCCCTCTTTAACAAATTTCTTCACAACTGACTGTTTTGGGAAAGACAAAATGTTCTTCTTTATCTAAAATAAATCGCAAGCTAAACTAAGTAGTTGAGTTATTATCGAAACTGGGCCAATTGGCAGCCATTTGGTAAGACCCTCAAACCGATTGAACCCGCTGTCAGGCCTTGCTGGAAGTACGCCACCCCCATCCCTCCCCCCCCCCCGGCTCTAGGTTCACTGACATGCAAACTCGTTTCTCAGGACTTGGAGGAAACGGTCGAAAGAGCGATGAATGTGTGACAGACGGCCCATTCCGTGTTGGTAGTTGGAAGACAGCATCAGGCCATTGCTTGAAAAGGTCGTTCAACGGAAAACCACCAGATGCCGATGAAATCGCCATTGCGACCAAAGAACCAAACTTTGACAAGTTTGAAGTCATGGCCAGAATCACAATTCACGAGGGAATGCATTGCTTTATTAGTACGTATCTTTCATATTTTTGTGACAGGGGCAACGTGTCCCCAGAGGAACATCATTACAACCCTGTGTAAAAGCCTGATGAAAACCATCCACACTTAGGTGTCTTATAGACGAGTTACCCACTAAGAAATTTTCAAAATCTTTCGAGCCCTTCCACTCTTATTAGTTCCTCTCGCTTATTTAACTTTTGCGTAAAAAGTTGAAGAAAAAATAGTTTAAACAAAGCATTCTGCCAACACCTCGAAATTTGGCTACTTTTTGACAGGAGATTTTTTTACAAGCTTTGTCGTCATGATTTAGGCCTTACAGTCAGAATTTCACAGGAATCTCTGGTTGGCCGAAGTATCAAAAGTCCTTTTATGAATAGGGCATTTTGACACCACTTGCCCTTCCTATCAAAAGCCAACAGGGGCGTCTAACTCCCTTGCGCTCCCTTCTCCGACGTCCCTGCTATTCAAGGTGCAAAAAATGTTAACGTCCCGACCTTCTAACTGCGTCCGTATCTGTAGGGATGTCAAGTATCTACAAACCATCAATTGGTGAAATAGGATACATAAAATGTGAAAATTCTCCGGAACTGTGATCAAATATAAACAAGAGTATATATGAACATCAATCAAACATAACATAACACGAGACTACAAGTAAGCTTTAGATAATAAGCATAACATATTTTAACATAAAACCAGTAAGAGATCCACATAAAACAGCTAATTAAAAACGATGACGCAGAATAACATACAACAGAACACATTACTATTCGCAAGGAGTTCTTCTTTCTGTCATCAAGTGAACCAGAAATTGGCACCTAGCCGTTTAGAAACATCATTTTCTTCCAACCATCTTCGACGGTCTCAGTACTATGGTTTCTTAGTCTTTTGTCATCTAAGACCAAGGTTTGCCACAGACAGTCTCTTATAAAACGGCATACATACAAAATAGCAATCGTTTTACGACATTAAAGGAACTTATTATGATTGCTGTTTTCCCTCTGTTGATAGGGTATTCTCTAAAGAAAATGATTGTTCTCTTGAAACGGTGGTCTGTCACCAAATGTAACGAATGTGACTGGTTCTTCTTATGACCATGGTCTGTCATCAAATGTAATGAATGTGACTGGTTCTTCTTACGACGGTGGTCTGTCACCAAATGTAACGAATGTGACTGGTTCTTCTTACGACAGTGGTCTGTCACCAAATGTAACGAATGTGACTGGTTCTTCTTATGACCATGGTCTGTCATCAAATGTAACGAATGTGACTGGTTCTTCTTACGACGGTGGTTTGTCACCAAATGTAACCAATATGATTGGTTCTTCTTATGACCATGGTCTGTAATCAAATGTAACGAATGTGACTGGTTCTTCTTACGACGGTGGTTTGTCACCAAATGTAACCAATATGATTGGTTCTTCTTATGACCATGGTCTGTCATCAAATGTAACGAATGTGACTGGTTCTTCTTACGACGGTGGTTTGTCACCAAATGTAACCAATATGGTTGGTTCTTCTTATGACCATGGTCTGTCATCAAATGTAACGAATGTGACTGGTTCTTCTTACGACGGTGGTTTGTCACCAAATGTAACCAATATGATTGGTTCTTCTTATGACCATGGTCTGTCATCAAATGTAACGAATGTGACTGGTTCTTCTTACGGCGGTGGTCTGTCATCAAATGTAACGAATATGATTGATTCTTTATACAACAGTGGAATACCGGATGGTCATGGCCTAAGCCAGAAGGCCTGGACCGCGCACAGAAAGACTAAAGACTATTCTTCTGCTAATGTTCACTCTTTTGATCAAAGAGTAAACCTCGTGCATTCTAACAAGTCCTAGCACAGATCACACAGTATAAAAGCTTTACAAGGAACACTGCGAAAACAGTGACACATAATTGTCGGTAAGGGAGTTACTAACACATCAGCGGAGCAAACAAACATGCGACATTAACACGCAACGGAATCAAAGAGTCTAAGCACAATAATAACAATTATAAACGAAGAGTACAAATTCTTAAACGTTGTATGTTCCATGCTTTTGCATCTCTAAAGCAGAATGTTTTTTCCATTATTAGAGATTTTTCTTAGGCAGCCACGTGTCTTTATCTGAATTTGTATGTGCTGCGTAAATTTGAAAACAACCCTGTTCTGTGCACCTAAGTTTGTACTTTCCTTTCCAATTGCAAAAAAATCCCGTTAAATTAAAAAAAGGATTTTTCATTTTCCAGACGGAACGATGTGCTCAGGAAAGGCAGCAGAGGCTCCAGAGTTTTTCCTTCATCATGGATTTGTTGACAAGATGTGGGCCGATTACCAAAAGCAAGGATCCTATCACAAGAATGCGTTTTTCCCATCAATCAAAAAGAAAATGACTGTCACAAAATACTACCCCAAGGACTTGATTGACAACTTGAGCCTTCCTGGAGGCGTTCGCGTTGAATATCAAGACCCTACTACTAATTCAGCCAAGAAGATCAGGAATTTTTTGAGGGGTAAGTTTTCTGCTCGAAGGCCTATTCGTTTCACGCGGGGATTGCCCTCGCCTTCACCCTCGCCCTCGCTTTCACCCTCGCCCTCATCCTCGCCCTCACCAGCGCGCTCGCCGAATCATGTCTCGCCTGCTAAAGATAGGGAAAGGATTTACAGAAAAGTTGGTTCCTATCAGTTGCTGTTTTCTTGAATTAAAGGTCAAGTTGCTAGTGAAAACAAGGATTATTGCTGTTTGTTGTTTGTTTGAAAATTGGCTATAACCGCACGATTAGAAAAGCAAAGGTAAGGCAATCGTGAGTAGTTGATACCCCAATACCCCCCTCAGGTCCTGCAAGACCTTTCCTTTAACAAATATTGTTGGACAGGTGATCGCCCTGGTAAGCTCATCCACGCGGGCAGATCATCGCCTTGGTGAAAATTTCTTCACGAAATGGCCTGATACTTGTCATTATATGATATGATCCCAAGTATAATGTATGAGATCTGAAACATAGAATTTGATACGCAAGTGCAAGTGGAAGGGATGGATTTGGCAATATACAATCCTTGCCAAAAGTACTTGGAACACCCTGTGGTCAATTAAAGGTTTTGATGAAATATACATATCCAGCTGTAAGATACAGAAATCCCCCTCCCCCCAAAACAATGTTTATTGAAAGGCCTGTCACTTACCCTAGCTGCTAGAGTTACATTGGTTGAATTTCAAGCTTCGAAACTGTTGTTATTCAACATTGTTTCAAGGGGGAGTGAGGGAATGCTACAAAGCTTTTGCGAAAATTTAGCGAAGTCTACCAAGACTTTTGACAAACACTGTAGCTTTGCCCGTCGTGCATCGTATTTGTCGTTCGTTATCGTTAATTTGGATGTCTTTTGATGTTTGTGTAAGACCAGAGTTTTTGTCCTCGTGTAACCTCTTTTGTTGTTGTATTTAGTGGATTTGCGTTAATTGGTTTGTGTGCATCAAACCCTATTAAAAGCGTATAAGCGAAGCTTAAAAGCGTGGTTAAAAGCGTATGTTCTTTTAGTGCTCAGTCCACCAGTGGAATCAAAGTTATCGTCAAATCAAATTGTGATTTAGTAATTGCTGATTTAAAGAACGTAATCCCAAACTTTAGTCTGCTTACTGAACTTATTTTGCCCTGTAAAATACGTTGATTTGACAATATGTTACTTAAGGTACAAACAGTTGTCCACACTTCTCCCAGATAGTAAGCCAACTTTTGACATTCCTCAACCTTATATAAAACCTTCCTTTAAAGCGATAGAAATGTGGCGTAGGATGGGCGAAAAGATTTGCTGTTCCAATTCTTTCACCCCATCGCAAAGTTATTGGCAGTTCGAGTGGTCTAAAATGTCGTTGTTTGTTTTCTTATCAATTGCTATTTAATGTTCAGTTTCAACCAATTCCCTCCTCTGTTCTCTTTCTGATACAATCCTAAAAATATTTATGATTTCTCAAAATTCGTGATCGCAGAGCCGCGTGTCCCTTTTATCATTGCCAAGATTTTTTGCTTTTCAAATCGCTTTGACTCTCCTATCCTTTTCTAGTTCTGAGCTTCAAGCAGTTGGAACACCTTCAAAGATTGGCATTCTCACAGAATCCTGGCTCAGCAAAGAAGCTGTTTAATCTATCAGCCAATGAGCGAAAGTTTGCTGCTGGCCTTGAGAAAGAGTCAATGCAGAATGTTGATAGCAAACGACGTGGTCAAATCTTTGCAAGGACGCTCTCCTCCTTGGAGAGAGTTGAGGGATTCTCCATCCCAAGTTACTGCAAAAGCTAGACAAAGTCTATTGATGCAAGAAAGGAAGAATCTTGTTGAAACTACAGTTTGTAATCATTTTACTTGTATCGTTTAATTTGCTTGCATATTTAATTTTTTCCTTTAAAATCTTGTTTTAATCGCTTTTTGCCACTTTAATCAAATGATTCTATATTATGTTGACATTCCAATGAAGCACTGCATGGACAGGGTCCAGTTTTGCGTATTTTCTTATAGGCCAGTTCAGGCCTTTCTATCAAATGAGGGTAGTTGGAAAAGCTCTTCTCCGGTCTTGATTGGTCATTCCTTAATGTTCCAAATTACCATTTAAAGCGTCAAATTGACCAATCACTAAGATCTTGAATACATTTTCAATATGTAGTGACAATTCTTACAGCAAGAACTCTAACGGGAAAGCTTTGAGGGCAGAAATGAAATCGAGCATGTTTCGAGCCCGGTGAGAAAGACCGGGTAATTTTTTGTTATTTTCATCCAGCTAGATAGGATGTGTATCTCAGTAATTTAGCATAAATTATCATATGATAATTGCATAAACAGGGTAACTGAACACGCAAAGTGGCATTTTCATTTCCAAAACATTAACAGAAGGTTTTGTATAAAGTCAGTATTGTATTTTATTGATTTTGATTAAGTAAATAAGCGAATCTTGCATGGCTGCAAGAGTGAGGTTTTACCTAAACATCTGTCTCTAAAGCCCCGGCCAAACGTCCGATTTTTCACTCGATTTTTTACTCGACAAGGAATCGAGTGAAAAATCGAGTCGTTTGGCCACCTTATCGAGCAAGTCGATTGGCGTCGAGTGATGTCGAGTGAAGTTCGATCTCTATAAAAAATGTCGAGTGAAAATCGAATCGTTTGGCTACCTTGTCGTGTGAGTCGAGTGTGCGCGTGCGCAGTTATCATCTCTTATGCTGGGCAGGGAAGGATACTACCCTGGGGCCTCGAGGTCAAGGGGACCTTTTTCAAGTGATGAATTCCATTTTAAGAATGGAATTAATCAAAAGAGACAAAATTTTGCCTGAAAATTGTAATTTGCTTCGAAATAAGTACTTAATGGCGGTTCCTGCATTAAACGAACGACATGGTCTTATTTCGCTTGCGTTCGTCAAGAGATTGTGAAAGGATATTTGCACGTAAGATAAACAAGGCGACCGATTTGCGTCTCTTTGCCTTCATTTTGTTGGCGTGAGTGAAAAGTCGAGTGAAAAATCGAGCGAAAGATCGAATCGTTTGGCCAAGGCTTAACAGTTCTTTCAAAGCAATATAATTATACGGACAAGCAAAAATGGCAACAAAAGCATTGCCACATTAAGATTATAGCAGCAGCATTTTTGTCGAGATTTTAACATAAGAGCCTTCTTGCTAACAATAAAATCGCTTAATTCGCAGTTACATGGCCTAAATCCAGAAATGATACTTGATATTAGCTAAAGAAAAAATTCCTTGCGGATAAAGTTATCAATAAAACTTGCCACCCGTAAAATTTTAATAGACATTTGATTGTAAAATTATTGCCCAAAATTGTTTCAAACGGAAAACCCGCAAAGAAGCACAAGCAAGGGGTGACAAAATTTATGTCGAATAAAGTGGGAATGCTCAAGTTCATAGGAGAACTAAATTTCAATGCATAAGACCAAGCTACATATAACACAGCATTCCTTAAACGGCCTGGTAAACATACCTGGTAGCCAGTAGAGGAACTCATACTTCGTCAGTCACCATTTCATAAGCAAGCTTGTGCCAAAACAGTTGCGAGAAGAAAACAGCGTGGAAAGAGCCTACCAAACAAGCACGATAAACCTGACCCAAGGCAAAATACACTCTTCTGAGTCAAGGGACCGATATTTTCGTGCAGAAACCCAATCATTCCCAAAGGCATAAAAGACAGCACATAACGGATAAATACAATAATGAAAGCACCGCAATTGACATACCAATGAGAATAATACTATCCAACTAAAATAAAAACCCCTAAGGAATTCAATTTATACCACATGAGCCTTTGCGAGCGTGGCAAATTGTCCAGGCGACGATCCAAACAATGGCAGTAAACTTCTACGGATTAAGCAAAATTGATTTCAGACTGTCTGAAAATGCAGTATGGGATGCTTTCGTGGCGCAATGGCTCATTTTAGCAATGAGTCTTTAAGTGTGATAAAATTTCTTTTGATCAGTAAGAAAATCTCGTGAAAAAATCACTGATAGTGAGAGAAATTCAATTTTGTTGCCAAACCAAGCAATGTCTTTCTTCGTGTACATTAGGGTTGTTTTCAAAGTTTTGGGCACTTTTCATACTCTGAGGTCGTTGAAGATATTCATGAATCCAATAAAAACCACGACAAGTCTACCAGGAACGAAGGATAGCCTTTTCATAAAAGGTCAGCTACACAAAAAGGGTAATACAGCTGACAACAGACCTGGATTCCTCTTATCCACGATGAAAATATCCCCATTCTTTACATATTACTACTAATTATAAAATCTCTAGTAAAACATAAAATTTTGCTATAGTGACAAAGTTAAATCATATTTTGTGAAATTATCAGTTGTCAAGAGATATCTGCGCAAGGGTTTCTTATAATTCGTAGGTGAATGTCAACCCTAGGCCGTCAAAATGCTCCGCTACAGCCTCGTCAATCCGTTTATTCATATCTTCTGTGAAATAGTTCTTCCAGTCACCAACCTCTCCTTTTCTTATAAAGCCACCTCCCTCTATGTCATTGAAGATAATGTCTCTAAAGGCCTCAAGGTTGACGGATGGGTTCACTTTCATACTGCCAAAACTTAAATGCTCTTCCAACTGTCTTTCTTCCTCCTTGGACAATTGGATTTGCAAAAAATCGGCAACCTTACCAATGCATGATTTAAGATCTCTCTTCATCTCTTCGTAAAAAAGTACACACACATTTGGGTGGTTTCTCCTTTTCCAAGCCTCTTTTGTGTACTCCCAGTAAGGACCCCAAGCAACATGGCCGTTCATGAAGTTATCAAAATATGCTGCAAAATCGCCAGTAAAATCAAATAATTTGAGCAGTCGTTCGTGGTGGTAGTAGGAGACAATTGTGTCTTTAGGGTTGCGTATGACGATAAAAACTTTGCTCTTCTCTAGCATGTCTTCTGGCATCACATCAAAGCACAAATGAGACCTGATTGTTCTTGGCGATTCCATTTTGTTAACCTAGAAAGAAGGAATGACTGATGAAAGAAAGGAAAATGTTTCACGTAATAAGAAATGTGTTATTTGAGAAAGTTTTTATTGGCTTTATCGAGAAAGGAAGAAAAACTACTTTATGCCGCCTGGAAAACTGGCAAATAATCAATCTTTCTATGTAAAAATGTTGATCTTTGAATCGAAAAATGTCGACTGCTTTTATTCCATATTCTATAATCAAACACGTTTTTTTGATATGATTTTTCTTTAAATTAGCTGCTTGATTCATCTATTGAAAATGCAAATAATTAACGAAAAACTTTTGACGTTACAAAATTTCAAAAGGGTGATGGAGAAAAATTCAAGCATTGACTGTAGGGTAAGATAGAGGAGCAAGTTTTTTCCAATGTAAGAGGAAAGAGCTCGTGTTTTTAATTGACCTATTTCTATCCACAACCGCGGATAAACATTCTTGTTTGACTACATCAATCCTAATTCAGACGTGCTATACTCTGAGGAAAGTCAGAGGAAAAGCTTCATTTTGCTTTGACATGTCCTCTTTTTCAAAGCCATGTACAAATAGTTATGAATGATTGGGATTATAAAAGCTAACTAGAAAGCTAAAGAGCACGAGTCCCTTAAAAGTTGAACAATTTAAAAAACTGTGTATTTTCTGACAAATCATTGCGGTACGTTTGGCCAAGTCAACATTTCATTTCTAATTTATATATTGATGTAAGAATGAAAAAGCCAAATATGCTATTAGTACTACCTAAACAAAGACAATGACTTATGGCGATTGTTAATCATGCGGGCCCAATTCACCGTTAGCGCAAATACCACAAAAGTACGGTTCCTATTCTGTGGTACCGTGACCACAGGATCTGTGCCGCGGCGTCGCTTCCTGACAAAGCTTCAATATTTCATTCCGAAACGAGGCCTTGTGACAACTCTGGTCTCTTGCAGGCAATGGTAAGTAACTCATTTAAAAGTGATGGTTACAAAGGCTTAAATACGAGCCTGCTACTATGGCCGAAATACAGACACTTCAACTACAATGCAACCAGGAGACAAGGCCTTGGGCTCAATAAACAAGATTTTTGGAAAAACTACTGATAAACTTAATCCCTATTGTTGATAGACAAAAAGGATTAAGCTTGTCAGTAAGCAAATGCTGATTTTCCAGTGCGCCCATCAAAATTGCCACTGCCACAAGATTCACTTTAATGACGGACTTCTCTGGTAAATAATCCGTGAATTGGACCAGAGAAAGAACACACTGCTTATAACATGCAATAATCTTGCGCTGAAAGTTATGTTTTGTTTAAATCTGGTCGGTTACTTGAAATATATGATTCAAAAACGTCCAATATCTGTATCACCAGACTGTGTCAAATGTTTCAGGCACGCCGGAGCAAGAGGGGCTGGGGGGTTGTAGCCCCCCACCTTTTATCTGAAGTATTATATCAAGGTTTGAAAGGTTTGCAAACTTTTCTGCTCTAGGGGTGATTTGTCTGTTAATTTTCAAACTTCTCGGCAAATGGGGGTAAATGGGGGCCTGAACATTCCTTTGAGCACAATAGCTAGCGACTTCACTGTTTCAACCACGTAGCTGTAGATGTCGGCTAGGGTGGGAAAACTCGAGCAAGATCCATACCTGAGGGGGAGGGGCAGGTTTTAAAACAAGAAAGCAGAAAGCACAGCTCCAGGTGCCCCACATACAGCTACGTGGCTGCCCTGCATACACCCTAATAATTCGAGAAAAAATCAAGAAAAATCAAGCCTGAATTAAAGTTTCGTGGTTTGATATTCAAGAGAGACGAAACAAATTTTTTAAATGGCTTTGGAAAAACAAACACTTTAAAACACACTTATTCCAAAAGCTTCTCGTCTGACATATGTTCAAAGTATAAAATATCAGAATATCAAGCCATTTTTAAGTTATGTACCACCAATAAACTTTTTGCAAAATTATTTCGAAAGAGACTGCCTTCCTCCCTTACTCTTTATGGTACCTATATAAGGCTTTAGGGTACCTGTTTCAAAATATTTGTATATTCTTCAAGCGGTAAGAGATTCTTGAAAGCTTCCGCCATAAATACAAAATCAATGAAAGGGAAGCGGAACTGAGCTGGAACAGATTTGGCTGCAGCAAAATTGCATTTGTTCCTAATGCACCAGACCATCTCTGAAAGCCAAACACTTCCATTCTTCGGCCATCCAAACACGAAGACATCGTCTGAGCGAACACTGAAGTTTGCAAAACCATCCTTGTACTTCTCAAACGTGTAAGCAAGGATTTGGTTTCCCGGTACCGTTCTCACATACCTCTGGCCATGATCTCGATGAGCTTTGTAAAGTTTTCTTAGCCTCTCATCTTCCTCTTCCGTCAATGGGATGGTTTTCAAACTCGACATTTCTTAGGAAGATCTCTCGATTTATGCAATAGAGGACAGAAGTCATAAATCACTTAGCTTAGCGGCCTCCTGAAAATGTGCTCAGCAAGCAGCTACAACCGCCTTTTTTCAATGTTGACAGGTGATTTGTATAAACGGATGTTGTTTTTTGACGTTACACAATGAGAATCTGGCATGAAAGCATTGTTATTTTTCCCCAGGGTTTTTTCCGTTCTTTCTTTTCTTTCCTTTTCCGGAACTTCGTGAAAAGTTGCTGTTGCTGCTCTTGTCAACATCAATTCAGTTCAATTCCACTCAGTCCAGACACATTCTCCATGCCAGTGGTGGAGCTGAGGTGGGGATAAAAACTGAAACATAACACTTTATTTTATGGTTTTTGGTAATGCTTTCTTATTTTCTGATTTAATTTATTCATTTATGAGCAGATGGGATGCAAATTTTATTTGCTAAGTGAATCGTTCTGGTTGCTAATTAATTGAACTGTACAGCATGCTTCCTTACTCTCTAATGTGAGTAAGTAAAGCTGGTCCAGCCAAATGACATTACACGTCCAGTGGTACCTTCCTGCTTTTGAAAGTCACAAAATTCTCTCAGTTTTTGTATGCCTAACGCTGACCAGGTAGTAATTTCGGTAATTCAAGGCAAACCCTTGTTTAGAGCTTGTGGTTATTTTCAAAACCCTTTTTATTTCAGTTAAGTGCAGTTCATATATTTTAAATTCCACCACATACAGTTTATACATAACTTACTATACTAGCAAATAACTAAACTGCAAGGAAATAAGACAATATTACAGAAAATTTATACAATACCGTAAATCCGCGAATAATCCCCCATGCACAAATAAGCTAATGTGTTGCATACAGGCTCAAGTTATCCCAGATTGTAGGGCACATGCACACACAATGGCACCATAGTGCTGTACATCAAAATGTGGAATTTTACATCAAATTTACAGTAGCATTTTTATAGGAAACTTCTGTTTACATGCCATATGCTAGGTAAAAGGGGGTTTGCACACATAAAAAGTGCAGAAATGTCTATGCATACAGGAGATCTCGTCTAAAACTGCCATACTCTGCACACTGGCAGCCAACAGGTTTCTGCTGAGACATTTACAAAAAGCAAAATTTGAAATGCTATTCAGCTAAGAGTTTTCACCTCCAACCTAAAGCCACCATCATGTTTTTTCAGACAACACTGTATGATGAATCAACTCATAAGACCAAAAACAGCACAGCTCAGAAATATCACCTCATATATGCCCAGAATGTACTCAGCAGCAACTGGTGTGAAGAAAAAGGCTGTAATATTTGATATGGGTGGAGTTCTATTGCCATCACCTTTACCATATTTTGATCAGTATGAAGAACGGTATCGAATACCATCAAAAGAAATAACAAAACTTGTTTTGAGTGGAGCGCAATCAGGTATGATATCACTTTTATTGAATTTAATGTTGATTTAATTAATTCTCTGTTTAGCAACAAAATGAAGATGGAACATCTCAAGCCCCCATTGTTGAAGCTGCTGCTTTATATCAACCAAGCTATCTCTTTGTGCTTCATTTCTCCTATTATCATTTTTGATCCACCCCTTCAATGTAAGGAATAAGTTATAATTGTGTTAAGTAAAAACACAATTTTAGAATAAGTACTTTAGTTTCGTTTGGAAAAAGAAATGTTTGAAAGTGTTTCTGGTTATTTTTCGAAACTTTTCATGAGTTTCTACTTTCTTAGTCCATAACAAGCAATATTTTTCAAAACTGAGTAGAGGTCTGCATGCCCAGACTTTTAGATTAATTTAATTTTCTTGTTTAGCAGTGGCAGAGACCTGGGGAAGTGAGGGGGGGCAGTCACCCGCTCAATATTTTGGAAGACAATGGTCTTTTTGTTTTAAAACACTGGGAAAGTGTAAAGTCATCTTATCAAAATGGGCTTGCCCCCCACCCCCCAATATTAGACCAAGTGTCCCTCCCTGTTGTTTAGCATGATATCTAACTTATAGCTACTACCATTATTTGTATTTCTACCATCCCCACCATTCCCCCTTTCATATTCATTCCTGTTTTATGATTGCTGTTATTTCTTTGTTAATTCAACTTTTTAACTGGACTGCAGAGTCTCGTTCTTTATTTATCTTTTTTTGTTTCCACACCTTGTCAAACTCTGCTTGCAGAAAAATATTTAGTTTCATAGTTCACTGTGACAAAAATGAATTTCTAGTCTATTCTATACCATGTTTTCCATATTATTAGAAACTTGGATCAACACTAAGTAGAAAAAATTCTTAATTTGGCATCCCAATTTTCATGTCTAAAGTTTGCTTAGATTGTTAATTATTTCAGGAAAATTCCCAAAATAAAGACTTTTTGACTCTTTTCTTATAATGGAATTTTACATTTCTTAAGTTTTCTCAAGCCTAGTACTATTATTTCTTAATTTTTAAACCAGTTTCTTAAAAATGAAAAAAGTGTATCTTGGTACTTTGAACCTTTAAATAATTTGAATCTTGAACTAAAAGGTTTAAAGGCAATCAAGAAACACTACGAAAAGGCAAAGTGATCCATAAACAAAACTATTTCCCAATCAATGAACATGTACTCGCATAATACAAGCTTCCACAAAGAAATAACTCACCTTTCCTGCCATCAATTTTCTAGCCTTTCTTGACTGCTTATGTCTGCACAAGAAAGTTATAAATTCTTTTTATTTTGTATCTCATGATTGGCTAATGATTTCTAATTTTTTTCACTAGGTATTTGGGGCCAGCTGGAGCGTGGAGAATGTACTGCTTTAGAGTATAAAAAGCTGTTTGAAGACCTTGCACAGCAAAGCTTTGGAAGGCACCTTCCAGAAGACATTGTTATAAGAATGATTGAACAAACAGCAATTTCACAGCCTTTCTCAAATATGATGGATGCAGTTCAATGCCTCAAAGCAGAGGGAGTAAAGACTGCGATTCTTACAAATAATTTCTTTGTCAGAGAGAATGAGTCTTTCTTACCTATGGATCAAAGTCTTTTCAATGTGGTTAGTGGCATTAAAGTTTTCTTTGTACAACTTTAACACAAGGTTTTTGCTGGCAACTCAAGTTTGAGTTGTATTAAAATCTTAATAGACAGGGTAGCAACCTGCCTAACCGAAAATTTTAAATGTTTAAATTATGAGAATTAGTTCTCTATTTATAAGGATACAAGAAATTCAAAATAGACAGAAGGAATACAATACGATACATTACAATACAATGCAATACAATACAATACAATACAATACAACACAACACAACACAATACAATACAATGCAACATAACACAATACAATACAATACAATGCAACACACACAATACAATACAATACAATACAATACAATACAATACATAACAATACAATACAATACAATACAATACAATACAATACAATACAATACAATACAATACAATACAACACAATACAATACAATACAATACAATACAATACATAACAAATATTTAAATTCAAAACCAAATTCCAACATTCTGCAACATTAAGTAGGCTACATTTATGCAAACTTTGTTTTGAATAAATGTCCTTAGAATTCCAAATGGTTTCTTATAAGTGATGGTCCTAAAGAAATGGTTTCTTCAAAAGGTTTGCATTCAACAAATATCTTATTAATCTTTGGCCCTCATTGCAAAAAAATTAATAACAAGGGTTATGGTATATCAATACTTAAAATATTTGGTGTTGTCTCATTTGACTAAAAAATTTTTAGTTGGTCTTCTTCAAAACAAACCTGTCAATCAACTAACCAGCTCCTCCAATCAGATCCAATCACTAATCACAACTCTCTAATCACCAAAAGGTATCTGTTGGTAACCAAACACCAAGATATCAGCAGTGCTGAAAACAGAGTATATTGCAAGCATGAATTTTTTACGACACACTCTTTACATAGGCTGCATTGGAAACAACTGTTCAAGCACATCACATCTTTTGATGGCTTTAACCTATTCAGAAATTTTCTCAGAAAAATATATTTTTTCAATGATTTTCTTGTTTTCTTGACTTTTAGGATGCGTTGTGATTGTCTCTGATAAAGTATTTCCAAACCAGCTGTACTTTTTAAAATAACACAGAAAAGGGGAAACTGCAAGCTAAAGTACTTTTTTACCAAACTCCTCATAGCATTATTGTCAGACGTACCAAAAAATCAGTAGAATTTAATATCCAGATACGTATTGAAAGTAGCATGAGAGTAAATTACTGCGTTGTTTTATTCCAATTTTCGACCTATCAGCCATAGGCGTAGACTTGCATTTTTTCAGGGGGGGGGGGGGCTCAAAAAATTAATGACAATTTCTAATGGCAGCTGCTGGAGTCACAGGATAGAAAATGGATTAGCTAAGGGCTTAAAGGTGATTTTTTCGTGCATTTTCATTATCGAGGAAGAATAAACGCACATGAGATGATGGAAAGTGTATTTTTAAATCATAATCAGTTTCTTTAGGTTGAGATCATCAGTTCTATTTAGGCACCCAAAATGTTTATGCGTGGAACCAATAATATAACAAACTAATCTAAAAATTGGTGAAGCACTTCCTTATTTTCCAGGGGGGGGCTCAGCCCCCCCCCTCGGTTTTCCTCAGGAGGGGCTGAAGACCCAGAGCCCCCCCCCTAAGTTTACGCCTATGCTATCAGCGGTTCCTAACCACACATACATAGTTGGCAGAGTCCAAAACAGAAACTGAACTCTTTCTGTCTACACTTACTGGGATCTTTTGTTTTGATTAAGACAGCTTTTTGAAGCAGCTTTTTTTTAGTTGTTTATCTATGACTTTGATAAAAAAACATTTGAAATTTACTAGAGCTTTGCGTCTGACACTCAGAAGACTGATACTCTGAAGAGTGTCAGAAGAAAAGGTTTAGCGTGTTCCAAAAGGTTTCCTATCCAAAAGCCATTTTAAACTTTTGTGCCACCAAGCTTCGATTATTTATTCATTTCATTCAAAGGTTGTTGAGTCCTGTAAAGAAGGTGTCAGGAAACCAGACCCTATAATTTACGAACGAACATTAAAAAGGCTGAATGTTGAAGCTGAAGAAACAGTTTACCTCGACGATTTGGGGCAGAATCTGAAACCTGGAAAGGAGCTGGGAATGCATACAATAAAGGTTGTGTGTTGATTTATTTTGTGTAAGAAAACAACAGTGCTATTTTCTTTCCTTTCATTTCTTTTTTCTGCTTGCCAAGGGTTGACTTGCCTTTGATGCAACCGAAGTCCATTTTTCCGTTGAACAAAGTTGCTATTTTAACCTGAATATAATCTTTTATCGTTTCACTGTAATTGTATTCCTATTCATAACACACTTGGCTTTGATACCCCATACTTTACAACTCTGGACACGTTTGTAGACATACGGCTCTAGTGGCAATTTTTGTGACTGCTTTTATTTCGTAGGTGTCTGACACCCGTGATGCAATCCGTGAGTTGGAAAATATATTTGGGATTCCCCTTCAAGGGTTCATTCCTGGTACAGTTGCTGTAAGAGCTCCGCATCAACTCAACGAAGTAGCTTTGAAGAAATATCTTCGCGAGAAGTTAAAACTCAAGAGTGACGGTGATCATCACGCCTTTTGAATTTTATTTAGCTAAGAGAATTAATCATTATATACACTCATCATAGGTCGACAGTGTAAATGAGTCATACTCCTCAACTATTTTTTGTATAGGTTTTTAGATTCAGGGCATGTTTCATTGATCATACATCAAAAGTCTATGAGTCATACTTCTCAAGTATCTGTTGTTTAGAATGTTCGGCTCAGTTCATTGATGTTTATTTTTAGACGTCCAGACGCTAATTTTACAGCACGGTTCTGTTCCTCTCCTTAGTTGTGACGATTCTATTCTTGGAACAACAAAGAGGTGTTCTTTAAGTAAAAATGTAGTAAACTTGTTACCACATTCTCCGCAGTCACAAGTGCAAAAACGCTCTAATTATTTTAAAGCCTTTAAGTATATTATGTATTTTATGTAAGCCGATAAGTGATCTGTTATACTGCTTAACACTAATGTAGGATGTCATATCAATAGAATATCTAAGCGAGATGAATATTATGTCTTGCAAAAGAAACTTCTTACCCGCAAGCTGGTAAGATAGCCCTATCTCGAGGTCACTGATAGAGCAACTGCTTTTTTTAAAATGGGAAATAAATTCAAGGTGGCTGTATAAAGTATATCAGATGCCCTTTTTCGAGTAGCTTACCCTGTCCTTCACTCTTTCAGGTCACCCAATGACTATACGAAAGTTCAAGCACGGGCAGTCAAACCCAACATATTACCTGAAGTTTGGTGGAAAAGAACTTGTATTGCGAAAGAAGCCTGTATGTTTCTTTAAAGTTATATCATCTTTTTGCCTTGCAGAAATAGTTTTTTAGAAATGCAGCTTAGAGGGGTATGCTTGATTGGTTTGATGGGTCAGGAATTAAGTTGAATATTGAAGTTCATTGTGTCAATACACAACGCAAAACCGCAACCGCAGTGCGCAGCATAACTTCACTACCCAGCAGAACCGTAGCGCGCAGCAGAACTGCAGCGCGTAGCAGAACCACAGCGCGCAGCAGAACCACAATGTGCAGTAAAACCGCAACCCGCAGCAGAACTGTAATACGCAACAGAGCCATAACACACAAGCAGCGTTTGTTATTGCCCACTTGAAGCACGCAACAGTTAGTCCTAACAGCAGTCCTGTCCTAAATGCTGAGATACTTGGCTGCGTTGGGGCTCTTGTAGATCTAACTCCAATGATAACACTCAAACCTTAACACGAATCTAAACGATAACACACAAACCTTAACACGAACCTAAACGGTAACACTCAAACCTTAACACGAATCTAAACGATAACACACAAACCTTAACACGAATCTAAACGATAACACACAGACCTTAACACGAATCTAAACGATAACACACAAACCTTAACACGAATCTAAACGATAACACACAAACCTTAACACGAATCTAAACGATAACACTCAAACCTTAACACGAATCTAAACGATAACACCCAAACCTTAACACGAATCTAAACTTTATCAAGCGTGCATGGAAATGCATTTGCCGTCTAGGAAAGCGTCTGGAAAAAAGAAAACTTTCATCGTTGACACGCAGCATTACCGTACCATTGATCTAGATCTTTTGCAACTTGCCTGATGACCAATATCTTTGGCTACGCATCTCCAGTATCCCGTATTTTTTCATGTAAAATGAAATTCAATAGAATAAATTAACCACCACTAATACTTAATTACCTTTCACGCCTCATAGACGATAGCATTTTCTTCTGAGGACGATATTCAAGGTGAAAAAGCATTCAATCGGATGGCTGATGGCAAAAGCTTTTTGCGTACACCTCTTCCTTCCACTATCCTTAGGCCATAGTAATTAGTTATTATCCTTCTGTTTCAGCCTGGAAAGCTGCTTCCATCTGCTCATGCCATCGACAGAGAGTTCAGGTAGATCGATATTCAAATACTGCAGTGTTTGTGTTGATCGAAATCTAAACTTCAGAGCAGTATGCAAGTGTCAAGGAACCAATAAAGGGGGTGGGGGGGGTGTGGAGCGTTCGATTCAAATCAAAACAATCAGCCTTAGACTACAATTTTGATGCTTGTAAAACGTAGCATTTGATTTATTTTGTGCGACCCTTGTTCAATATTTCCTGACTAGTCCGATAAAGAGTTTATTTTTGCAGCAACATTTGTCTGAATAAAACTCAAAAGTTTGACTAATTACCTACCAATACGACCTTACCATTAGCCCTATACCCAAGCTCTTTCGAGAACACAAACTATATTGACGGCATCGTTTAGACTCCTTAGGTCCTTAGTATGGCTGGATCGACCCCCATTCTCTGTTTAGGCCTATATTGTCTTGTCAAGAAATTGCATCTTTCTCCTTGCAATTCATACGCCTTTCCGGATACCCTTCTCTTTAGCGTAGGACTTTGGAAGTTGCAATGCCTTTCCATGAGACTTCAAACAGTGATGAAACAATGAATAGATTAAGAAATAAATGTTCATTTATTGTTTCATCTTTCATACTGACAGTCTCTTGTTAATTTTCTTTCGGTTTTCAGGGTGATGAAAGCTGTAATGAATGCTGGTGTCCCGGTTCCAAACTGTCTTGACTTATGTCTGGATGAAAGGTTTGCTTTTTACAATGGCCTAAATTTATTGTGTTACTCTCATCCTTTCAATTCAATCCTTTTGGCAACAGCGGCCATTCTTGTTTTTTATATCATGCTCATCCAAATTGTATTCCATCCCACATGTCCTGCTTCCTCTTGACCGGAAGCTGAAACTTCTAACATCTATTTCTCGCATTTAGAATCATCGGCACACATTTTTATTTGATGGACTACATGAGAGGAAGACTGTTCAAGAACGTCGCCTTGCCTGGAATCTCACCGGATGAAAGACAGGTTTCAACTTTCTTGCAGCTGTTTCATTTTCTCCTTATTTGTCCAAAAAGAATTACAAAATACATTTTTCGTGTGATGTGTTGGTAATCGACTTTTCTTATATTTTTCTAAAGGCAATATACACTGAGATGAACCGAGTTCTTTCTAGAATTCATACTGTCAAGCCCGAAGCAGCTGGTTTGGCTGACTTTGGCAAAAAAGGTGATTGTATTTATGTATTTATGAATAATTATGAATTTACTTTTGAATATATCGAACAGTCAAAGTAAAATGCTGGAGGAAAGCTGGAAGTAACCGTGACCACATTTAGGCCCTTTGCTACTTCTAGGCCCTAGAATATACCAGGACTCAATGCCTGAATTTGGTCAAGTAAGGGACATATAGCCTGTTCTTGGTTTACTTTAACTCTGTTATGTGACAAACATTTCACCCGGACAAAGCAGGACTCTACATTTGGTCTAGTGAATGACATATAACCTATTCTTGGTTTACTTTTCCTCTGTTATGTGACAAACATTTCACCTAGACAAAGCAGGACTCTACATTTGGTCTAGTGAATGACATATAACCTATTCTTAGTTTACTTTAACTCTGTTACGTGACAAACACTTCACCCGGATAAAGCAGGACTCAGTGTCTGAATTTGGTCTAGTGAATGACATAAAACCTGTTCTTGGTTTACTTTAACTCTGTTATGTGACAAACACTTCACCCGGACAAAGCAGGACTCAATGTCTGAATTTGGTCTAGTGAAGGACATACAACCTATTCTTGATTTACTTTAACTCTGTAATGTGACAAACATTTCACCCGGACAAAGCAGGACTCTACATTTGGTCTTGTGAATGATATATATCCTATTCTTGGTTTACTTTAACTCTGTTATGTAACAAATACTTTACCCGTACATTAGTGTATATAGCATCTAAGCTCATATCATCTTGATGAATTTCAGGTTCATGTGCCAGATCAATATATAAATGTTATTGCTTCTTATCGACAATACCCAACTACTTTATACCTATTGTAAAGAACAGGAATGCTCTTGATTATAAAGATCCTTTTTCAGTGGTTTCAGTACAATGATTGCCAACTCGCCTGTTTAAGCGAAAGCCAGTTTGACTTGAAATATATCAAGGCTTCATGTAGCTCTTGAAAATTCAGCTCCGTATGCAACTCTTATCTGGCAAATATGACGTCTTACATTATCTGTCAATATTTCAAATTTTATATAAATGTTTCTTCAATGTCTTAGGGAGCTACATCAAACGACAAGTGGAACGATGGGCTTCACAATATGAGGCCTCGAAGACGCATGAAATCCCATCTATGGACAAGTTAATCAAATGGCTTAATACTAACATGCCAGAAAGTCATTCGGATCATGTGGTTCACGGGGATTTCAGGTTAGTTTTTGCCCTAAGCAAGGGACATGGATTGCAAGGGACATGTTTCCCTTAGATTGCTAGCAAATTTTTTCTAGATTTCTCATTAACAATAAGAGATGTGTCTTATTTATCTAAATTAGAAACAGATTCTCCTCCCGGGTATCGCCGTTGAAGAAATGCATTTTAGATGACGTCAGCAGTTACCATTTGGGTTTTCATAGCCCTACATTCTATTTTATTCATGTTTTTACTTTTCTCTAAGTATTTCTGATTATATACGTATTTTCAATCTCTTTATGCTAAATTATTTTACAAAAATAACACATTTTTATAACTTTTCGCTAAAATCCATCACGTATTAAGGAGGGTGTCCTACAGAGTTTCTAAAGCACAATCGATCATCGAGGGACAGTGCATATCAATACATAAGAAGACTGGCTGTTCTTTATATACATCAGGGGAGGCTACACCTTCTTGTGGTACCCCGTTATGGCTTCTACTTTTGCGATATGTTGAGAATATTTCATATTTATATGATATCTAACTTCTTCACCTTCGTGTTCATTCCACCAATCTATTTCATTCTAGAATCGACAACATGATATTCGATGAACACAGCCCAAAAGTCAAGGCTGTTCTTGACTGGGAATTATCGACTCTCGGCGATCCTCTCTCAGACCTTGCTTACAACTGCATTGCATATTATTTAAGCCCAAAGTTCCCAATCCTCCCTGGCATTGCAGGCCTAAACTTGAAAGCTGAAGGCATCCCTACCGACATTGAGTACATGAAGGAATATTGCAGAAATGCTGGAATACCTCCGGTAGAAAACTGGGATTACTACCTTGCGTTCTCCTTCTTCAGAATAGCAGCCATCTTGCAAGGTGTTTATCAGAGATCACTTAAAGGTGTGTTTTAAACCTGTTTGTGAAGAAGTTTTTATCTTTAAAAATGCAAACCTTTTGAAACATATGAAAGCTTTTCGTCTGACACCCTTCATTATGTAAAGCCTCATTGATCGAAAACTCCAGGCTTTGATCTTTTACTAAATTTTTATACTTTGAAGTGTGTCAAAATTGCATTTTGCAATTTTTATATCTTATTTTGTCGCTAGAGCACAGTCTTTTTTCCTTTACAGAAGTAACAAATACTTAGATCGTAACTAATATCTTAAAAGATCTTGATTTATATTGGTAAACTTTGGTATGATATTCTTAAAGACCTTGCTTGTTCCGTGTGAAGAGAACGTTAAGAGAATCCTGGTCATTTTAAAAGATTCCAATCAATTTGCAGTGGATTGAGCTGTATCTGAAGACATAAGTATATTAAATATCTATAGATGTATAGGAGAGTTCTCTTATAAATTGGTTGCCTATTTGTTGATGTGTCTTTATATAAATGATACCATTTCTAAATCATCAACTAGCAACAACCCAAGAGACAGGCTTTTGCAGCCTACTCTGCCTCCCCTCCTATCCTCCTCCCTTCCTCCCCTACTCCCCACCTCCCCACCTCCTATCCTCCCCTCTTCCCTTCCTTCCCACCCCCTTCCTCCCCTCCTCCCCCTTCCTCCCCTCCTCCAGACCTTCCCTCCTTCCCATCTCCCCCTCCTCGCCTCCTCCCTTCCTCCCCTCCTCCCCTTTCCTCCCCTCCTCCCCATTCCTCCCCCTTCCTCCCCATTCCTCCCCTCCTCCCCCCCTCCCCTCCTCCCTTCCTATCCTCCTCCCTTCCTCCACCTCTCCCCTCCTCCCTTCCTCCCCTCCTCCTTTCCTCTCCTCCTCCCTTCCTCCCCTCCTCCCTATCTCCCCTCCTATCCTCCTCCCTTCCTCCACCTCTCCCTTCCTCCCCTCCTATCCTCCTCCCTTCCTCCACCTCTCCCTTGCTCCCCTCCTATCCTCCTCCCTTCCTCCACCTCTCCCCTGCGCTACATTTTTGTACATTTATGTCAAACTGTTTTCTATTTTGACTAACAGAATGCACTGGATATTTTGAAAATCTTGGCTGCCCGTTATCTCGAACTTTGGCTATCTCCAAAGTTTTTCCATTTTTCCTTGTTTTGATGTAATGTTTTCAATAGAAACGTCATTGGCCACCTAAACTACCCATAATGAGGACTTTTTGCAGTTGTATTTTGATAAAGTTATGCATTATTTATCTTCTGGCTTATTCAGCCCCCCTCCCCACCCACCCCAATCAGCGTTTTTTTCGGAAAATTCGGGCTTTTGTAAGATAATTGACAAAGGTCTAACTTGCTGAAAGCCCATCCAAGATGTTTTCTTATCAGAAAATCGTGTGCCTTAACCCCCCCCCCCCCCCCCCCCTTAATTAAAGACTAAATTTCCGCCACTTTGGTTATCAAGCTTTAATTGATTGCTGCCACTTTCAAACACACTGGGTACTGGGCTTTTATAGACCACTTGCCCCCTTATCTGACCTTATCGACCATTGTCCATTCGTTGAATTAACATCACATATTATCCCCCGCATAACAACTGCAACATCCAGGAAGGAAGTATAACTTTTTTGATATCCAGTCTGTTTTTGTCCCTGAGCCGACATTGCTATAGATGCTTGCTTTGTCTTAGGCCAAGCCAGTCAAGAAAGCGCCAAAGAGGTTGGTGTCCTTGCAGAAGAAGTTGCAAACATCGGCTGGAGGATAGCATCAAAGCAAGAGTCCCAGGCCCCAGAAAATACTGTTCAAAAGGAGATGGAGAAAAAAGAAAATCCCCCTGTGGAGCACCCTAAGACGTCACGGGCTGAGGTCTCTACGAAACATGCTGGCCACATTTATGGTAAGGCATGGTTCTATCATTCCTGTCAACCCTGTTTCATTTTTGAATTTGCTTGTAGCTTCTGCAATACGCATTTTTAGGCCAAATCTCGCTGTGCTCTGTGGATATCATATTTCTCATATTTCTTGAGTAGCCGAAATTGGATCTGGTTGATTACATGAATGTACGGGGGCGAAAGGAGATGGACGGGGGTCGATGGGAATGGACGGAGTTTGATGGAAATGAATGGGTCGATGTGCGTAGACAGGATTAAGCTGGACGTCCATGGTGCAATGAAAATACTTTCATCTCTCCTTTTCACATACTGAGTCAAAAGGACTCTCTTTAAGGCACATGGGAATTGCTTGTTCGTTATATCAATTTTATTGTGTTTGTAGGGGAAAGACTAGAAGTTAAAGCTTTGTGTCTTTATACATAGTGAAGTCCCCATTGAAAATTTTAGATTCTCTGTCTTTTTTACATGAATCATATCTTAAAAGATATCATGACCACAAATGCTAAACGCATCATTGCTTGTGTAATATGGATAACCGCCATTGAAAAGCAGGCCAATACATTCAAAACCATTAGATGCATAAAGTTAATAAGATTTTCAAGCACCAATCAGGGTTCTTGCAACTGTTTTATCTTCAAGACGCCGCATTAAAAGATTCCATTGTGCGATTTGCTGTGGTCAGAATACCGGAATAAATATACCCGTTCATGGCTTGGGGTACTAATTCAATATAAAGTTAATTATTTTAGATTCAGCCATTACCTTAATGCAGAAAATGACCGAACGCATCAGAGAAATCCGGTTTTACTTTGCAATTTTTCTTTCCCATTGTAAGTAATACAAGCAATGAACCCACCATTACCAGAAATCTAATAACACAAACAACATGAATACCCACGCAACAGACACCTAGGCAAATGTTTTCGTCCCAAAATTTCTTTCCTGCATTCAAATGCTGGTAGAAGCTGCCTTAGCATAACGGAAACCTCTTTGCAACGGATATTCCTAAAAAACTGACAGATAATGGTTTTTTAACGATTCCCTTCTGTCAAAACCTTTTTCATGTAGCCTTTCTACACGACATACAAACGGAGAATTTTAAACGACATACAAACGACGTGGCCACATGAAGTCTTTCCCACATTCAAACATAGTACTGTTAAAGTAAGCTCCAAAAACCTCTCTACAACGGACACCTCCCTTAGCGGACACTTCTTACAACAGACAAATGTTTTCGTTCGATTAAGCTCTCCTTACGTCAGAACAATGTAATGTTAAGCAAAGACCGGACATAAGAACCATCTGTACAACGGACACCTTTCTTAGCGGACACTTCTTACAACAGACAAATATTTTCGTTCGATTAAGCTCTCTTTCCTCCAGAACAATGTAATGTTAAGCAAAGACCGGACATAAGAACCATCTGTACAACGGACACCTCCCTTAGCGGACACTTCTTACAACAGACAAATATTTTCGTTCGATTAAGCTCTCTTTCCTCCAGAACAATGTAATGTTAAGCAAAGACCGGACATAAGAACCATCTGTACAACGGACACCTCCCTTAGCGGACACTTCTTACAACAGACAAATATTTTCGTTCGATTAAGCTCTCTTTCCTCCAGAACAATGTAATGTTAAGCAAAGACCGGACATAAGAACCATCTGTACAACGGACACCTCCCTTAGCGGACATTTCTTACAACAGACAAATATTTTCGTTCGATTAAGCTCTCTTTCCTCCAGAACAATGTAATGTTAAGCAAAGACCGGACATAAGAACCATCTGTACAACGGACACCTCCCTTAGCGGACACTTCTTACAACAGACAAATATTTTCGTTCGATTAAGCTCTCCTTCCGTCAGAACAATGTAATGTTAAGCAAAGACCGGACTTAAGAACCATCTGTGCAACGGACACTTCCTGTTAGCGGACACCTCTATCAACAGATATATGATTGTGTGCCATGATGTCTTTCCCAGGGTCAATGTGTTCTAGCTGCAAATTCCAGACAGGTTAAACCTCTCTAAAATGGGATGTTGACTATGATCACGTGTGTGTACCTAGCGTATACCAATGACTTCAAATGTAAAACCTTTTCATGTTATACGCTTTTTGTTTGCAGACCTCCTGCCTGTTAGTGTATCTCAGTTACGACCAAAGGCACAGAAGCTTTTTGCACAGCTAGATGCGTTTATGAAGGAAGAGGTGTATCCGAGAGAGAAAGAGATATCAATAGAGCGGTCTGGCAATGAAAAATGGCAACCCCACCCTCTAATTGAAGAATTAAAGGTATTGAATCATATTATACACTTTTAGGTTTGGGACAATCCATTAAAAGTCGTTTTATGAATTCGGGGTATCTTTGCTCCTACCCATTTGGATCTTCTACCATTTGTTAATTTGGATATGCACTAATCTTGATCAGATTCATTAGACTCCTATGTACACAGGAGAAGTCTGGATCTAGAGAAGCCCAGACCCCTAAACTGCCGCGAACAACGGCGTCTAGTTTTCGTGACTCGAAAGACTCAGCGAAACAACTACACATGATTTGAAAAGCATATCTGGTTAGATCCCATTCTTTCTTTCGAAAAATTCGCTGAGTCGTAATTCCTAATTCTTTGCAATCCAGTTTAGTAACATCGATTTTAGTTAAAATTGCAACATTGACACATAACATTGTTTCACTCATATACCACTGACGCACTAGGTTACCAGCAAACATTTTGCGGCTAGATAAACATTGTTTGTTTATGCTTTTCATTAAATTTCAGGCTAAAGCAAAGGCTGCAGGTCTGTGGAACCTATACATTCCAATTGAAGCTGATCCAGATGAAAAGTACGGAGCTGGGCTCACAAATAGTGAATATGCCTTTCTTTGCGAGTTGATGGGCAAGGTTATATTTGCTCCTGAGGTAGGACGTCTTTCTCGTTCAAGGCCATCAATTCTGTTAAAATGCCGGGGCCATTGCAGTTTTACACCTCTTAGCATATGGGTACATACATAAGGTCTTGGTACAGATCATATCATACTTTAGAGGAAAAGGGTATTTCTGAGAAAAGGGAAAGGAAATTTCTGAGAAAAGGGAAAGAAAAAAGGAAAAGGGCCCGTTGCCAGTAGGGACATTGGGTGCGAATGACTCCCCTTTCTTGTCTCATATTGACTTAAAATAAATGAAGTGCTATGTTAGCACCAGCACTACAAATGATAAAAGGTGTCCTATTTGCTGACGAAATGAACACTTCACCCTCGTCTCCGGGTGAATCACGTCTCCTGGTCTTCATTGATGATCTCGCTTAAAGCTAGTGCTAGTATTCCGTCATAGGACAATATCTCTGTTTTTGAAATTCAAAAGGGCTTGGCTATTATAAAAGTTGCTTCGCCATTCTTGCTTCAGTTATATTAAAAAAAATGTATTTCTGTTTTTATTTTATTTTCTAAAAATGATGATACGAAAGTATCAGAAAAAATTATACTAGCTTCTACATTTTACTGCAAGCTTTAACAATTGATCATACTTTCTAAATTTAGTGCTTATTTGATCAGAACAAGATTTTTTGACGTTCAATGACCAATCATGCATCTCTAGAGCTTATACGGCTAAACACATTTCAACTTGAGTTTTCCAAAATTAGTATCTCCAAGCACAAGCCATGCATCTCTGGGTACTTAATGACCATATAATGTATGTTATAATTTTTAAGTTAAATGATTATATAATGCTCAATTATTATCACTTCCACGTACGCCAGAATCCTTGAAAATCATCTCTGAAACGTCGTATCAAGGATATAGCTATCATAACAATTTCCTCATCAATTTTGTCATGTGCCTAAAGTATTGAACGTTTTCCTCATACATTAGGTGTTCAACTGCTCGGCCCCTGACACAGGAAACATGGAGACTCTGATAAAGTATGGCACAGAAGAACAAAAGGTAAGACGTTTTGGGTTTCTGCTTGATTGGTGGTTAATTGTACAGAAACTGCCAACTAGTTCCAAATTCTGCATATATCCTTCCCCGATTTATTGCTCAATCGAGTTTCATTTTGGCATCGTGTATCCGAATTTCAAACCGGTTATTCAACTTTCCATAAGCTTCAAGTTTTGTCGATCATGATGCAATAATGAGCCAAAATATAGTATCATACGAAAAGACGTACTTTTGAAAGAAAAGTAATTTTATTATCTAAAGAACAAGCATTCCACCTTAGGTTTTTTCTGTGATCGAGTGTTTTTTCGGGGTTTTTTCTGGACCGTTTATGTGACAAACCTCAAGGTATTAACAAAGTATTTAACACTCTCCCGGAATGCTTTAAAAGCCACGGAAATTTTAGTGCGACTGTAATGACATGTTTCAATAATTCCTCTCTAGCTTAAGATCCTTCTTCTGAAAAAAAGGAAGAAAACCTTTGCAATATCTGTAGATTTGATTGCAAATACTTTGAAGATTCATTCTCTTTTAGGATCAATGGCTGGTTCCATTGCTGAACGGCGAAATAAGATCATGTTTTGGAATGACTGAACCAAATGTATGATATTTTTATTGATTCACCAAATCGTATGTTATACAATTATATTTTAGGCTTGGAAAGGTCTGGATCTTCTAGCTTGTGTGCAGACATTAGGGAAATAATTTGCCCCCAGTCCCTTTTTTTCTCCTACTCAGCTCCTACACGCTGGCTAAAGTCTGCTGACTCAGATTTACTGTCTGTTGTTGCATGATTTCCGAAAATATTTGTCAAATAGTGATTTCACATTTACTATTTTGATTGAAATATGTTTTGATGACGTCGTGAATGCGATCCAGATTGAGTAGTCCATTTATGTGGATGATATGTTTACAGGTAGCGTCATCTGATGCAACAAATATCCAGTCTTCGATTAAGCAGGAAGGTGATCATTGGGTCATCAATGGAAGAAAATGGTGGACATCAGGTAATCTTACTGTTACATTCAACAAAACAACTTGTTATTGTGACATTTGCACTTGAGGAAAACTGTGGGTTTTTTGCTTAGCAAGGGTGTGTCGTGGTGAGGGAAGCAAGTTTCATTATCAAAGTACTGATCACTACTCTGTAATCAAAACTGTAATCTAAGGATTACGACTCTGTAATCAAAACTGTAATCCAAAGATTACGAGCACCGACACCGCACACCAGTCTATAAGCTTTTCTACCTCTGGATTTTTGCTGTTTGTTATTTGCAAAACTAAAACCAAGCTCTCTCTCACATTGGTCCCATTTTACAATATACGGCTGATTTTCGAATCAAATTTCCTGAATATCTGGATTTTTCTTGATTTCTCAATTATTGACTGGGTATGGTAGTGTGAAAAAGATAAATGGGTAGATGGAGGGGCTTACCGTTCGAAATCATTTCTGCTAGTTTGTTTATAGTTGTTTATTTGTTTGTAGACTCCATCGGTATCTTGTGACCTTAATTATATTGTAGCATTTTCCTTCCTTTTTCTTCTTCGTGTTTTTATCTTATCAGATGTGGTTCATCTGCTTGCAAGAAATGTTTACATTATCCAATGTTTTTCGTTTCTAACTCTTTTCCAATTACTCGCCTTGTGGGTCAGTATATTGCTCAATCTAATCTCTTTAACTGAAATTTACTCCTGCGGTAAATCTGTAAATCTGACACACAATCCTTTGAAAAGGTAAATTTTGCGTTTCAAATTGAAATTAAAGTAAAATTCTCAAGCATGTTTGAATCGAAGATAGTTGGCTATTGCGGCCCTCTTATTTCTCGATACTGACTATCATTCGTTGCCAAATTATTAATGATTGTTTTAGAAATCAGAATACCCTTTACTCCTATACACCTTGGATGCACTGTAGTACCTATATTATGAAGTTAACGCCCCTTTATAACGTAAGTTGATCAAAAGCAATATTATGGCAACATTTATATGTCTTGGATGCAATACCCCCCCCCCCGCCCTGGTCAACAACGTAACTTAACATCTTGTCTATCTATTTACCAAACAAATCTCTCTGGTTAAACGAACTGTTTAACAAACTCCTGTTATAACGAGCAGCTATTATCGGTCCCTGAAATGGTTGTTATATCGGCATTCCTCTGTATTTCGATGCAGTTGATCTTAGATGAGCTTATTATCACGTCCTTTACCAGGTGCTATGGATCCCCGATGTAAGCTGTGCATATTCATGGGGAAAACAGACCCGTCGGCTCTAAAGCACAGGCAACAGGTACGTGTTGAGTGGAATTGTCTAGTTTCCATACTGCACGACCTGATGGTAGTTTACGGTTATGGATAGGGTTAGGATTAGGGTTGAGGTTAGAGTTACGGTTACGGTTAGGGATAGGGTAAACTAATTACGTCATCAGGTCGAGCAGTATGGAAACTAGACAGCTCTGTGTTGAGTACACACAAAACGAGCCACTGTGTGTGGCCTCTTATGGGTGTGGCTTCTATTGAAGGATAAAACTGATTGTTCCAAGCTTACGAAACCCTAATTTAATTTCTGTTAAAAATTCTTCTTTTGAGAGTAGCTTGGGTCTGCTTGACTAGTTTTCAACTTGTTTTGGCTTGACTAGCGCAAACAAGGGAATGAAGGCTTTCTCATTAAGTAGATTGTCTGCTGTTAGGACCTGTTTATATGAGCAATTTTATCCCACCTTTCGGCCTGGGATGAATGGCAGATAGGATGAAATCATTGCATATTTATATGCAAATTCTACCCCACCTTCCAGCTTACATCTTCTTTGTTATCCCACCTCTCAGCTGTCTTTTAGACTGCAATACGTCATATTTTTGTTATGTCATCCTAACTTCCAGCCAGTTTAGTGTTTATATGGGAAAATATAATCCCAAGAGGTGAGATCCGGCAAGATGAGAGCAGGATCTCATTACTCCCCGGACATAGTGTTTCTCATATAAACACGAGATGGAAATTACAAAGGTTTTTATAGAATATCTGGATCCCACCTCTCAGCCCATTGGTCGGAAGATGGAATAATTCTACTCATATAAGCAGGCTCTCTTGGCTGGCGCTATGCTGTACCAAACTTCAATACTTTTTCCCAGACAAGAGATGAAAAGTTAAATTGTCTTCGGCATTCATATCTCATAACTAGAAATTTTTGTTATGATAACTTTCTTCAGGTGAATTTGTTTTGAGATGCTCTCAAAGTATGTGGTCTGTAAAAAGGATCTCGAGAATGAATAATTTTATTCATAACAAAATATGACTCACCAAAAGCCTTTACAAAGTAGGGAAAGGATTTGTTTTTCTTATTGTTTGAATGAACAAGATCACCCTATTGACGACAATACTCAATTTGATGGAGTTTAATCTAGACGTTGATAGTTTGCGCAGCCTGAACTGGTTTATTGTTGTGACGTTAACTCTGTTGAATTTGACAGCCAAGTTTTTAACTTCAAGGTAAAGAAGATAGGAAGATAAATAAAGTAAAATCTTGGCGTTTTTAGTTACTAATGACTACCAAAGATGAATGTTACCGAATGGAAGCAAAATTTACCTAAGGACACAGAAATATTGGGGGGTGTCGCACCCCCTACATCCCCCGCTAAATCCGTCCCTGCAACCGTTAAGCAAATTTTTCTGATTTAACAACGTCATCCTTGTCCTGCTTTTTTGCAGCGTGAATTTTCTTTAGATTTCGGTTTAAATTTCATTACTGTTGAATCTTTACTTCAAATAGTCACGGTTCCAAATCAAAATTGATTTAATTTCTATACCCCCTAATTCTTTGTCGAATTCATTCTCATTTGCAATAATGTCTTCAAACGTACAGTAAGATTGGTGGCGTGTTTTGAAATCATTCTACGGCCGGCGCTCTCGCTATTTCTCATATTTCTACCGTGTGCTTCATCTTTTTTCTTAATGGAAAGTTGTCCGAGGAGCGCCTAAGTGTAAAATTCAACGATACGCATTCCGCCATTGTTTACTACTTTGCTGGCAGTTAAAGAAGCTCTATCAAAGAACACATTTGTAAATGAGAAACGCTTCCAGTTGACTTGAAAGTCAATAACAATTTGTGTTGAAAGCTAAAAATAATTGAAGCTTGGAATGATCACGAGCCAAGCTTTGACAGTGATAACGAGGTACAAAGTTTGATAAGGAGACTGCTAAAATTGAGGTTATGTGTTATTTGCTGGAAACAATGTCATAGTCATCGCTTGAAGCGATTGACCTTTCTAAAGAACACTCAATTGTCACTAATAATATTATCACTTTTTCAATAATAATTAACTTTCATTTACAACCTTTTTTATTCATTAAAGTTCTTTATCATTTCAATCTCCAGCCAATACCCTTCAAAATTTTGGTTTGCGCCTTCCCTTTCCTTAATCCTTCTGCAAGATATTTTTTAAGTTCACCTCGTGAAAATGATAATCGTAAGAGAGGATTTTTAAATCGGATTTTCTGTGCGCTTGTCTTGATGTTTTTGGGTGTATGAGAAATTTAAAGTAGAACTTTAGGCTGACTAGTTTTTTACTCGTTTTTAATTGCATGTTCATACTGTACGGAAATGTCAAATAGAAGATTGCCTGGTATCGACTTTGGCACAGCTCATTTATGAATGTATCTCGTTTTATGTAGAGTATGGTTCTTGTACCGATGGATGCTCCAGGAGTTAAAGTCATTCGACCTTTGTCTGTTTTCAATTACGAAGATGCACCAGGTAACCATTTTGAAACAGCCTCCTTCCAATTAGCGATTTTTGCAATCAAAATCAAACATTTTGTCAGACTATTTTTGCTAGGCGATTTTGAGCAAGCTTGGCTTAGATTCATTAAATCCGGATGAGCTGCAACATTTCAGTTTCTTTCCTGACTTCTTTTAGGTTTTGCGTCATATTGATTTATTTTAAACTTCAAATTATTTTATTTATTTTAAGCCCCGAATTTTTCATGCTGTACAAAACATTGTCCAATTAGGATGGTTATTCAAATATTAACTTAATGTTGAATAAAGCAATCGAAAATTCTGGTCCTGTTAAAAGCATTGAAGTTGTTTTTTATTCTTCTTGAATGCAGAATGGATTATTTTAATGTCGCCTTGGGGTTTCTTGGGGGTATTTGCAATAAGAGAATTATGATGAAATCCGAAACTAAAATGAAATCATTACGTTAGAATTTTTCTGAAGCTCCCAATAATAATTTGGAAATCTTTGAAAGCCTTTAGTGAGGACCTTTGTTATAACTTTTTGGGGCAACTCTCAGCTCGGAGCCTTGGTCAATCTGCTCCCTGCCCCCACCAGGTTTATTTCACAAACAAAATGCTCAATTTTTTTTAACTTTCATCCGAGTGACAAATGACGATAAAGCCCAAAGATGAGATCCTGTTTTGGAATTGTAAGAGCGTTAGTATTGTAAGAATGTAGGGGTGCATTCAATGATCAGTTGCACATTTAAGCGTGTTTTTTTCTTTGTAGCTGGACATGCAGAAGTTAATTTTGAAAATGTCAGGGTACCTCTTTCAAACATTCTTCTTGGCCCAGGGAGGGGCTTTGAAATCGCGCAGGTAATTTAATTGTACAGTTTTCTGTGTTCTTGCTTTGATTTTCGATATAGGGTGTTTGTCTGCTGCATTTTGAATACTACTTTTGCACTCAATGATCCCAAATTTCACAGTAACTTGGACTCTGTTCCCTCTCCTGACATTGTTTTTTTTCGAGTAAGCTTATTTTAATTGGAAAACGTATGTTTACAAAGTTCCTATACTCATTTGCATTTTGTCTCCATTACATCAGATAGTCTCTACAACTTTCACCCCAGAAGCTTCTTTTGTAGCCCAAGAGTTTCTCTTTCTATTACCATGTTTCTTACAAATCAAAAATGAGCGTTGCCCCTGTTGATTCACCATTAATCTTGTGTTTTGTTACATTCCAGGGTCGTCTTGGTCCCGGGCGAATTCACCACTGCATGCGATTGGTGGGTTATGCAGAACGAGCCCTTGAGCTGATGATTGAAAGGGTTGGTATTGCAGTCTATATTTACATTAGCAGCCATAATTTCAAATGGATTAAATATGCACCATACACTTTCTGTAGTAGATTCAAACTACTAAAACCCTAAACCAAACATATTTCGTTCATCGAGAAAAATGAGTGGCTCCATTGGTATTCTCAGCATAATAACCCTGTGTCCGTCCTTTCTTTGGCTTTTATCTGTTACATTCGGCTACATTCGTCTGTGTTTTATTGTTTATGTGTTGTTGTTTGGTTAGTAACATTAACAGTTGAATTGTTAGTGTCATCCATGGTGGGGACGGGATAACCTTGTGTCTTTAGAACATGTAAAAATAATTTCTTTTTATCTAGAATTAGGTTCTGTTGGTAAAAAAGAAATATATGGGAACTGCCGTTATTTTGTTAAATATTTGTTAATACCCCGCCCCCTCTCTCCCGATATAATGTTGCAGTTTTTATCAGAAAGATTTATTTGCGGCGTTGCTTAGAAGATGAAGGAGTGAAAATTTGAAAACTGTTATCAACAAAGCTAATTCCATTTTTTTCCAAGACCATAGACATATAAGAAAAATCTAGATTTAGGTTTTTCTGGTCAAACTATCATGCATGAAACCCAAAGTTACCTCTTGTAACTCACAGTTACCCCTCTTGTAACTCACAGTTACCTCTTGTAACTCACAGTAACCATTGTTTAGCAACACAAGTTAACACTATTATGTTAACACACAATTAGCTACATGGTACTCTGTACAACAAGCATAAATTTAAATGATTCCTTAGCCTAATTCTTTAAAATGCTTTTCCCGTGTCTCTTATTTTGATTTTGCCACAGTAAACCGTCCCCCATCCTAAACGATAATGAACGAACATGATTTTTTACATATATAGAAAGTTCAATTATCTTTCTTTTGGCTGTGAACCAAAAAGTCATCAGAAGAGCTACGTTATCAATCTATCTACTCATTAGCTAAACTTCTGATTCGTTCAAGTCGTCAAAATTGTTGCTCTTCTGATAATTCAGACTCGATTAATCTAATTTCAAGCAATGCGAAGAATTATGTATCCTATGTATGAGAATGATCACGTGATAAGGAAAACATTTTGGGTTTTATGGCAGACCATCGTAAAATCAAAATCAGTACGATTCTCTAATCTAATCAAAATATATTTATTACTATTCGCAGACAAAATCAAGGGTTGCTTTTGGTAAACCAATTATCGAGCAAGGAACAATCAGAGATGATATAGCTCAATCAAGAATAGACATTGAGCAAGCAAGGTAATTCTATGTGTACTGACGATTTTATAAAGCTGACAAACTCATTTTTATCACGCGTCTGATAGGCCCTGTTGAAGTTTTCCCTGATTCACAGTGTAGTTTCGAGACTGGCCCGATCAGAAACAAATATCACAGATGTTCATACGATTAAGGATTCGGTTTGACTTTTGTTCACTAGGGAACTTTGCTATACACTGTGTTGTATGAACTATGATGTAGCAATCAAAGAGAGGCTATAAAATTCCAACCTATCGGATTCATGTGTTCATGCGACCCCTAAAGCGATTCAATGCTCTCCCATGCCACATTTTAAGCAGGTTGATTTGACTCTCCAAAAGAACACCGAGCAAATGGATTTACGCTCTCGTCCTGTGAACTAAACCGCTATCTTGTATGAATCCGGTACAAAAAGAATCCGGTCTGTATACCAGTTCAACTTACGGCCTCATTTTGAAAAATTCTTTGAACCTCAGATTCAGATTAAGAGCAATGATTTTAGTCTACTTGGAAGTTTCCATTATGTTGTTGCTCACGATGTTTATTTTATGACGACTTTAAGATAAAATCTTTATAAGTGATTTGACCCTGATTGGCGACTAGGGGGGGGGGGTAAAATTTCACTCGGAACGGTATTTGCTGTCAAACCCCTTACATGTCTTCCAACTTCATTTCTCCGTAAAATTTAAAATACAAGCACAAACAATATGAAAAATTGTATCTGGCCTAAAATTATGATGATGACGCCAGATCTGAGCTTTAAAAAGTCGTATAATGAAGTTTGGAAAAATTTCCAAGACGAGGCCGTAAGTTGAATTGATGTATTGTGAGCAGGAATTTAGCATTTTGGCACCTTGAGAGTTTGCACGTGATTCTTCACATTTCCCAGCTGTTTATTCCCCTTCGTAAATTTTCAATGATATTTCAAAGTAAACTAGCTATGACACTGTCAAAATATGTTCTGAGTGAAGATGCCTTTTTTGGAGATGAATAAATCTTTTAATAAGTAGCTCTATATTGCTGCTCGCAAGTAAGCTCAACGCGAATGCTCTTTGAGCATAAGAAGGGGGCATTCAGTTTCACGAGGCATGTTATATATCTCCATAGCATCCACTGTCCTTCATGATTGTTAACACGCCCCGTTTATGTGCATTTTAATTTTTAAATTAATCTACGATTATCATATGCACCGAAAATGGTATGATCTTAATCCGGTGTAATGTAGCAATCAGAAGGATGCTATAGAATTCCAGCCTATCGGATTCATTCATTCATGCCACCCCAGAAGTTCTGATAAAGAAAAAGACTGGATCGAGCAATCTTTTATTTTAGGCCGCCAAAATTCGTTGACGCTTTCTTCGTGTGACCATCTCTAACTTCGGCGCTGTACAATTCGAAAAAAATTACGGTCAAAAACTGAAAGCAGTGTAGTGTATTTAGTTGTAATAAATTGAAAAAGACGAAAGGAGAAGGGAAGAATGCTAGGAGTGACAGGGGACGTTGTGACAGTGAATTGAAAATCACGAAGCCAAAATACTTCAGCAAATGTGTAGCTATTTATTTGGGTTCATCAGATGGTATATTAGAAAAATCTAAAACATAAAAACCTTTAAAGTGAAATATCCATGATATTCCAGACTTGCATGTTCCGTTTTCCAACAAGCGTTGTACTGATTCAGTGCCCTCCCATGCCTTCCGAATCTTTCTCCTTTCTCCTCAAAACAATTTCAAGGCGAAATGGCGTGAGCAAAGACGGAAGCCGCGGGCCGCTGACAGGGAAACCAGTAATGGGAAAACATTCAAAGCGTGTTGATTTCACTTTCCAAAACGACACGGAGCGTATATATTCACGCTCTCGTCCTGTGAACTGAACCACAATCTTGTTCTGAATCAGGATGCCTTGTTTGGGGGGGGGGGGTGAATATGTCAAAGTCATTTGATAAGTGGCTCTATGGGGAAAAGTGTGCATACTCGCAAGTAGGCTTAACGCGCATGCTCGTTGGGCATAGTGGGCTGTTTCGCTCAGTTTTTGAGGCATGTTGTATATTTTCAGAGCTCATTATGAGGCATGTTATATACCAGTGTCATTCATGATAGTTAGCACACTCCTTATACGTGCATCTTAGTTTTTGAATTTGCCTACGATAATCAAATGCAACGAAACTATTTTGATCTCAATTCCTAGTCAACATAGGCCTAATTAAGTATTCCTAACTCCATCAAGAATATTTAGTCCATTTTATATTTGACTTCACAAGAAATTGGATTCTCGTTGTCGTTTTGATTTGTTCACAGAAACCGGCGGACAGCCTACCCTGTGTATCTTCCGAATGATTTTGCTTTTGAGTCTTACATTTAATGTCACTTTTACCAATGCCTTATGCCTCCCTTTTTTTTCTACTAATTCTCTACTCGTTTTCTAATACCAGACAAATTTCTCTAATATTTTTCCAAATGTCTTGTAACAACGGTATCTGAACAGATTGTAGATTTTAAATGTATTTTTATTTGTCAAGCCAAGCCTAATCATCTTGTCTCTTTGCAATTGTCTAGGCTCTTGACTCTTAAAGCGGCTCATTTGATGGACACAGTTGGAAATAAGGTATGCCATTGACAATCTTTATAAGTAAACTGGATGTTTATAAACTGCATGTATATCAATTGTATACATACAAACTGTATGTAAAAGTTAGAGCGCCCCATTAATACCCATAAAATCCTTGCTCACTCCCTTATGGACATAAGAGAGTTGTACTCTAGAGGGGTTCAACTTGTAGATAAGCATGCCTTTTAACTGACAAGCACAATTTTTACCCATATTATAGCCTTTAAAAGGGACCCCTTTGTTGGAATGACTAAATTCTCACAGAGAGAATCGATTGCATTTTGTTGCTTTGTCATAATTTGAAAGACAATTCTATCTACTTTTGGTATCGATAAAATTGGTTCCCTAAATTAATGCCATCTTCAAATTCTATCTTTACCTAAGAATACAACTCCTATGGCCCCCTGGTTGCATAAGGCAAGAATGGGGATTTCAAGGCCCCTGCCAGAACAGGCCCGTTATCTGTCGCTGACAGTCCCACCCTACATCCATTTGAAGTTAGGATTAAAATGTCAATGATTCACTTTCACTCTACAGAGATTTGTTCCTTTTGCTTTGACGGCGAGAGGTATTCTGGCAAAGTACTTTTAGCCCCAGGCTTATTAATAATCTCATAATAATCTCATGCTTTTATTACAGTGACAATGTTGATTTCCTTCTATTAGCGAGATAACAGTGCCAGTATTTTCATAAACCCTTGAGTGAATTTACTGCACGATTCTCAACATAAGGCTATTTTTCAGCTCTCGGCAGAGGGTACTTGTAAAGCATTGGGAAAGTACAGGGCTTTTTCTTAGGCTGTTTCACCATTGGTGTCTTTCAAGTCATGTATTCTTTGTTCCTTCTTGCATTTTTATTGCTTAAATTGGATTCTTTGTTTATTGGATCTTTGCTTAAGGCCTTCTTCTGTTTATTGGCCAAGAGGCAATTCTTTAGCTTTTCTAGATCACCAGCTCAATGTGTCAACCGCCAACTTTCCATTTTGTACCCTAACCCTCTCCGTATTTCTACAATCCCCCCTCGTGGCCGCCATTTTAAGTAAAAGGAAATGCGCATGGCTAACTTTTGGTTGCAAAAAGTAATGTCAATATCATAAAATCATATATTATAAAGAATACTTTGCCAAAATATTTCCCCTCCCCCAAAATTTTCTCGTCGATTTTAGACGAAATACAAAATGCAATGAGGAACAATTTCTTGGCCTCCGACAAGTTATCGGTTTTGCTTGTATGTCTTTTATCGTCTGTTTGGTTCAGTGCCAAACCAAAGGGTGTTTTATAGCTAAAATTTATAACAACTGGTTTTGCTCTTAGCACAGTGCTAGAGTAAGGAATTCCACTTCACATTTATGCGATTGAGTTCGTACTTTGTTTTATCTCAGTCCTCTTTCATGGTGTTGTTTTTGTGCCAAATTCTAATTTTCTACTCGCTAATTGTCGGTTTTGTTGGAAACCAGTGCGGTTTTAGACGACGTGTTTTTTGGATATCATTCAATAGCATCCAGTTGGGGCCAAGAATATTTGAAAAGCTTTTTATAAGTTCATTTGCTTTTGGCTCCAAATCACTAATGAACATTGTATCTAATAACATTTATGACCATTAAACACTGATAACCACTGATATCGATGTCATATCTCGGTTGCCAAATATTTTATCTGATATTGTGGTAAAATGATAACGCCATATAGCTGTTTTGTAGAATTTTTGGAATCTTTATCATATAGCCTAAAGGAATATTATAGAATAGCTTTGTTAAGAAACAGCTGAAACTATTCCAAATCTGCTGAGAAGAAGATCCTTGACCAGAGACTCCCTCGCTATCAAAATATTGTAATACGGTCCTGTTTCCTGGATATTATGAACCAAGTCAAACAACATTAACACGTCAGTAGCTCCCAGGTCTTTTGCTTCATGTATCCGCAGCCCTTTTGCAATAGTATGCACGCTTTCTTGTGTTCTATAGCATATTCTCTGATGGTATGGTCCAATTTTCAAAAGTTTTTAAGCGTCATAATTTGCATAATTCATTATGCATAATTCACATCTTTGTAGGTTGCTGCGCCAGAAATAGCCATGATAAAGGTTGCAGCTCCATTAATGGCTGAGAGGGTTGTTGATAGAGCAATTCAGGTGAGATCTCTTCCCCCGGTTGCCGTTTCACCTATATCGCCCGTTCAAAGTTTGTTGAACGTTTTAGTATTTGTTGTGTTTTTTCGGTCACTGTAGTTTTTATATAACGATGTACGGTCACTATTGATTTTCCACATCTACTTTTCATATGATAAGCGATCCTTTCTTGAATGATCTGGAAAATTATAAGTCTTATTTATACGTCATATATATTATAGTTGCTTTGTGTATAGTGAGTAAAAATCATTGTAGATTTTACAAATCTTCTCTTTGAAATGAGATTTTCTAGACTCGTTGCCTTGAGAGTACGGATAACTCTGTGGTTGATGGCAATTTTTACCAGAATATTTGTATCATAAATGTTTCAGTAGAATACTATTCTCAAATGCCTTAGGATAATGTAATACCACTTGTTTAACCTCTCTTTGATGCACCAATCAAAGCGTAGGAAATGTCAAGAGCCCTGAGTGTCGCCAAATTCATTCTATTCATGTCTCTTGAATATTGACCCTTTTTAGGCCTTCGGTGGAGCTGGTTTATGTGCAGATTTCCCGTTGGCTCATTTCTTCACCTGGGCTCGTGTCCTAAGACTCGCAGACGGTCCTGACGAAGTTCATAAAGAGGCTATAGCCAGAATGGAGATTAAGCGAGGACAGAAAAGTCGTTTGTAAGAGCTCAATCCGCTCCAATGCTTTGACCTATTTTAACTGTAACTAAAGCCCCCCTTCCCTAATTGAATAATTGAACTAATTTCTTTCCTACAAAAATGTCGTGTAGAAAATCGAGAGGGAATTCAGTTGCTTCTTTGTACTTTTTTCCTAATGCCTGTATACTGCAAATACTACAAAAAATATCAAGTAGCATTATCGATATCAGTTGATATTATCTAAAATAATGTATTTCATGAAGCACTTATCAGTCTTGACCCACTACCCCTAGAAATTTCCACCTTGATCAAATGGTGCCTTTTATTGCGAAGTTCAACAGGCAGTATAGGTACTTTCGTTATTATCGCGCTTGTACAAAGATACACTGCTCAATTTAAATTTTAAACATTTTTTGAAAACATTAGGAAAGGCAACATGCTCTGTTATGCTAGGCCATAATTCTTCCATGTAACGAATATAAGCAGTCATGTTTTGTCTGATATATGTACTTTACCAAGACACATTTCCTTCAAGATTCTAGTTTTTCACAGGATAAATAATAAGTCTACTTTTCATGTACCTATTTTTACACCTTCTATCGCATAACCTATATTTCAAGATGCATTGTACCCATTCTGATAAAAAATTGCCTTTTAAGAAAAGCGGATTCAGAAAAAGAAATTCAGATAGATGTGTACTTGAATAAGAAAAGTGTTAGAAGGAAATTGACTTTTTAACAAATTTAGTGATTTTAGATCCCTCCTTTTAGATCAAAAGCCTCACAACTTTTCACATCCAACTTGCCTAATAATTTCTTATTCCCCATACTAGTTTCTAATGTAAAAAATTGTAATAAAATCTGTATAACTTGAGCCACCAAGAAGAAGATGAAGTTGGTTCGAGTTTACGAAAGTTCGAATTAACGTAAATTCGAGTTTATGAAATTTTTAGGTATCGAAGTTTTGAGTTATCGGTTGTTCGAGTTTCCTGGATTGTATTATCCAGAACTCCAATGCCACAGTAAATAAACTTAAAATAAAGGAACTTTTGAGAAAAAGCCACTTCTGAAATTTGCTGCTGAAATTCGCCATTGTTTCTTTTATTAAATAGGTTTACAGGAATTTCTTACTAGATTTGATAGCATTTATATATGTTGAAAATGCAGTATATAATTTTACATGCCACCATCACCCTTCGTCTATTTTTGTGTAGTCGATATTGCATTTATGATTTGTTTTGCGTACAGTTTTTCCTGCTGTGCGGGAGTTTTCAAACCCGAATGTTTCGCTTGTCAGTCGATTGTGTTTCTTTTCTATTGTATGCTAAAAATAAGCTTATAATTTCATGTATCTTAATCTTACAATTCGTTTGTTAGCCGGATTAGACAAATGCTTGAGAAGGTAGTCAAAAGACACTAAAGTCGCTAGCCATCTGTCAATCAATATTAACCAATCATTGAGCAGGACAACACCCAAACGCTTGTTGATTGGACAACAGTTGATTGACATATGGCTTAAGCCACTTTAGTATCCCTCGATTGCCTTAAACTACAGATTTTGATTTAGCAGGATAAATACACTAGTAGAAAGCTTTTCAAAAAACACCAAGACGTTTATATTTGATGCTAATTTTGCTGTCACGTATTTGAAATATATGGTCAAATTTAACGTTGTACCTTTTTTAGCGTGTGAACTACAGATATCTTGTATAGGTACAGTAAAAGGCAGAGTTGGAAATCAGGAGAACATAGAAAAAGGTTGGGGTCTTAAAGATAGTTATGCCGGAACCACTCGTGTGGTCTCACACCTGCCTCTAGGCGTGAAAATCGGCTATTCCTCAATTTTAGATTTTGTGACAAGTGTAGCGGCTCAAGGATCAGGTCTCGACCCACTGATATTTATTCCCACCATAAATGGTATGCCAAAGCATTTACTCCATTTGAAAGAAACCATCCCACCTTCCAACACGAATAATGAGAGGAGGAATCCCACCTCCTTACAAATTCCTTTATAAATGGCTTTAAGAAAAGCCAACATTTTTCAACATACTAGTAGAAGCTTTTTCATCTGACACTCCTCAGGGTATAAAACGTCAGAATAAGGGAAGAGCACGATTGAAAATATATACCCAGTTGTGGATCGAAATAGGCCAATCAGAAAAATGCTAGCACATTACCGGCATGGTTGTCCAATCAGTGCTGCGTGCCTATACAAAAGTTACTATTGGATTCCAAGAGAGAAAACAAACTCCTTTTGAAAAACCTTGGTGTTTTTCACACCGTGTTTAAAATTGCAACTGATGTTCACCTTTCAGTTGTGCCTTGAAAGTTTTGCATGAAGCAATCTTCGACTTAACAGTGCGATGCACTGTGTTCTCAGCCAAAGTCTTGAATTAACATCTTAATAAGGACTAAAATAAAATGCCTTTAGAGCATCCAAGAACATGTGAAAATCAAAAACCCTTTTCATGTCAATAGTTCAACGTTGTTTATAATAGTGCTTTGGAAACACATATAACATACTTAAATAATTCTACACAACCCTCTTACACCTTGATTAGGGGGCTCCTGTACAAACGCTGCAAAAAAACAATAAAAAAGTAGAAATTTGCCAATTTTCGGTAATAAGGGGTTTACACCCTAGCTCTACACCACAGTTAATTACCCTGACAAGTATTCTTGATTTTCGTGGGCTAATCAGTGGCAAATTAGAACGTAGTGAGACGTCAAAGTCTGGCAAAACGAGGCTGATTTGAAGGCGGGTCACGGGTGTTCCTGCAGGTTAAACTCCAAGATGGCTGAAGAATAATACCACGGTGACAAAGCAAGACCATGGCAAAACGGTTTTGTCGTATACTAAACAAGTCAATATTTCACCGACTACCGCACAGGGCCTATGTAAGGTTCTTTAGCAGTGCTGAGTACGAACATGAGCCACGTATTTTGATTACAGGTATGTTTTAGGACATTTCGTTCATTGCATGATATGAAGATGAGATGCCGATGCGATACGATGATCCTGGTCCTGGTTTGCTACAAATATCTTACGGTCCTAAACATGTTGTTGGCTTTCGTTGGCAGTCAATGATCTTTCAATTTTCTCTTATCAAGGCTGTCTCAAAATTCAAAACTGATTTTCTCACAAATTTTCAAATACCGAAGCACGCCGTACGGCATCACACGGCACCTTCTACACTGCCTTTACGGTCATGACACGAAACATAATTTTGTGGACCACGTAATTTGACGATCACAAATTTGCTGATGGGCTTCTGTTTGCCCTTCTCCATTTATGAAATGCCCTGCACCAGCAAATGATCATAAAACATAACAGTAATAAAGTTTCCATTGGTTGGATGAAGAAAAGTTTACTTACAAAGTTGTGTGTCTCTAAATTAAAATATTCTTATATCCAAAAGAATAATAAAATGAAACAATCGGTTGTTGCTTTTATAATTGATTATAAATGGCTATTCATCATCGTTCTGCACTATATTATCATACTGTATGATACATGACTAAAAACGAATTCTCTTCCCTAAACAGGAAGTCTTGGACAGCTAGGACCTGGAGTTGCCAAGCAATTGAGGTGTGACTTTTATGGTTTACCTCTGTGTTAAAGATCAAATATTGAATTGGTTAATGTGTACAACTTTCATATTTTGCATGTGGCTGAAAAAGTTGGAAAAGTTCCAAGATTTATATCAGTATGTTATGGCCAGGATTTCTTTAATGTCGGTATGAGGAAATGCAGAGAATTGGATATATCTTTTGTCACCAAATCTTTGTTACTAAAAGATTTCTTACACTTATGCAGGGCCTGCGCCACAGGGGGGCCGGGTTGGCCATGCCCCCCCCAATTTTTGTAAGAAAGAAATTTTAAAAGTGAAGTAAAAGAGAAGCCTTGGCCCGCTACTTTTTAGCCTCGCCCCCCCCCACTTTAAAATTTGTGGCGCCGGCCTTGTTATGTTACATATTACAACATAAAAAACTGTTACACAAAGAACTGGAATATATGTTTTTGAAATTTTGAGTGACTGCCTCTGTGGAAACCATAAATCCCTTTAAACATTGGTGCATTTATTTGTTTTCATGTTATCTGGTTTGTATTTTGTTCATGTAATAGCTGAAGGTTTACTTGTTAAAAGCTTTGACTTCCTCTAGTTTGGCCTTCAGGCAACAACCTATGTTCTTTATAAAACTATGTGTAGGATTTATAAGTATGCTACAAATTTTTTCATTGATGCTGGCACCAAACAATGATTTTCATTTAAACTAATGTGTGTGATTTGATTATTCCAAAACAAATGATATACTTAAAGGTTTGTGCATTAACTTTTGTGCATACAATTATTGCTACTTCAATTTTGTTCATTGCATCCTTCCAGGGACTTATATGGAACAGATAATGTGATTTGCTCTGATGTTGTAAAGGCACCAAGAAATATCTTAGAGAGTGGTAAGGCACCATCGATTTCAATATGTTTTGACTTTTGGAAAGTTTTAATATAAATCACCCTATAAGTTTCAGTTCTCAAAATAATCTTTCAAGGGTCCAATATAGTATATTGTGAAGAATGATATTTCATCCAAGCAATATATGCCTTCAAAATTTTCATACTAAGCCCTAATTTGGAACCCATGGCTCTCTGTATTTGATTTATCCTACAGACCGTCTCTTTTTAGAGGTGTATTTATCCTTTTTTTTAAATAAATTTTTCCTTTATGTTTTGCTTGTCAATTTTGTTAAAATATTTTGTGGTCATAGTCTACAAATGCTTATGGTTGAATCAATGTGCTTGCCTTGTTGAAGATTAACCACACTTCAGTTGAATGCTGTCTCCTTGTTTACATCATCAGCTGATAACTCTAATACTGGAACCTTTGCCAGGTACATTTAGAAAAGATCCTTTTCTCAAATTTGGCCACATAGATTGATACACCCTGTAGAAATACCAGGGCTTGAAAAAATATTTTCTTCCTGGCAGCAAAACAAAAAATTCAAGATTTTCTGTTAAGCTTTGATAATGTTTTCAGGCACTCAAGTGATATTTTAAGTTGCTTTATTTGTGTAAATATTTGTCTCAATTAAGTAAACCGTCTTACTAAAAAAGAACTAATTGTTGGGCCTTTAATTTTTATCATTAGCTATTTGAACAGCAATCTTTTAGTTTATATCATACTGTATTAGATGATCAAAGAGAATGTGATTGAGCACAAAACTCTGTTTTGAGGTTAAATAGTTTGTTTTCAGTTAAGGTTAGTTAGTCCGAAAATCTCTAGTAACTTTGATAAAATTTCATATCAGTGCTAGCAAACTAGAAACTGTTGAAGTATTGATGTACCTTACATCTTGCTCTGGGTCTCGTGTTTGCTGCTCATTTTTATCGTCAAAGCTAGTAGTTCATACAACATGTAAGAATTCCTTTTACTTTTCAAAGGTTAAAATTAATGTTTTAAGTCAGGAGTGGTGCTAGAGGCAAAGATGTTTACATTCTATTAAGCTTGCAATAGAAAATGTATGCAAATGCCAGTAGAAAGGCGCAAATGATAATCGACACATCCACACAGGCATGTTCACCTTCAATACAGTTGACGTTACAAGATTGGCTGTCTTTAAGTGTTTTTACTTATCTAGAATGGCTAATGTAAAAAGGGAAAAAAGGAAATCAAGTTTGTTTTAGCTTGCTTGAATTAAATTAGAAGCTGAAAATTGTGCCCGAATTGCCGGAAATTTGGTGTAAGAGACGTTTTTTGTTAGTAATGCAGAACAAAAATTATACAGTATGTATGTATATCACAAGAAAACAATGTTTTGTAGAAAGAGAGTAACCTAAATTCAATGTTCATATTAAAATGAAGCAATGGAGATTTCACTCTTAAAATTTCCTGGGAAACAGCAGCATTTTCTTGCAATAAAGTTGTGCTAAAAATTCCCTCGCAGCTTTTTTTCTAAGCTTTCTAGGGGTATTGGGCATGTCATATTCTTTGATTTTTCAAAATTATTGCAAAACTACCACAATTTTTTTTGCATAGAAAATGCTAATTTCTTTTTATTGTCATTAGAATGTCTATATAGATACATTTGAAATTAGGTGGCACCAGTCATTAAAATGCTTGTAAAAGATACCAGTTGAACTTTCTAGGCCATGTTAACCCCCTTTGTTTATTAAAAAATATTTGCTTATTTTAGGGCCGTTCATCTATGCAGATATTTTGGATTACAAGAATTTACAGTCAATCGTAGTTGATTACAGCATTGACTGGATTGTCCACTTTAGTGCCCTCCTCAGTGCAATAGGGGAGCAAAATGTCTCAGAGGCTTTGAAAATAAATATATATGGATTCCATAATATCATCGAGCTTTGCAGAAGATACAAACTGAAGCTGTTCAGTCCCAGCACCATTGGTGCCTTTGGTCATGACTCTCCACGGAATCCCACACCAGACATCACAGTACAAAGGCCAAGGACAATTTATGGGGTGTCAAAAGTTCACATGGAACTAATGGGAGAGGTAAGACTGTTTTTATGAAGGAGATCTTGTGTTCAGTTAGAAGTTAGTTTGGATGCAATTATGGTAGAAACAATGCATAAAAGAAGAATAAGACTGAAGTACTCTTCACCAACCATTAAACCTGAAAGGCTTTGCGTTAGAACAAGTTTACTGGAAAAATATATGAAATACTTTTAAAAATTTTATTCCAATTTAATTCAATATATTTCTAGAAGTTGAATTAAAGATTATTTTTTAAAAGTTATATGATGCTTAAGCTGTGCATGCTGTTTCCAAATGATCACTTGTGAAACTCAGATTTGCAGCTTATAACTGCCTTGCTCTACACAGTTAAGCATAAGAAATTATATGCAAACGCTTTGCCTGTTTGACACCCCATATATTAGATCCAGTGGGGTGGCAAGCCACTATGTCTTGGAAAGTCAGAATAAAAAAACCTGGCCATGCCTATTTTACTGCCAGAAAACGCCTGTTTACTAACAGCCTGTCTACTAACAGCCAAAGCCGATTTCGCCAATAGGGAACGTTCATGAATAATTTTAGGTAACGCTAAGATAGATTCAAAATCATAGAATCTTGTCACAAAGAATACGCCAAAAAATATTACCCTTTCTCAACATTTTGCATCGAATTTAGACGAAACCCATATCGACTCTGCCAAGAACTAGGAGATAGTTCCCCCTCCCTAGTCCCACCCCCTGGGGCAGCCATTGCTCAGAACCCTCTAGATTATTTGAGAGAAAACCTTTCTGTGTCGTTGCAAAGATCTTAACCTTAATCATGTTTGCAGTACTACAACTACCGTTATGGCGTCGATTTTCGATCATGTCGATTTCCTGGCGTTATTTCAGCTGACACATCGCCTGGCGGTGGAACAACAGGTTTGATTTTTTATTTTCCTTACTTCTAACTGGCTTTGCATCGAAGTTGTCGACAAACACATTGGCTGTACGGTCTTTACCTGTTTATACAATGATTTCACTCTTGTTATGTCAAATCCTTCCCAATTTGAACAAGATTTTTCATCGTTTGATTTCGAGGATTTTTAACAATATACGTAACATTTCAAAAATATGACGTTTACGAAAAAATTTTCTTTTTATTGAAGAATCGTTTGTACAAACTATTTCTTGCTCACTTTAAGGGCCTAGTTGAAAGCAGATTAAAGATATAACCTTGCATGTTTTTGGCAAAGGCAAGAATGTTAAAAGATTATGTTGTCTTTATTGTTATCTTATCTATACCATTATTGTTATCTTATCTATAAGGTGCTTTTTCTTGCAGATTATGCCGTAGAGATTTTTCACCATGCTTTGAAGACTGGCAAGTTCAGCTGCTACCTACGACCAGACACCCGTATGCCAATGATTTACTTGCCTGACGTCATTCGCGCCACTGTCGACTTTTTAAAATGTCCGAACGAGTGGCTGAAGATACGAACATACAATATTACGGCAATGAGCTTTACACCGGAGGAGCTTTCTGCAGAGATTAGAAAATACATTCCGAATTTCGAGATCACGTATGCACCAGATCCCCTTCGACAGAATATAGGTATGCTCCAATATACGTTTCTTGAACGTGTACTCACATCTTTTATAATGAAACAATAAGATTTATCAGTACATTTTAGAAGAGTTGCGAGCTCAATGTCTTTTGAACGTGTTTGTTGGTTGATTTGTGTGTCGCTGAGAACCGTATTATGACAGCAAATTCGTGCTCGATAAGCACAGCTTCTCATCAAGCTACTTTGAAAATCTACTTTGAAAAAAAATTATCAGATATTTCCGTTCTTCCTTGAGAGCAGGAATGATATCCCTGACTTGTTCAGGTCCGTCATGATCCTGGAACAAACCTTATGGAATGGTGCTCTGTAGTCCTTTAAAAAGTTTTGGAAATTGAGTGAATGTACCCATTGACTAATTAAATAAATATGTCTTTGTATAAGAATACTTTATATTGTTTCCTATTCCTGCAACATTCCATTTTTTCCAAAGAAATAATCATGAAATTTGATTATTTCTACTTTTGAATACGGTCTTATTTCAGCATCTATAAACATTTTTGCAGAAAGAGAGTCATTTTAGGCCTTCTAATTAGGCCTACCACTGTTGCTCTTTGACTACTTAAAATTTTTCCAAAAATGCCTACTTCTTAAATTCTCAAAATTTGACTCTTACAGCTGATGGTTGGCCCGAGGTACTAGATGACACCGGTGCGAGGCAGGACTGGGCCTGGAAAGAGGATTATGACCTACCAAAGCTTGTTTATGCGATGCTGCATGCGTTAGGCCCACATTACAGTAACCAAGTCACTGACAATTCTTATGGAAGAACAATTGCAGCCAAAATGTGAAATTTTACATCGTATTTTTAGTTAATTTTATTTATTTGGCACCATTTATGCTCCTTTTTAGTAAATATTTGCACCGTCATATTCAATTCATTATTTAATTTCCATATTTTTTACTGGGATTTGCATGAAACTTGAGCCGTCTAGTGTTTGTATCAGCAATGAGGAAAACAAAGTTTTCATTTTATTAGATACCTGTGTGATGAATTGTTTGTTAATTTGTGGTTTTCACTCTTCTGATATTTTTCCCATTAGTACGGCCATCTCTATTTTCTAAGATGGTGCAATAGTGGCTATGTGATGACGTCATGAGTACATGTATCTAGCGTTTATGAATTTGGATAAAAAAATCTGGAGTTCATATATGTGCAGAATTATCTAGTTATGCTGCCAGACACACACTTTGGCTTAATTTGACTGTTCTCTTCACCTGAGATCGATTTTAGAATTTAGCATAGGCTCCTACAGCACCTCTTTTGCTGCTTTCATAGATCCTTCCCCAGGTTTTCTTTTGAGTTAGAGCTCATTTAATGCATTTATAAAATTCATTTCATTAAATCTGACGTAACAAAAGTGCTAAAGTTAGTTAGGTTTTTTCAAGTGAGTGGCCTACTTCTTACTACTGTCAACCGAAATTTTGCACATGTAGCCTTCAATTCAGGCAATAAACCAATTGATTTGATTTTGCAAATAATCCTTATTACATGAAAACAAGACGGGTAACGCGAATGCAAATTAACGCAAATAATGAAGGGCTGAACATAGAAACTTTGACAGAAGGTAATTAATTCGCATCAAGTAATGTGCAGCGCTAGTTTCACGTAATAAATTGGCATTTAAAGGTGAGGAAGGATTTTGATAGGACATTTTAGGTATAAACGATACAAGGTGTATATAGTGGGACCGAGTGTTATGACACCACTGTAGGCTAGTAAAAACATGTCGCTCAAACCCCACCCCCCACCCCCATTGAAACCAGCTATAGTTCAGCTCTCTGTAACTGCGAGGGTATCATGCTGGTAGTAGGCCTATTGTTTGCATACCAGTTTGTGATGGAGGATTACCCATTCAAGCGTGTAGCTTGACTGCAAACAAACCAATGCGCAGGAACAACCTTAAAGCAGGTCAATGTAAACCTTTCAAAGATTCAAATGCAACTTGGCGATACTAATTTCGTGTTATCATATCTCTATCGTTTTTGTCTTCCCACCCTGCTTGAAATGCAGCGATGGGAGGGCAATCTTCTGATTGAGCTATGCTTGTTGAACCATTGCAAATAACGTATTTTCATGCTTTATAGCCGTCGTGTAAGTATTGTTACTTTTATTCACTTTAACACCTCTATGTTGACGCTGGCTTGTTCAGACAATAAACATTTTCTCCAAAAGTTATCGGACTTCTCAATTATGGAACATTTTCTCTTTTTCTTGAAATAAAAAGCTGAAAATAATCAGCACCAGTTTTAAAACTTTAGTCTGTTGATTAGAATCACGGGGTTAGGATACTCAACGCGTTTGCAGGTTTGCGTGATGTAGCGGGTACGGAAAATGTTCTACTTGGAAAGGGGTGTAACAGGTCAGTTTTTTGTAACAAGCAATTACCTCATTGGTGACAAGCAACTGCCGACCGTCATCTTCATACAAATAATTTCTTTTTGCTTTTCTTAAAGTCCTGTTTTTCCCTTTTCCACTGGCTGATATTTGACTCCTTCGATCTTTTAGCCAAGCATATTTCGTCTTTGGGGATATCCATACCCGTTGGTCTTTGTACAGCCTCGATTTTTGAAATGTCAACCTCCTCTTCGCAGCGACATTGGTAATAACTCGTCAGGACAGTTCTGGTGTTCCGAAAATTATGCCATGCAAAAGTTTGGTGCTGCTTCTCCATTTTACAGCAATGCTTTCCGGTAAGAGTAAGAATTATTGATTAAAACACCAGATAAAGCATATTAATAAGGTTGAAGAATAACAGGGCGTCGCTAAGGCCAATAAAGGCGTATTGACGAAGAGTTGACTACTTTTGATGTTATATGCTTCAGAGCTAGAGACAATGTCAAATAATTTAAACTTATAATTTACTTGATTTATCAAAATTCCAAATAAATGTACGTTGGCCCAAATAGCGGTACTCCTGAAGGGGGAATATTCTTTGTTCGAATTAAGAAAACAGTCAAATGATTAGAAAGTGGAATTATCCGACTAGGCTGTATCTACATTTTCAAAAGAGTTATAAAGAAGAAGGTACTTTCTCTGTACACTGCCAGGGAGTTAGTCGATTTCCTTGGATACTGGCTGTCTCTTATTGTTTATAGATCAAGTCTTGTACCCAAGGTAGAATTCGATAGATGTGGGTTAAAGGGTGTATATGTGGATGATCAGAGTACACCTATTCTGTAGGTTTCCTCCAAAACAGGATCTCCCTTTCAACGAGTATACTCTTAAAACGAGTTTATCTCTTTTTTAAGGTTTCCACAATCATGCTTCAATATGCTTATATGTTTTTTTTAAATAGCATATCATTTGAAATTGCTCTTATTTGACTCCAGAAAAGACATTTGTTTCGAACGTTTACAGTTGGGCTAAAAAGAAATTGTCTTTTTGAAAGATATGCTCCATTTTACCTAAATGACCGGGGTATTCTTTCGATTTCCAATTATTGGTCTTAACAGCAATCCTTTAAAGGCACCTATTATTATTACAGAAATTAATGGACGTCAGAATTTTGGAATAGTTATCGATACCTCCGAGAACATGGGTCGAGAGAACTTCAAGCAGTCTATAGTTTTCATCGAAAGATTGGCCCAGCATATCAGTATTTCACTCGGAACGATCAGAATTTCAGTCTCAACCGTCGGTAATTCATTTATCAAACATCTCGGTGTCACTGAAAGTATCAACAGGGAACATTTCCTTGATAATTTGAAAAAATTAAGGTAATTCTCACATTTGCATAGGAAGTAAAAACTTTAATTTCCTTTCCTGGACCTAGAATTTTTTCTGCTTTTACTACTTCAGCAGGCTATGGTTTATACTCTATTTTTAGAAATGTAGCTACTTAGAACTATGATTTTAAAATGACCGATCTTTTATGATTTTTCTCTATTTATTTCAATGTTACATCTTCCGACAGAGAGTTAATGACCTTCACGAAGTAACGTCAAAGGTCACTAATGCTGGATCGAAGAGCTCTTAAAATTGACACCCACCCTAAACACTATGCCGTTTCTAACAATTTTTTTCTCTGTATATCCTAACAAAATGTCAAAGATCATTTGTTTAAGGTCAAAGTTCTTATGTGAGGTAATGACGTGCGCAAGCGTCCTTGCGATAGACAATCTTTCACCACACTATTACTTGTCTGCTCTGTTAACCTAAATGCTACATCCTGATAGAATGTCAAAGACCATTTGTGCAAGGTCAAACGTCATTTGTTTAGGGTCATTTCGGGCCAAAGAGATCTTATGACACATGATCCACCCAACGCATTTTCTGCTTTTGTAGCCTTTAAATATGTAACGATAATATGGGTTGTCTTTATATCAACAATGAGTTGTTCTTTCTTGTCCTTTTGAAGTTCCCCATTGATCTTTTAGCTGCTGTAATGGAGTCTCCCAGGCAAAGACAATGCTTAAGGCTATACAAGTTCTTGACAACGACGAATTTAATGACCGGAAAATGAATGTGCTCCTCTTATTCCTTGGCGAGAAATGCTTTAAAGAATGGGCAAATATGAAATTCGCTGGTCATCAGAGCAATAAAAATATTCTAGTTTTCACGAGCTCATATGATAGATACTTCACAAAATGCCTGGCCAATAATGTTACTTGCTTGAATATCAATTCATTTGACTCAAGCAAAACTGCATTGCAAGCACTAAATCTGCCTGGAGGTGAGTAACATTTTGAAGCTACTACCAATTAGCATTAAATCTGCCAAGTAGAAAGTGCCTCGGTACTAACAATAGCATTAGTTTTTATAGAAATAATTTTAGACCATCCATTCATTCCAATAATAACGTTTAATGAATTGCTCTGAAACAGTATACCTCGCTGGGCAGAGTGTAATATTTTATATGAATGATGTTTTAATTGGATGAATGATTTTATATGAATGATGTGTCCTCAATTAGCTTGTAAGCTAAATATTTTTTGACACATTAAAAAAGTTTTTGTTTGATTGATTGATTGATTGATTGATTGGTTGATTGATTGATTGATTGATTGATTGATTGATTGATTGATTGATTGATTGATTGATTGATTGATTGATTGATTGATTGATTGATTGATTGATTGATTGATTGGAATAAATGTTTACCGACCTGTCATTTTGTGCTTCATGGCGTACAGTTTGGGCTGTACGTGCTCACTGCCGGTGTCATATGCGTTATTCACAGCTAGGCCATGCATGTCCGCCATTACACTGTAGCACTTAAAGCGCAGATGTGTCTCAGCCATGGTCTCAGCCTATACAGAAACGCATGCCCATGCAGAAACGCATAGTACAACGGATAAATGTATCAAGGGTGAAACACGGAGTAGCAACTTGTGCTTGCTATACAGACTTAGAAGTTGGATTTTCGTGTTACTAGTTGCCTGATGGTCGCATTAAGCATAAAACTTGAAATTAGTATTTATTTTGGGTTGTGAATGAAAATGTACCCCATGATAATTCGTTGAAATTTGTTAGGCTGAAAAATACCTAAATAATTTATAATAAGAGGTTATGGCCGCAATATTGCTATTCGCTCATTTAAAGACATCTGTTTTTGTTTCTTATACAATAATATTGTTTTTATTTAAATTTATTCAATAATATATTGATTTATTGTGGAATTTTCTCTTAGATATAATTACGCAGTGCAATGTCACAGGAAAGATTTTTGACGAGTGTGGGCGACATTGTGATTGCGTTAATGGCACCATAACAAACTGCTACCGAATTCGCAAAGAGTTTACTCAAATGACAAAAAGAGAAAGGCGAAAGTACTTGAAAGCATACTTCAAGCTTACAACTAAGTTCCCATTCAAATACCGATACGAGAAGTTCATATATATACACCAGAAATACTTTTGTTACGGGATTCACTCAAAGCGTCTCTTTCTGCCTTGGCATAGGTTTTATATCCTTCAAATGGAAAACCTGTTAAGAGAGATTGACTGCTCTGTGACACTGCCGTATTGGGATTGGAGCTTTGTAGGCAATGACCCTTGGCAAAGCGAGGGTATTTGGAGCGAGGGTTCTTACGGCCTTGGAGGCAATGGCTCAGAAACGAACGGATTTTGTGTTTCTAGCGGTATGTTCCAACATCCTAAATGGAAAACGCCGTATTTCAACGACAACCTGGATATCGTGCTAAGCACTATTGACATCTACGGAGACTTGGAAGAGGATGAGGTTTTGCCAAATCTTTCAGATTGTCTCAGGCGTTATTTCGATGGACATTTGCCAGATTCTTTACACGTTCAGCGAGCACTAGGCCTTCCTCCGGAGAATTTCACTGATTTTGACCTCAATTTGCGGGTCAATTATCATGATACCATACACAATGCCGTAGGTGAGTTTTTGTTATGTTTTGTAAATTTTTGCAGCTTTTTGTAGAAGGTTTTTGTTGCCTTTCTCACACTAAGTAAAACTTCACTTACCACTTTCTTCGTTTCTTGTTTACCACTTTCCCATTTTTATTTTCTTCTTTTCACAATTGCAACTTCTGCTAAAAGCCCTTGCAACGACCAGTTACTCAATTAAGGCAATCAACTGACACTAAAGTGGCTACATCCATCTGTCGATCAAAAATTAGCCAATCATTGAGCATGATACCACTTATGCGCTTGTTGATTGGTTGATGTTGATTGATAGGTTAAGTCACTTTCATATCTGTTCGATGTTGTGAGTAATGAGGGACTGGAACGATAGTTGTTGTTGTTGTAATTAGTGAGCAAGAAAGAAGAGATGTTGAGTGGAGTGTATGGAGTGTTGAAGCGGAGATATAGGTTGGACACGTAGCAGAAGAGGTTTCATAGTTAGATAGGGGAATATTGAATAAGTAGAAAATCCGAATAATCGTTTTTATTTGCTTTCATTTTTGAAGGCTTCGTTACATCTGTAAATTGCTTTTGAATAATATTTTGAATAATATTCACCTTTCTGGCATAAAGACCCGACACCACACCACCATCCCTCCAAATGATATTGGCCGTACAATTTACTTTCCAAGCTATCGGTTAAAAATAAACTGGACAACCCAGAAGCTTTTAATATTAAATAAAGCAACATTATTTTGTTGTTAAAGGGATATGCAAATGGCAAATGTACCAAGATATTTGATAGGGGTTTTGGCAAATATTTTAGATGATGAATTGAGTATATCGTTAGAAACAAACAGCTTGACTTTGATGAATAAGCATTGAATAGCAACAATTGTTCCGATCTACAATTACAGAAGTGTAGCATATCTCGTTCAAGCATTCAGCTTCTTGCCATGCTACAATGCCTGCCAAAAGTCTTGGAACACTGACATAAATTTCCAAGGTCAAAATCAATCATCCCCCTCTCCCCCACGGAACAATGTTGGTTTACTATCAAACGTGTTAGGATTTTAGGAAGCACATTCTTTTGCGCTTCTTTTATGATATTTCTCTGAATCATCAACATTGTTTGAGGGGGAAGGGGGCGGAAGTAGCAATTTTTTTCATGAAAGGAATGACAGATATCAAATGCAGCGTAAATTGGTGGGTGTTCCAAGTACTTTTGGCAGGCATTGTAAGCGTACAAGATCCTACATGCCTGTAAGCTTGCCTCTATATACCTATACATTGATAATTGCCATCTTATTTACTTATTTTCTTTGCAGGCGGGACAATGTGCACACATTACGCGGGGACTGCTCCTGAATTTTTCCTCCATCACGCTTTTCTTGACAAAATCTGGTTTATGTGGCAGCAGAAAAGCATTGAACATAAACACGTCCATTTTGCCAAATCAAGACAAAAGTTAGTGGGGTTTTCACATACCGCTCATGAATTGATAGACTCCCATAGCCTACCTGGGCACGTTAAAGTCTCATACACGAAGTTCCCATACCCGAAGAAACTGAAACGAGACACAGCAAGTGAGGGTGAATACAGCGATGGTGAGTCACGTTACGCCAGTTTCGTGGCCTAAGCTAAGATTTTCTTAGCTCCATAGAGTCTAATAGCAATGGTCTTGAAAAGAGTTAACATTTTGGAACATGTTAGTAAAGCTTTTCGTCTGACACTCTTCAGAGTATATAAGGTCAGAACATCGACCCAGTTGTGGATCGAAATAGGCCATGCTTTATATATACCCGGCTTTAACAACTATTTCGATCCACAGCTGGGTATATATATATATATATAGAAATTTGTTTTTGATACTTCCGTAGCACAGTGCTCAATACGTTAGCACGTAGAGCGTGATATATCATAGATTTGAAGAAAGTAAAACTACATGGTTTATCTCTACAAGCCTGTTTCGTGAGTAACTCAGGAGACCTCCCGAAGAGTGAGTTACTCATGAAACAGGCTTGTAGAGATAAACCATGTAGTTTTACTTTCTTCAATCTATGATATATAAATATATATATATATATATATACTCAATCTGCAGACAGTACTGTTTTGCCCTTTGTGGGCTCATCAGTGCAGCACAGAGCTTGTCTGAGACACACTCCGAGCTATGCTGTCAGAGCAACAAGGCAGTTTAACGGATATATATATATATATACATCCTAACGTAGAGTTTTCGATCAATGTTCTGGTGTTTTTACTCTGAAGAGTGTCAGACGAAAAGCTTTAGCATGACTCAAAATGTTTGCTTTTTTCAAAGCCATTTTAAATTTCTGTACCACAAAAAGATCTGTCTAATAATAGTTCAATTAAAGATTTCCTATAATTCTACTAGAATTACCTCATTCGTTTTAAATTTGGTTTCACGTATTTATGCCAATAGGATTTTCATTTCCATATCGAGCATGCAGTTTGACCCCCAAATAGGTTAAGGATTTGGCTTTTATCTACGCTTTCGCTTAGAAATAGGATTAACTGAAACTTAACTTTATAATAGTGAGATTGATCACTATAGAGAGTAGATTTATTCAAGAAAGGGGCATGAATTCTTTTACTCGATACTTAGCCAGTATTTTTTGCAGTGGAAATCTTGATGGGGTCAGTTTTTCTTAGTTAAAGGGTCATAACTAAAATCTGCTTTTAATTAATCATAACATCTGGATTTAATTTCCGAAGGTCTAAAATAAAGCTCTTCCTTCCAGATGTCAATACTCCAACTGGAGCGATTTTCAGTGGCATAGTTCAAACTTCAAGTCGTCATGTATTCCCTTCGTGCAAACGCAAAAAAAGTGAAAGACTTAGAGCTGAATACCTCGATAAAATATTTTCAAGGAGAGGATATTGATTTTCAGATGTACCCGTGTAAGCATCTCGCGTGAGTTTGCAAAGGAGTCGCTAGCCAATGTGCTTCAGATCCCATGTGCCAATAGAAGTAGGTGAGCTATACTTTATTTGCAGACAAGTCTGAACATTGCAACCCAAAAAACTTTCACTTTTGCAACCCAATTTTTTCCAAGGGGTCGTGTCATAGTTAGTTTGAGGGAAGTTGTTGGTAAATTTTGATTGCCTAGCTTTTTGTCCTCTAGTTTTTTTGGACACCAATTGTGACTAGAAATTTTTTCCTTTTAACAATTTTCTTCTGGCACTCGCTTTGACCATAAAAGTAAATAAACATTGCCGATAAGACACCTCTACATGGCAAAAAACTTTCACTTTTGCAACCCAATTTTTTCCAAGGGGTCGTGTCACAACCCCCCGTGCCCCACTGTAGCGATGGCCTTGTGTCAAGGTGGGTTTCAATTTTACTCAATTGAGTAACTGTTTGAAGAGAGATTCAACCACGTGCGTAGATGCAAGAGGATACAGTTAAGAACTTTTTGGTTCGCAAAGTTTAGATTAGAAAGAAACAAACTTAATTAGTTTGTTTCTTTTCAATAATTGAATCAATTGTTGAAATTATTAGGTACAAGAATGCAGCAGGGTATTACTCGAGTCTCACGAAACATGTTTTCAAAGACAAGCTGTAAACTTATGTAAATAAACTCTTATTGGTGTAACCAGTCGTATTTAAATAAAAGCTAACCTTTTATAAGGCACAATCTTTCAAGTATAATTTACATACCCTAGTAAAATGACATGTCTACTGATAAGTTCTTGTTAACATTAACTGCCGTTCTAAATAAAAGGCTCTTGTGCAACCGGCATGCCTAGCGGTAGCTGTCTTTTTACGCGAGAAGAAAGTGACTGTGTTTTGTATTTTCATGCAGTACGATATTAGGCCGGTTTGGGAATTATAGTCGCAAAGCAGACCGGTTGCGCAGGAGCCTTTAAGCTTATTTTTAAATCTCATTTCTACGCTAAGTGGAATAAATATGCCATAGTTGAAATACATACTATATTTTTTAAACAAACACTTAAATAATTGTGATGTATAACCTTAACTAACATTCAAACTTAATACTTAGCGACAAACTATTTTTGCGAGTCATAAGATGAAGAGTTGCCCATTTTGTTGTTCTATAACCTTAATCTTGAGGGAAGTTGTTGGTAAATTTTGATTGCCTAGCTTTTTGTCCTCTAGTTTTTTGTACACCAATTGTGACTAGAAATTTTTTTTCTTTTAACAATTTTCTTCTGGCACTTGCTTTGACCATAAAAGTAAATGAATAGAATATTAACTCAAGAAAGTTTTATTGTAAAATGCCAAGAGCTCAGTAGAGTGATTTCGTGATTCATGATTTTGTTATGTACGTGACACTTTTGGAAAACGATGTATGCCAAACAGAGGCTTATAGATTCTTAAGGGTAATGAGCTTTTTGAATTGAAGGTTAAGCAGAGTGAACATGCTTGTTTGAGTGACCACTTCTGCTCTACTTCCTAGGTCAAAATATCTCATTTATGAGAAACATCTTCCAGGCACATCGAATGAGGGGTAGGGAAATTCCCCCTGGGTATTCGCCAATTTCTGTTTGGTTCCAGATCATAGTTATTCTTGCTATGTATTGGCTCGTTAAACAACAATGGCCTGGGCTCGTTCAGTTTCTTAGATAAATGTGAGTTGCTAGATCTAAAATTTGTGTAACGCTAAACTAGCTAAAACTTGTACAACTTATCAAAACAACATATACAAGATGCCAAATGTGAAAAAAGAAGTGCAATGTTAATATGTTAGTATCTAGTTAGTATTGATGTTAATATGTGACGATAAGTAATATACAATAAATGTCGCAGCTTTGATAAATTACAACTCAGCCAATGTTTATCGCTCGCTCTTTATTTGTTCCTTTTTAAACATACGTAATGCTGGTTCAGCAATATTGTGCATATGTATCCGCTGACACACTCTTGGCATCGCCGACAATCTCCTTGAGGGCCAACTGGCGAGCATTTCTTTGTACAGTAACCGTATCTGGTAGCTGAAAAGATACAGTATCTACTGACTCAGCAGTTCGAATTTAACATAAGACCCTTTTTCTGTTACCCTTGTTTATGCCAGCTTTGAAAAATATAAGTGTTTTTCTTAAGATTAAGGTTAGGCCGTATTCTGTACACTGCTTCAGTGAAGGGGTGGCGTCGTGGAAGACTAGGGGGCTATAGACTTCTTATTCGAGATGTTACCCAATTCCCCGCCGCACCCTATTTGGATGAAAACCTGTGTTTTGTCGGAGCAAAGCTTTGTTCATCAGATCGTAGTCAAATTGCATTGCAAAGAATTTTGCCCCACCCCATCATGCTCTAAAGTGGTAAAGTGGTCAGTTACTTGGGCGTAACTTTCTGTATGCGAAAAAGGGCTAAAGATTACCTGGGTGAAATCGTTTGCACATATATCCATTGCAGCAATCACTTGAAGATTTGCATGGACTGCTACAGAACGCTTGCCGACTTGATTTGCCAAGGCCTGGGTCTATGAAAGAATCTCCAAAGCTGTCGTCTAAACCGAATTCTCTCTGTAACAAAGTTAAAACGATTAATAGGTGCCAGTGAAGCACGAAATGATTTGTTATATCGTATGACATCATTAAGGATTAAGATAGAAGAGTTCGCAAGTATTTTTTGCTTCAAATTTTGCTGTATGCGTATTATATGAACAATGATGGCGAGTTTTTCTAATCTTTTTCAACAGATCCGGCATTAACGAAAATACTTGATGTTATGCAAAAACCAATGCTGATTACAGTTGAAGGGCTATACCAAAATTTCTAATGATTATGCGGGGCCTATCCGCTGTTTTAGGCCTGTCGAAGCAGGCTGTCGAAATAAACTTCGTATATATCCAAAGATAGCTGCTCGGCAATGCAACTGACATATTATGCGCATACAGCTTGGTATTGATATAGGACGATATGCTTGGTGTCATTGGTTTGAAGCAGGCAGTCGAAATAAACTTCGTATATATCCAAAGATAGCTGCGCGTCCATACAACTGAGATATTATGCGCATACAACTTTGTATTGATATAGGACGATATGCTTGGTGTCATTGGTCTGAAGCAGGCAGTCGAAATAAACTTTGTATATATCAAAATATAGCTGCTCGGCCATGCAACTAACATAATATGGGCATACAGCTTTGTATTGATATAGGACGACCTGCATTAATGTCATTGGTTTGGAGCAGGCAGTTGAAGTGTTTGATCTCAAGGAAGGAACAGTTCATTTCTTGATGTTTCTAAATTCGTGCTTAGATCTTCACCAAAAGCCACGTGAAATACCAACAGCATTAGCCATAACCAGAAAATCGCCTTTGCTTTTAATCCCATACGCTGACCTATCGTAAATTCTCAAATATTTATGCGATTTTGCTACTTTGACATAATCTTTTTAATTTTTTCTTTCTCCATTCGACGCCTATTAGGTATTCGAAGCATATCATGTCCGATTTTGGTAGAATATTCAAATATTTTCTATTTGCCACTAGGATGTGGTAAAAGAATTTCGAACAAAATAAACTGAAATCTTTTTTATAAAAACAATGGCATCTACGCACTGCCAATTCCTTACATATCTTTAAGCGACAACAAATTTGTAAGTGTTTTTATATTGTCTTAATTTTAGCAATTTATTAACTCAAGGGACTGCATCTCCAGTCCTCGCCCTGTACGCTTATAGAGACAGCATTGCTAACATATATATATCGTGTGCACAAATTTCAACAGCAGCATTTCAATATAGAAAACCCCCTCTCCTCGCTATTTCTACATATCTAAACTACTCTCGCCATCAAAGACATTCTTCCCTTCCCCTTTCTTTCTTTGTCTTTGCTTCCCCTTCATCACCCTATTCTTTTTCATCTTGCCCATTTCCTATTATTCTCGCTCCCCACCCCGCTGCCCTTTTCCTGCTTCCTTTTCTTCTTTTCCCTTCTTCTCCCTGTCCTTTTTTCACCTCGCCCCTTCTCACCACACTGCCCTTTTCCTTCTTCATTTTCTTCTTTCCCCTTCTTCAGCCCCCTTTTTTCGCTTCGCCCCCTTCTCTCGCCCTTTCTGCAAGTAGCAAAAACGACAAACCTGCGAGCTTCAATAGCTGTAATACATAGCTTTTGATTCTTACATTAACGATCGATGTGCAGAAACGGCAATTCTTCATACATTAATAGATTAAATTTGTATAAGGTGACGCAAAGATGTGTATGGGCGACATTCTGCCTTCCCGCAATTAATTCAATCAATTTTCACAACATTGCTTATCATACACTCTTTTTTATAAGGACAATTTTATAAGAACACGAGCCTCAAAATTGGCCAAAAGATAAGAACAAATTAAGAACAAGCTGAGGCTGAGCTTCTGCAAAATGCAATTTTGAACAACGTTTTTTCTGAAAACCGAGGATTTTTAGCGATATGTGGGTGCTTTTTCGGTGAATATTCAAATTTGTCAGCAAATTAAAGCTGTTTCACTCACTTTGTTGGCAAATGAGGCCTGTACACCACCCTAGAGCTAAAAAGCTAGCACTCGCACTGCTTACACCCTATCAGATTAAGAACATATTAAGAACAATCCAGCCTCAGATTTTCGAAAAAATTAAGAATAGCCAGCCTGAACTTAAACTAACTGGTTCTTATAAAAAAAAGTGTATCATCATAAAAAGAACCTCAATTTCCTGATAATCACTTATTCATGTAACTATGCTCGATGATTTTACCTGCTCTTGCGAAACGAATGCATTTCCCAGGGCCAAAGCAGTAGTGAATTGGAGAATTAATGCCAAATGCATTCTGATCTTCGTATTCCGTTTTTCTAATAAGCTATACCTGATAAAAAATGAAAAACAATTGAAATTACCATCACAATTCTTATTAAAATACACCTGGAATCCATTTTGCACCGTACAGGAAGATAGGAAGGAGTTCAGATTCAAAGTGGAGCAATTTCTCTAATTAGGGATACCTGGCCGACTAATCGCAGCTGATTTAAGAAGAGATGCATCGCATGTATTACTTTGGTATCGTCTCGTTGTACTGATACATTGGCATAGAAGCAATAGCAAAATGGGGCAGGAGCAGGGGCAGGGGCATGTCATTCTTGTGATTTTCTTGATTTCCGTAATCCCGACTGTTGGCCATTAATTCTGTTCCTCCCCCTCCATAGACATCAACACAATATCAATCCAACGTCAGGCATATATTTTCTCTACACATTCGGTTCGTGCGTGAACAAATTTAACTTCTTCTAAAAATTTCCCAGATGGAGACAGTTATCAGTGTGCCTTTTAGAGTGCATTTCTCTGGAAAAACGGTAGCTCGTTCCGAACACTGTTGCTTATCAACCTAAAGCTTGGTTTCTCTAAGAAACGATGTTACTTTGCAAATTTCCCTTACAACATATATCAAAGAATAATATTATAGACAATACTACGATAACCATAATATTATGATAATATTTCACACTGGTCATTAAAAATACAGTAACTTGATGCAGCACAGATTGTATGGCTCCTCAAAAGCAGCAAGAAATAAAATAGAATTGGTTATTTCCATAAAAAGTTCATATCGCTGGTGTAAACATTGATCCTTAATACTTTATTACACAAATATTCTTTAATAAGCATTATAGTATCACAAAACAAGGTTACCTTGTGATATCGACTGCAATCAGAGACACCAACAGCTTGTGCACTGGGGACCGAATGAAGCTCACTTTCACTGCTCAGCACGTTTAAATCCTAGTATGATTTATAAATATTTTAGAGATTACGACAAATTCCCGGTTCCTGGCTGACAACAAAAAAATTAATTCCTGCTTAAACAGATGTCCCCTCTATTACGTGAACAACTAATATTTACGTAGTTGTTAAAAATATTTATCTTCGATGACACGAACAGTGTATAACGGATGCATGGCTTCTGTGAATAATCATTGGAGAATTACTTTGGGACAAAGGGCTCCATCACCTCAGCCAGATCCTCAAAGCTTATAGCTCAAACAGAACATTTTTGATTAGAAATTTGTTTTGCTAATTAACAGCTATTTCCATACGGTTTACTAATTCTGCACCTAAATTGTTGAAATGCCATTTTTGTAATTAGACCAACCTCTAAATCGCAGTATTCAACACAAGTGAACAGCTGCTCTAACGTTTTGTTTGATTATTCGATTTTAGAGAATGGTTTTCATTATCAATCAATCTTCCTTTTTAGGTATGTTCCCAGATGCTCCTTTTCAGCGAATGCACTCTTTATCTATATAAACCCACTAATGTAAACGATTTCTAAAACAATCCGGATATAGTCCACTCCAGTGGCGTGGGCAGTGTTGGAGATCGAGCTTTTTGAATGGGTTGACAAGCGCGATGAATTTTCTAAATTTCTTCATGGAGCTGCTTTTCACTTTTCAAATTTCCAATTTAAACAGTGCCCGATTTTCAGTTACATCTCCGACTCTGTTCCAGTTGGGTAGCACATGCCCCCTTTTTATAACTGGGTTTAGCGATGGGGTATAGTTGGGCAGTTCCAGGTCATTTTTTGTTAGGCTTTTTAACTCTACTGTTGAGAAAAAACCAACAACAACGGAACGGTATTATAAGAGCCCTTCGTTTGTCTTCAGTGTTAGCATTGGCGTTGTAGACTTTGAAGTTTCACGGGATATAGAGGGTGGTGTGGTTTTACCCAATAAGAATGAGAATACTCAAAAGCAATAAAACTCAGTCGAAAATGCAGGGCACAACCCCCTAGAATCTATGCACTATGGCATTATTATAGCATCAAGAAGTGGTCAATCTAAAGATGTCGTAATGAAAAACATGAAACTGGCAGCGTTGGCTAGGATCCTAGCTGCAGAGCCGCACTCGTGAAATTTTAGGTGGCTAGTGAGTGCATGCATCTTTAGAAAACATCCATGCGAAGTAGATACACTATTATTTGTACCACACAAAATCTGCACCTACGTGCGCATTTCAATTCGCAAGTGCTCGAATTGTGGAGCCTTATCCGGGGGGGGGGGGTTGCTTTACCATGGAGAAAAATTACGAGGATTTGCCTTACACAATGAATTTTTTGACCCTATCCTTATAAAATATTCTGTAGACAGCCCTGGAATAATTGCTTTTATTCCAAAATTTGTGCTTTAAGAGAATAACGCTATAACGAATTAAATAAAATGAATGAAATAAAAAATAAAAAATTGACAACATTTCCATTTTCATGACAAAACTGACCTGTCCTGGAAAAAGAATCTTTGATGGGCATACCTCTGCTAGAAAAAAGACAGCTCTTTCCCAGAATTTTCAGCCGAAAATGAGGCTGTTTTAGAAGAGACATCTCGGTAGTCAGTGTATTACGTAAACTCCCTGGGGCCTCGTCCAAGTGTCATTTTCATTTTATGTTGGATGGCTGAAATCGAAAGATAGAAGGCAAAAACTGACAGAGAAAGAGAAACGTCAGCATTTTCAAGGGATGTACACAGAGGCATAAAGTGTTACCCTAGACAACCACACGAAAAAGATAATAGTCGAGATCAAAAATAAAAATGTTTTAAGATTCAGGACTGGCTGACTATTAACTATAATTCTTATGTTGTGTTAAGTTTTCGTTTTGATTTGAATTTCTTATAGTTTTACCAAACGATTCCTTATATTTTCCGAAAATTTTTCCAGCGGGTCGATTTTTTTACAACACCACAAAATTGAAAATACAACACCACAAATTAAATTTACAATACCACAAAACGATAACAAAACCACGTTAGAAAAACCCCTGGGTAGTTCAACATAACAAGGAAAGGGTGCGTCCCCGATTAATTTGTAGGGGCCTCAGTGTTTTTATCACTCACGTTTCTTAAGGAAGAAATATTGGCTTAAAATAAGCTTTCTTTACGTCAATGATTTGTTCACAAGGAAGTTGGATTAAGAAATTCGTGCGTGATGGATGAATTAAGCTATGTCACGTATGCACGTAATTTTTAAAAAACATCTAACCTTGCCTACCAAAGGCAGAGATGGGGGCAAGATTGGCCCGCTTCTAGTAATGGCAAACGACAAAGAGCAATCCAATATAGTCAAATCTAATGTGAAAAGCTGATTTTTGCAAATTCATTCCTAAATAATTTTACAACTAGCAAAGTCGCCTAATAAATTGCTGGCAGCATCCCTCTAACTTGCCCAAATCTACAAAGCATGTGAAAATACGATACTCTTTCCTATAAGAACAGCCCTTATAAGAAACACCAAGCTGGGTTTGCCCAAAAAATTAGAACAACATAAAAAACAAGGCAGGCTGAAATTCAAAACTCAAGAAATAAAATACCAGCAAAAATTTAAAGATGAATGAATAGGAACAGAAAAACAGAAAGCGATAAGCAAAATGGCATTAATTACTTTATCAAGCGCAAGCTATGTCCAGACACTACTATGCACTGGAAATTTCATTAAAAAGATAAGAAACAAAATAAGAAACACGTCAGGCTGAATTTATGCAAAAAAATGTGAAAGGCCAGGCTGAAACTACCCTGGGTACCAGACTCAATATAGTGAGTCTGGTACCCAGGGTAGGCTGAGACTGGAGCCAAGTTTTCTTATTAAAAAAACGTGTATACGATAAACTATGTAGGACTGGCGAAACGCATTTCCGTGTTTAGGGGACAAAATGGCAAGTTGGTGGAAGGGTTTAATAAAAGGGTAAAAGCTGTCATCATGGTTGGGGGCCAGTGGCGGCGCCAAGGGGTGGTATGGGGGGGTAATTACCTCCCCACTTTTCTGAAAATATGGTCTATATATTTCTTTTAAAAATGGATTAAAAAGCGCTGGGTAGGGGTAGATCAAATTTTCCAAGAAAAGGGACGAATCACTAGAACAAGGCAAAATGGGCGTGGTCATACTGGCCACGCCCATTACCCTCCCACTCTGTAATAGCTGGCGCCGCCACTGTTGGAAAAAGACTAGAAATATGGTATGCGAGGGATTGTGAAATTCTGCTCCTAAACCGACTTCGACCGAAAGAATATCCAAGGCAATAATATCAAACTTTCTTTTATCATTACGCCCCACAGTTTTATTCATTTTGATGTGGGCATGAAATAGAAAAGGTCTTGCAAGACTTTCTAGAATAGCCGTTTGCTACTGAGAGAGTCCCTCATTAAGAATTCTCCTACATAAGAAAATCCTCTTGAGTAAATAAATTAATCTTTTATTCTACGTGAATTGTCGTATGTAGTTATTCAAGTTGTTTAATTTTAGATTATTTTTATGTAGTGAAATTCATAATGAATGAATGAATGAATGAACTGAATTCAACTGCAACGAGTATAATTGAATTTTTTGTACACGGTATTGGAAACCAAAGATGGATCAGAAAATTAAACAAAACACAGCTTTATCAATTAAATATGGATATAAGAATTCAAAAGAAAAACTACAAGTTGGGTTATTTTGGGAAAAAAGTGTTTGTAATATATTCGACACTAGACTTAAAAAAATCTTTCAAACTGGGCTGTCCAAATGGTTTGTGAATAGAAATCATCACTACGTCTAAAATTTTAGTCAAGTTACTTCGATATTGTTTGTTTGTCAAGAAAGAACAGTCTGCTTTGCCCTGCCTATTTAAATCTCCCTCTACCATGAAATATTCGCCTAAAGTTTTATAGTTAGCGTTTCTTTTCTTGCTCTGCTGTGCAGCAAGATTGTCAATAGAATCAGACTTCGAAGCTTTCTTGAATATACTCACCAAAAACAAATCTATCAATTCTTCTTTTGACATATTCTCACATATTTTATTCTATCCATAGTCCATAATCTACGAAACTCCTTAATTTGAGTTATCCTGGATCGGTCTCTCCATCCATATCCCATACCAAGCACGCGTCCCAAAGGCCGTACAACGGTTTATAGTAAACAATATCTGTTTTGATAAGCTGTTACCCGTACATAGCCCAGGGGCGGATCCAGAGCAAATTTGAAGGAGGGGCAGTTGGTAGTGGGGGCGCTAAAAATTTTTCAAAAATTAGTTACGAGAGTACGCTGTTACCCTGGGTGCCAGAGCCTCAGAGAGTCAAAGGATGAAGAACGGGGGAAGGAATTGCGAAGGAGAATGGAATAGTAAAAGGCCCCTTTCTTCTTCCATTCTCCTTTGCATTTCCTTTCCCCCGTTCTTCATCCTTTGACTCTCTGAGGCTCTGGCACCCAGGGTAGTACGCTGTATACAACAATTTCAGATACTTTTTCAGAATAAACAACATAACTTTGAGGTAATCCTTGAAGCAAATTAACCTATCGGTCAAAGAACCTTTTTCATCTGATTCTCATTCTACAAAAGGGGCGCACAATTTCCAAAAAGGGGCGCCAGACTTGCTTCAACTCGTTGAGGGAAGGGCAACTGCCCCTAGTTGCCCCCCTTTAAATCCGCCACTGACATAGCCTGTGCTCCAGACAAGTAACTTGATTCAGTTTCTTCGATAAACTTCTAAATATTTAAATGGGGATGTCATAGCTAAGGGGTAATTTAAGGAGATGTTAAGCACAATTAGTTACAGAAAGTTGGATTAGAAAAGTTTTGTTGGCTCTGCAGAAATGAAGGGGGAAAAGGCCCCCATGCCCCCTGGTTTTTACGCCGGTACAGCATACCAGTAACAATCTCTTGGTCAGCTTTTTTCGGGATTGTATAGTGACTTTTGTTTGTCTTAGGCTTGCCCCCACCGATAACTCTTTAGAATAGGCCATTTACTCCTCTGATAGTTTAATTACCGTATTAGTTATATATTGGTAAAGTTACAGTCCTTCCTTTTATTGATTTAAGAAGGTTTTACTTGAAATCCAAAAAATTAAGAAACTGCAGCACTAAGAGCAAAGGAGATCAGAAGCAATTGAATTAATAAAACAGAACTCCAACACAGTGACTAACATAGATTAGGGCACCTTGATTCGATAACCAAGACCCCCGATAAAAAATGCCCCCAAAAATGTAGATTCTTTAGCTGAAGCAAAAAACTCAGATCCCCCCAGCTAACGGGTGCGATTTTCTTGCAGTCCGTAAATAGGGATCCCTTTCAGTTTTTTCTTAGGGCCTCAGATACCTGTGTTACGTCATTGCTCCAACATTTCATTATTTTTCATTAATGTTATTGACCGGCTGGTATAACCTATAGAGATACAAACAATTAAAAGGCTGCATACAAACTCTCCTTGAAGTTGGGATGATTGATATTCCGTACGGTGCGAGCTCGTCCGCGTTTCATTGACGCGCCATAGCAACAAGAGAAGCCAAACCACAGGAAGCAACGGGTTTCTGCGAATTCAATTTATGTGTTAAACTATTTAGACCCATATAAGGGTGTTATTTCGAGCTTAAAGATGTGGCTTGTCCTGAAGACTTAGACCCCGTTTACACTGTCCCGTGCAAGTTTGGAACCGTGACAAAACTGTCGCGGTTCGCCCTTCCGTTTACACTAGCACTGTGGAACCGTGACGATTTTGCTCTGCTATCCGGAACAGTTTGGACCCTGCTTTGAAAGCGAACGAATTTTGTACCGTCACGGTTCCGTTTTTGAACGGGACAGTGTAAACACCTATCCGAGACGATTTTGTCACGGATTCACAAAGAGGTCTTTTGTATGGCTGTTTCAGGTAATCGAGGCTTTGATTGTGGCGTAACTACGTTGTCAAATTCTGAAGAAAAGGAAATTCTGAAGAAAAGACAACCACAGAAAAGGCTTGTATTGTTTCCCAGTCCAAGCCTTGATTGGACTTTGCAGCTTTGTAGTCTAAAATAACACTGAAAATTAAAGCCACCTTGTCGTTCGTCCAAGTAAAGTTTTTATCGGCCTTTCACTGCATTTTAACTCCAATAAAAATTCGATTGTTGACTTCGGCGGCAAAATAAAAGCCTTAGTTGACTAAATACAGCTTCTTCTAAACAATGTTCTGCCATTAAATTCTGAAGCCATTACACTGTACTGGTACAGTGTAAACGGAACGGCTAAACGAAACAATTTGGAACCGCGACAGTGTAAACACTTGCGAACCGTAACGGTACAAAATTGTCCCGGGACAGTGTAAACGGGGTCTTAAATGCACCTTGAATATGTATAACAGAGCCTATACAGTCAATCCTGTCTATATTAATCTCGTGTTGTTCGAAATTTCACTAATTTGAACAAAATTCGAACCAAATTCGAACCAAATTTTCAGGTTCCTTGAAAAACTCCTGACAAACGCCCTCTGTAATTCAAATCTATATACACTCTTTTTTATAAGGACAATTTCATAAGAACACGAGACTCAAATTGGTCAAAAGTTAAGAACAAATTAAGAACAAGATCTACTGTAAAATGCAGTTTTGAACAACGTTTTATCTCAAAAACGAGGATTCTAGCCATGTGTGGGTGCTTCTTCGATGAATGTTCAAACATGTCGACAAATGAATGTTGTCTAACGCACTTTGTTGGCAAAAGAGGCCTGAACACTCCCTAGAGCGAAAAAGCTAGCAATTGCACTCCTTACGTTACGCCCTATTAGTTTAAGAACAAATTAAGAACAATTCAGCCTCAGATTTTCTAAAAATCTAAGAACAATCAGCCTGAGCTTAAATTTACGGGTTCTTATATAAAACAGAGTGTGATTCGAACTTTTCCTTATTCCACCAATTTTTCGGTCCTCACAGGAAAATAACCTTTCTAGATCGAGCTTTCTGCCAGTTTTAAGAAATAAGCTTATCATACTATTTGAAATAAAGACTTTATTTAATGAGATTCCCTAAAAATTGACGATATTTGAATTATTGGCTGCTATTTAGGTCACTTCCTTCAGTTTTTTGGGGGGAGATGAAAACCCTAAGTTCCAGGAATCCTAGCCTGCCCCGTACCGAGTCCTGAAAGACCAGCGACAAAGCATACACGTTTTTGTAACAACACGTGGCTACATTTTCAGCCTGGTGTTTCTTATTTTTCATATTTCCAGCCTCATGTACTTCTTATTTTGTTTCTTATTTTTGTAATGGATTTTCCTGTGCATAGAAATGTCCGGACTTGACATGTGCTGTGCTCGATAAAGTAATTAATGCCATTTTGCTTATCGATTTATGTTTTTCTGTTGCTATTCTTTAATTTTTCAATTGTTGCTGGTATTTTATTTCTCGAGTTTTATTGAATTTCAGCCTGCCTTGTTTCTTATGTTGTTATTATATTTTGAGCAAATCTCAGCCTGATGTTTCTTATAAGGGCTATTCTTATAAAAAAATGTGTATTTTGTTATGCAAATGTAAGTTTCTTCGAAGTGGTTTATTATGGTACTCCCTTGAAGAATGGTCTAGATATCAATAATTTTCTTGGAAAACAATTTGTGGCATGGGTCAGTCTCCACTCGACTGTTACATACACCTGCTTTGATTAAGTTAGTGCGCTTTATAGGTAGAAAATATATGTTCGTTTGGGAAAAAGCTTATTACGAACTTGATCAACATTTCATGCCATATTCTACCCCGAATGCATTCTGTTTCTATAAGAAAAATTGAGGTTCAGATTGGCTGTTCTTAATCTTTCTTAAGCTTCGAGGCTAGGGATGTATAAATCTAGGGACCGCAGAAGCGGGGGAAGGAAGCAACGAGGGCGTTTGCCCCCCCCCCAAATACTTTCTAAAATGTACTTAAAATCATACCAAAAATCGCCCTGCATTTGGTTCTCAGCATGTTTAGCCCCCCGAAAACGTTTTATAAAGCTTTGTTAATAAGGTCCTTGTATAAAGCTGGTAAATTGACTTATCGATTGCAATGTTTCCCTATATTCTCTAGTTCCCCAATTGCCATACTTCCCAATTCCCCCTTCATTCCTCTATTACCCTATTTTCCTGGGTCCCCTAAACACCCCGATTCCGTTTCCCCATGCTCCATTCCATGTTTTAGTAATAGCCACGTTGATATGAAAAAAAATTCAATTACGCCTGGTTGCACTTCTTGGAAGACATGTCTAAGTGTAGCAAAATTTCTAGGAAAACAAATACTTTTGTTTACGAATTGTGAAGACGTTTTTTATAAGAGTAGCAAGGCAACCAGTCTGCCAGACAGATGCAGAAAGCTCGCTCGTTCAGTTGAAGCTCGACTTGAAGCACAGCTTGTTCACTTGTTCACTGAATTTTTCTGCGTCAACCAAAGATGGCAGATTTGGCTGAGGAGACTCTCAAAGCTGCAGCCAACAATGCAAAAACAAATGCGCCTACATCCCAAGTTCATGATACACCAGAAGGACGTCTCGTTGCTGATTGTTGCCTGATCATAATGGCATTGATACCAATTTACATCGGATCTTTTCGATCTCAGAAGCGCAAGGACCATCCTAACGCACTAACGGTTTGTGTTTATATGATTCCTACGTGTGTACACGTTTTTTTATAAGAAACCTAGCTTGGGTCCTAGTGCTAAAAGTTTCTAAGGCAGCCTTTCCACTAGCCTGGGTTAAAACCAGTGGCGGCTCGTGTATTGGGGCTAGTGGGGCTCAGCCCCACCAAAGATTTCCAAAAATAAGCTTTAGATTTATAAACGTAAATAAAATCAACGTCCATTATTAATTTAGCACTGTTCACTAATTTCGTTGCTTCGAGTTTCACTGTTTGTCCATTCTCTAGTTTGTTTAGGTCCCACTGCCCGCGGTTCTTTCGAAAACTGAACAAACACGCGTATCAGAAACCATCTCCCGAGCTTTTGGGGCTAGCCCCAAACTAGCAGAGAATGCACTACCCTGGGTACCAGACTCACTATATAAAATAATAGAGAGTCTGGTCTAGTGCGCCCCATTCTCGTTCTGGTGAACTTACTTGAAAGAACTGAGGTCTATTTAACAGACTAGGCCTGTGAAACAAGACTGTCAGATAAATAACGAAGAAACTCAGTAGTCAAAGGAGTTTTGGGAAATCTTAAAGCAAATGTGTTTTATTTAGTTCTTTAAAGTCGACATTTTTAATACAGTGGTAATAGACTTTTCTGCCTCAAGATAACAATCAAATCAGGTTTAAAACGCCATTTGGCAGCAAAAAACATGTGCGAAGCATGAAATCAAAGTTAGCACAATGCAGTTATTAAATGTTAATCATTATCAAATTTCGCATACAACTTAAAATAAGTCTTTTGTAATTTTCCTCATAAATTGTGAGTACTTTGAACGTCTACTTCCTCACTGTGAAGGCAGCGTGCTTGGACACCGCGGCGGTTAGAATCATCACGTTGGAAGGTCACCACAGCAAATATGGCCAATACGACAAGCGAAGCCCCGTATGCCAGGCGAAATATTAGCTATAACTGATTAACTGTGTTTGTTGTTATTTGTTCTCGGTGCCTTGCGGTGTTTCTTATCTACTGCATTTCACTACAAGGCCTAATTTCTTTGCAACGAGAGGCACAGCCTGAAATATCAGAGACTTTCAAAAGCCAGTTGGCAATATGGCGAAGGTGTCTCTTCTCTTTACAAACAAGGCTTTCAATGCTGTTCTGTGTTCAGTTCCACAACATGCGGAAAATATTCTTTGAGTACAGTTTTTACAGCATCTTCAAACTCAATCGTTACGGTCGCTAGCATTTATTTATGTTCTGTTCTGTTCAATGTTTTATACCAGAGCTAAGTTTATTGTTTCGCTGTGACCTTTGAACGTACAGAAATCTGTACACTCGCTCCTGATTGGTTAATATCAGCACACCAGAACGAGAATGGGGCGCACTAGACCAGACTCTCTATTTTATTTCATATATAGTGAGTCTGGTACCCAGGGTAAGAATGCACCAATCAAGTGCCTCTCATGACTCGACTATTCAATTGATGACTGCCTTCTGATTGGCCAATTCTGCTCGAATCTGCATTCCTTAGGGGCTAGTTGAAACTAGCCCCAAATAATTCAATTCAATGGTAGCTGAATTTTTGTTGTTGTGATAGGCAATGTTGATCTTGAAGTGGAACGCAGCAAAGTGGCGTGTATTCGATGACTCGCATTTTCAGCTTTAAAACTTTGAAATAAAGCATACAAGTTAGATCTTTATCAGAATTAATTTTGCCGATCCTGAAATAAGCTCAAAATGGGAAGGCTAGGCCGTAGGCCTTCTAATGGCATAAAGCATATTTCCAATGCAGGCTTTCAACTGGAACAATTTTAGCTTCACAGCATATGGAAATTAATCAATTAACAGTTTGAATTTTTATTCTTGAAAAAAATTTTAATTGCCATGATATGCAATGCAAAAGATATCGTCTACGGGTTGGCCATATTCAAGTTGTCTATGTTTTTATGGACATCCCCCACGAACTCCCCTTTTTGTGAAGAGAGAAACGGTCCAGCGGACTTGAATAAATAAAGTTGAGCACACCAACATTCCACATAGTTTATTACTTTGCTTATTAAAAAATTATACATGATTGATACTGGCACTTGTTTTTTTTTCAATCGAAACTTTCAAAATGATGACAGCCTTGTTGATTAGAGGTAGTAAAGAATGGAAAGGCTTTTTATTATTCTTGGCGTTCCGTGTCTATGGCTTTAGATTCGAATATTACGTCATCAGCCCCACCAAAAATTTACCCCACGAGCCGCCACTGGTTAAAAAATATCCGGGTTAAAAGTTATCCGTTTCTACGTCGCGTTCCCACTAACCCACTTGAAAAACGGATAAGTTTGAAAACGGGTCTCAAAGTGGATCAGTTTTTACCCGGGTATCTTTTGACTCACCAGCGAGTTAATGGAAACGCCGAACCCGGATAACTTTTGATCCACTTGCAACAACAGCAACGTTTAAAAATTGAGACGGCGCCAAAAATCAAAAACAAAATCCTGGATGTCGATGTTGCTTCCATTGGCCTACAACGATAGAAATTGAAAGATTTTTGATGCAAATACTGATTTCTCTTACAACTTTTCACCCTGGATACATTTTAACCCGGCTTAGTGGGAACGATCAAAAATGGATGAAAAACGGTTCGAAGAAAAGTGCCGTTTCCATTGACTCACTTTAAAAACGGATAACTTTTAACCCGGGTAACTAAAAGTTTCCTAAAGGTTTTTTTCTAGATAAGCATTTAACATCAAATTTTGCGCTTTCCCTCGCATATTAATTGTATTTAAGTTTATAACACAACAGTAAGATTTGATATCGTATCTCTTGTTTATTATTCGTATGGAAACGGGGGTACTTTTTATCGAGACACCCAGTACAGTGTGCTTAAATTGTTGTAATACGGGAACAGCCTATTAAGCAAAGTTATCGGAAACCCACATGCTATTACAAGTAGACTCAACATCCCGTGTTACTCTAAATAAAAATGTGAACAATTTTTTGCGGTACAGAATTTGAAAATGGCTTTGAAAAAAGGAAACATTTTACAACATACTTAAAGCTTTAAGTATGTTGTAAAATGTTTGCTTTTTTCAAAGCCATTTTTAAATAAAAATGTGTTAGCAAATTTAAATCAAGCAAAAAACGATTGTTGACGTATTATTTTCCGGCTCAGAAAGTTATCTGATTTTCTTTCGGAGTTTATTAAAAATAATGATTTAGTTCTAAAAGTTTCTTAAATTTTTAGGGCTCTAGTACTAGGTTTCTCATAAACCGGTTTCTTATAAAAAATGTGTAGATATGTATTTTTCTATAACTGAATCCCGTTTAGTCGTACCTCTTCGGACTTTCATTATTAAGTCGGACTGACTTTAAATTCCCACTCGATTTTTCTATCTTAAGGCCGATTTCCATTAGACATTTTTTGTGCGCGCGGGTGTAGCGCCCAAATCTGAGCATGCGTAGTTAAAATCAAGTGGTCCCAAATTTGCGTCCGCTGTGAGCGCTAGAAAGTTGATAGGGTCTCAACTTTTTTGTGCGCTCGGCCACTTGACAGCAGCACTTAGCTACGCATGCTCAGATTTGAGCGCTACGCCCACGCGCACAAAAAATGTTGATTCCCGTTTAATCGGACCTTCAAGAAAGTTAGGAAATGGTCTGAAAATGAAAAAAAAATCAATAAGAATTGAAAATCAGTTCGACTTAGTGAAGTTCGAGTTATCCGTGGTGCGGCTTAAGGAAGTCTAACTGTACTTTTATATTTATCTCTTGAACGAAAATCCCCTTAAAGACAGGTTTTAATAACATTTTTGTTTTAATAACATTTTTATTGCACAACTAGCGGTGGAGCGCTCAATCCAGAATGCTTCTGCTCCCAAACAAAGAATCTCAGAATTTCGCAAGGATTTTAAAACATTGATAAATTTATGATGGGAGCCATATTTTATATACTTTTGCATATAATCAACCTAAGCATATAATCAATAATGTTGAACGATGTCTGCATTTTCTTAGAAGAACCTTTCCTCTAAAACGCGTAGTATTATCTAAGATTAAAAAACCAGAGTTTTAAGTCTTCTAACAATCGTATAACAAATCGCCCTTAGTAGTGTACCAAAATCTATGTATGAGCATCGAATGTATAACTTTCGAGTCGAAAAAGGGAAAATTTAATAATAATAATAATAATAATAATCTCTTTATTTACAGTTACAGTTGAGCAATAGTTAATATACAAAGATAATTATGTAAGACTAATTAATACCAACTATTTATATGCATGAAAAGAAAAAAGTACAATATTAATCTACCTATTTACATATTTTACAGCTACATTTGTCTCCCTTCCAGGCATTAATGCCTTTTTCAATTTGGATACGTTTTCCACACTTTTTATCGTATCAGGCAAGGTGTTTCAGAGAATGCTCCCCCCGAATGTCAATGAGTTTATCCCAAATGATATCGTTTCGGTAGGCGGAAGTTGCAGCGTATTTTTTATTCGTAAATTATAAGTCAATTCCCTCTGTACGAAAAACTCTCTCATGAACGAGGGACTCTTTAAAAATTTCTTGAAAATTAACCTTTACACTAATATGTTTGGAAGATTATTTTGTATTAATATCTTAGATCCAAATGATACATGGCGTTTAATAAAACAGTTTTTTAAATTCTAGACAAAGTTTCCACATTTTTGCTTCGTAGTGCACTCAGAACTTCGAAAATCCCTAAATCTACAGGAACCGCGAAGCAGGGGTTCGGGGGTGGCTATGATGACCAAGAAATTTACTCAGTCAAACCTCTTTTTGTTAAGTTTTAGCCCCCCCCCCCCCTCTCACTTTTCTCAAGGTTCTGTGGTGCTTGTTCTAACATACAGTTGTATTCCATTTCAATAGTTCCAGACTGGGGGAAATTTCTTTAGTCGAAATTTATATATCAAATGGAAACTGTAACTTTGCAGGCACTATTGTTTCCATGACAACTGGGGCTGAAATAGGCCTTACCATGATAATGACAACGAGTTTCTTTCTTTCTTATTTATTGATAAATTTAAATAGACAGAATTTTAATATTTCATTGTCCAGTGAATTTACTATCATTTTCCTGGGTCGCGTTCTCATATTCTACTTTCTCTATTCCTGGCAGATATTTGGCCACAGTATTGAAAGATACGGCAAAGAAGATGCCTTTAGAGAACTTATCGAATTTAACGTCGTTCTTATGGCCCTTTATACTGCTTTCAAGGTAAGTAGTTTTATTTGTAAAATATGACAGGAAGCAAGCATTACATAATTATTAATTCTATGCACAGTTAATACATTTTCATATTTTTAAATCGCAAATTCCATCTAATTAACTGGCTGTTTCAACTTGCTTATCAAGGCTTGGTTTTTAAAATCTTTGCCTACCATTTTATAGCAGCAGTTACTTTTTGCCCTAACAATAGTTCTAATAAGTGTTTATTACGTTTCAGGAAAGTGTAGTCAATCTTTATTTAGCTGTTAGAGACCCCGCCTGAGATCTTTGAATAGAGTAAAAATACGTATTAGTTGTGAACTGTAGATGGTTAAAGCAATGAAGGAAGAAAGGAAGATGTAGCCGGGTGAAGGCATAGAATGAGATAAAAAAGAAAATACGCGCACATCGACATTTCATCTAGATAGCGTTCAGTTATGATATAGTAAATAATAGCATGAACTATTTTTTGTTAAGCACTGCGAGAGAATTTTCCGCCCCTCCCCGAGAAAAGATATTGCTTTCGCAATTAGTTATTTTCTTTCATGAAGAGCCCTAGGAGCCTGGAACACAGGCCATGACGTAAAGACAGAGCTGTACACGCTTGGTGTATAGAACAGGACAGTTGTCAGTTGCAACTCCGAGTTACACGCTTAATGTCATCATGCTGTTCTTTGATATATTATATTTTTTACAGGTTTTTTCTTTAATAAAAACATTTGTTAAACATTTATATTGCCCAGACAGAATTTAGATATTTCATTGTCCAGTGACTTGTAATAGAAATAGCTAATTTTGATGATCCATATTTTGGTATCTAGGTTAGCAGAAACGAATCCGTCCATCCCTTGATCCTGGTTTTCCTCTACATTTTTGCTGGATATCGCATTCTCCCAGATGTATGGAGGTAAGCACTGGTGCGTTATGCGCTTAGAAAGGACAATGATATTAAAATCTTTTAGGCAATTGCAATAAAACAATATTAAGAAGGACAAATGACAACATATTGATATCATAAAGGGGGCCGAATCTCCCAATTCCATGAGCGTGCTAGCGGGGAATGTAGGGGCTGTGACAGCCCTAAAATCTAAACGAGTTGCTCAGCTGGTCCACAAAATCTCCGATAGGTCGGTAAAATCTATCGGTAGGTGAAATCGCACCTAAAATTTGCTTCATCTATGTCTTTATTGGTAAGTTTTATTATTTATGAGCTCCCCCTCCACCCCTAATCTGGATGCCAAAACCCTGTTCCTACCCTAATACCGCGGGCCTCTACTACAGCACTCAGAACCACTACATCTCTGAGTAAGATAAAGGCGGCGATAGATACTCCTAAACTAAAAGTTTAGGATTATTTTGCAAATAAAGATTCAGTAGTTTGAAAGGCTCAAAATTCAGAAACTTTTTCTTCTACATTTTATTTTGGAATGAAAAATCATGGGATGACTTGAGCATGCCAGTTAATACTTTGGTTGTAAAACAGTAGAACAAGACCCAGTTACGTTATCCCTTATTTTTGATGTTTCTAACTTGCCTGGAAGTAGAATCCCTTCATGTCTAGAGACGCTGGAACAGCCGTTAAGCAGGGGGAAAGTCAGGAGAAAATCACAGCCCCCCGGCCACTGACTGAAGGGTGGTTTAAAAAAAATTGAGTAAGGTGGCTAAAAATTAGGAAAAAATAGATATTTGAAATTTGATGCGCATTTTGGTTTCAAAATACAGAAATGAATAGATAAATAGCAAAATAATATTTACATACTTCCTGCTTTTTACATGGATTAGTTCGGAGAACTAATTTGCACTGTAAAATTTAGGTATCAACTGTTTTTTATCTATTTATTTACACAATATATTATTTATGCAATTATCACACGATTTTGCTAGCAAACTCCCAAAATGCTGAGTACGCCAATTTTCTGACCAAGCCCATTTTAAACCAAATAAAAATGAGGAATGTTTTAAAGTATGATTTTCTTTTCCGAAGGAAGTTTGAAAATATTTCTGTACTCTGAAGAGGGTGGGGCAAGATGTTAAGAATAAGGACAAAACAACTACAAAATGAATCAAATTGTTAAGAGAGCAACTGCCTCCTTATATCCCCGTGCTCCGGCGTCCATATTTGATGAGCCAAGCTTTGCATATCCGGCCCTAACTCTGCAATTATTCTTAGCAAAGAAAGATTTAAAAGAATTGTTTGTCAGATTCAAAAATAACGATTGATTACTTTTTAAACATCTCTGGATAGCATTATAAGTAGTATATTAGTAACAATTGTTGTTCTGTGGATTTTCAAAAGGTACTAATAGTATTTATATAGACAGAATATCAGCCCTTGCAATATCAAATGCATTCAGAAGATCGTTATTTGATATTTGCTCTATATTTGTAAAAAGTAAAAGCGAGTCATTTTGCATCATTTTCAGTGAGTCATTCTGATTAACATTTAATCAACAAAAAATTGACTTTAAATGTTCTTTTAGGTATTTAAAAAGTATGTGGAATAGTATCCGTGGACAAAACGTGAATGAAGTACCAAATACAGCAGAGGTATAGCAAATTTTAATTCATCTAAAATCCTAGTTTAGAACATTCATTCTTCAATGTTTTTGCCAAGGAAAAGAAAGCTTTAATACATTCAAGATACTACATTAGAACATTTTTTAAGTACTTTTTAAAGAGGCGGGAGTTGGAATGAAGCCCATATTGAATTTGTTTATGAAAAAGGCAAATAATGCTTGACACGTACATTATTTAATGCCAGAGACAAAGTTATACTGGTTTGTTCTCTTTAAAATTGTTGAAATAAAAAGGCCTTTCGTCAAAGTTTTTATCCATGAGGTCTCAATAAAACATGCACTGATAAAGGACCTGAAAATAGGTTTGTTTATTTGCAATTTACTGTTAAAAATGAAAAAGTTTATGTGTGGGATTTCGTGTACTCGCGAAAATGGGTGGTGCTTTCAAGCTTTGAAGTGTTCTCAGCTTCATACTTTCAATCCCACTATAAACATCATTTCGTGGCCCACGGCACAGTAATTACAGGAAAACAAGCATGCCATGCCTTGCATATCAAAAAAGTTACGGAAAAGCGTCTATATACTGTACATATACATATATGCGTTCCCCTCGACCCACCACGTAGTGTACTTATTCTTCGTACACAAAAACCATGATGTTGTTGTCGGCTGTCCAAAACAAGAATCCTCGCCATAGCGAGGCCAGTACAGGGCACAAAGGTAGAGTTGTTCACTTTGAAGCAGGTGCAACTTTGTCCACGTGTTTAAAAATAATTGGTGTATGGGCCGGAAGTTTTCTCTTCACAAAGAGAAAATTTTCAGTCATAGAGAAAGCCCATGTTGCCAATAACTGAAATTTAAAGATTTTTAAAGATTAAAGCCACCAAATAAGTTGTAAGAGCTTTGTGGACTGTGTAACAAGTTAGCAGTGATTAACAAATTTACGCTTGTCTAACTACTGAAAACAAAGATGGCGGATGCAGATTTGGTTTCGCAAACGCTGAATGATACTGTTAATGCAACTTTGAATAACGCCACTGCACAGAACAGAACAGCCATGGGACGAGCTGCCGCAACACCCCAAGGACTTCTTGTTGCTTACTGTAGTCTTGTACTAATGGCCCTTATTCCGATATTTTTTGGTTCATTTCGCTCCATAGGCCACAAGAAGCGACAAAAGGTTTGTAATTATCAAATGTAGGCCATAGATCTTAACAAAGGAATCCAATATTCTAGTCATTTTCCACCCGCAAACCATAAAGGTTTTGTTCAAGGCAGTTAAAAGTTTTCAAAAATTGTAAAAGCTTGTCCCTATCGCAATTATAGTTATATCCTATTTCTAAATTATCTCTGCAACTTCTTTGTTATTTGTTGAAAATGACGGGAAAACTTCCAGTATATTATCACGTATCACATATGATTTTCCTTACCATTTTCAAACCCCTGTTTGTGAGCCGTGTTAAATGATTTAGATTTTTTGAGAAAAAATTGATTGATCTTTTCCACCAATAAATTGTCAATGTTTTTAAAAGAATTGTACAAAGTTGCAGTTATGCTCTAATTTAACAAATTGCTATTTTCATGCTCTTTGCTCAGTATTTCTTTTAAAGTACTTAGAATGGTTTAAGCCTTAGAATACAAGCAGTGATTTTAGAAATTTTTGTGCCAATAATTTATCATTTGATTGTCTAACCTGAAGACCCACATTTTTCCCAAAGAAATTTAAACGTTTTTTCTAAATTTTAAAAACGGTATCAGTGCTTTGAAACATGTTAAAACTTTGTCAAAGGAAGATAAAATATTTTATCTGATGAAGTTCTGTTTGCTTGGGATTTGAATTAAGTGAACTTTTATCTTTTTATTATTATTACTAGGCTAGTGTTTATTAGTTCACTGTTATGGCAAGATTTGCATATACCATAAAAGCTCGGTTAATCTCCTGGGGGCTTACTTATATCTTCAGTCCTAGGGCTTAAATGAGAGGGGTGCTTATTAATAATTCAAAGTAAAACATATGATAAAACTGACCATATATAAATATATAAATATGTCATAAAAATTTTTTGAACAAATTTTGCTAGCAGCTTCAAAATTTTATTGAAATTTATCAATTATAAGGTCCTCATCTTCAATATCAATATCATGGGGATCAATTGATAGCCCTGAGACATTTCTTAACAAATTTAATCCTGTTTTTTGGCAATACAGAGCTTGAAAATGGCTTTGATAAAAGCATACATTTTATAACATTAAAAAAAGCTTTTTCTTCTGACACTCCTCACAGCATGTCAAAATAAGGGTCTGGAAGACACAATGAGAATACATACCCAGTTGTGGGTTGAAATAGGCCAATCAGAAAAATGCAAGCACAAGACTGGTATAGTTGTCCAATCAGTGCTGCGCGCCTAAAGAAAAATTCCCCATGGAGTCCAAGGGACCAATAAACTCTTTCTGTCTACACACCAAATCACTTGTTTTAACATTGTTTTTAGACCTACAAGATTGAGGAGGCTGTTCTCTTTGAGGAACAGTTTTGTTTCCTATGTTAGAAGGAACATGCTGTTTTATCCTATACCCCAATCTTTGGATTGTGCATCCTACATAGCCAGAATCACACTGGCACGTAAATTCATAAACAACAGAACTAATGGAACAACATTTCTTTGCTGTCAATCCCCGTATTGTTTACAGCACTAGGAGAGCCCTTCCATCCATTCAAAAGGATTGCGCTCCTACCAACCAAAAAAGTTCCGCTATTTATGAATTTGCATAAAACTTGGTTGTTTGATGAAGAGGCTTACAGTCATCCAAGACATTCACTCTTAATCCAGGTCATATTTCAGATATTTCCCAAGGGGTTTGTAAATTTCAGCTGGGTGCATAATGTTGTCTAATAACCTTTTATATATTGAGCAATAGATGCAGAATAAGCAGGGGAGCTCCAGGGCTTGAGTCCCTCCTGCCAAAAACCAGCCCCTCTGGGAAATAAAGAAGCTGGTTATCAATTTGTTAGACAAATTTTTAATATTCTTGATTTCTATCATAAAAATAATCTCTAAAGATCTAATCAAGAACAAATTATAATTATAATGAATAATGTAAAATAAAATCGCATTAGAACCCTCAGGTAGGCCTCTTTCTACCCTCTGCCATCAGCAGGATCCATTAGCAATTGAAATAAATATTTGAGCCCCCCCCCTCCCCCGTAAAAAAACATAAGTCTGCACCTATGTATTGAACTATGCTGTTTAAAAGTTGTTTACATTATATTGATTTGTTTCTAATGTACAGGAATCTGGCGAGAAAATTGAGAGCATGAGTAAGAAAGATGCTGCTATGTTCCCTATCATAGCAAGTTGCACACTTTTTGGCCTCTACATTTTCTTCAAGGTATGATTGTTTGATAGTGCAGCTCTCTATGGACTTTTAGATTTATGATGAAATAACTGTCATGATAAATTTTAAGATTTATGAAAGATGTTTATTGAAACTTCTTCTAAACCTGGTCATTTTTACTTTGTCCTAGTTACTTTGTTCCTGTTTCTTGAGTTTCTTGATTATTGTTGAAAGTTATTAGTTTTCTTTTCTTTTTCATTTCTCTCTTTCCAACTCAGCCTGCCTGTCAATCTATCTATAGTAAGAATTCTCTCTACTGTTCCAGATCTGTGTTCCTCATTGTATATTTCATCTCACCTTTTTCATAAACCTTCTTTGCCTTCTTTTGTTACATTTCTCTCATTGCTCTTTCCTTGTCTGATCTTCTTTATATGTCTTTCCTTTAATTTTGAAATTTGGCTCAACTATTTCTATCCATCTTGTAACACTGTATCAACTTTCTTGACCTCCTTAGGAAAACAACAAAAGCCAAATTTTTTTCTTAGAAATGAATCTTTTTTCTTTGCAGATTTTTGGCAAAGAGTATATTAACCATCTTCTGGCATTGTACTTCTTTGTACTTGGGGTCATGTGTTTAGCAAATATATTGAGGTAAGGAAGTTTACATGAATTGATCATGCTCCTTAACATTCTACTTGGGTTACTTTGGAAAGCAAAAAAAGTTTGGTAGATGTGGAATGCTTTAGTTATCTTGGCTAGGAGTTTTTGAAGGGGAATATTGCAATAAAATTTAGTTATTGTAAATCCATCATAAATCTATCATGAATTTATTAAAATCCAAAAAAGACTTTTTGTTTCAGCAAGTACACTCCCTTCACGGAAGTATTCAGACAGTTCAAAATTGATTGCTCTTTCAGACAAAGAAAAATTAAGGCTGACGATAACGACTCTTTGACTAAGTGATAATAATTTTTTGAGAAACCCTTCCAAAATGAACTAAGACATTACAATGTTCTAAAACTTCTGCACTTTTCATCTGTTATGATTTTTTGTTAAAAAAAGAAACCTTTGCACTAAAAGCCTTATACAAATCCACTGATGTCTTTGTGCATTCAATAATATTGGCAATTTAATTATAGCTTTACATTTTGTGCATCCATCATTATGGTAAAACATTGCTGCTGCCATCTTGAGAAAAACAATCTCAAAGTTTGCTTACATATCTGATGGGTTAGCTTGTTTGTATTTTGGAGCTGTTTCTCTATGTTTTATCGTATTACTCAGAGTAAGAAAAAAGACTAAGCCTCCAATTCTAAAGTTTCCTAACAGAGCCTATCATTACCCAAACTACCCATAAAAGAACCCATAATTACTAATAAGACATCGTTTTCAAATTAGGGAGAATTTTTACGTCACAAAAATAGCTTTAAAACTTGTAAAATAGAATCAGCCGAAAAAAGGCGCCAGAAATTTTTCAATATTCTTTTTGGCGTTGAAATTTCTACAATAATTTAAAAAAATTGGTAACATTAAGATACATTTTTTCAGCGCATAAAGAGATCAACAGTCATCAAACAGCCAGCCTAAATAGCTTGAAAAAATTTGAGGTTATTGATAGAAACGTTTTCATGAAAACTTCGTTAGAAATTTGTAAAAAGATTATCTAACAACAGATTTGCCACTAAATCGAAGTTGTCCAGATACTTTCAGACAAAAGTGTAGTTATGAAGTTTTGTAGTATGTTGAATAAACCTGTCAGATGTCATGTCAAATTTTTTTTGTGCGCATCACTTACAAAGTCAAAATTTCACATTCCTAAAGAGCATGCAAGAATTTGTGCATATAGTTTTTGGAAAATTTCTTTGGCCTTTTTAGTTTTTACTCATGTTAAGCCATATGAGTCCATAAAGTGAATTTCCTGACATAAAAGGCTGGGTCTACAAATAACTTCAAGCCCAGATTTAGGCATGGATGCACAAGCTGTTGTGATAATTGACAAAAGAGAATCTTGCATGAGTTTTGGTTCACACATTTTGACTGGATAATTGTAACATCTATTTTTGGCAAACAGGAAACCTTTGGGGATCTCCTCTTATAACTCAGGGCATTTATTTTAACTACATGTTTTCTGCTGTTCAATTGTGTGTTCAGGACATGGTAGCTAGAAAATCTATTTCTGGTACTGCTTGAAGGGATTAGCTATATGCACATAGAAGTATGAGACTAAAGGGACGGGGACAGTAAGAATACAGAAATAAGAACCCTTTTTCAGAAATACGCCTCCTGACTTGTAACTTTCTGAACAAATTTGTGTTTGATGCCAAGTAAAACTATATGGTCATATATCTGACTGGCTAAAGTCTTCAAATTTGAATGTAATTAAGCTTACAGGCAATATTTTGATATTTTCAGCAAGTTTATGTTTTTTCTTCCAGGCCAATTTTGAATCTTGTTACACCTGACTCGTTTCCGAGGTCAGATTATCACATCATGTTAACTGAAGGACAACCCCCAGAGCAAACAGGTAATTACCGTTATCTCTTAATAATTGCAAATTTTTACTGTTAATATTGACTGTCCAGGAGATCAAACATAAAAGCAAGTTAGCTTCTTTTGATGTACTTTTGCTTTCCTATTGGGTTAAACAGAGTCTTGCATTTTGAAAACTGCCTTTTTATCCTTATTTGGTTTGGTCAGCCCCTTTGTTAGAGAATTTTTTGTGGTCCTTATCCAAGGTAATCTCGTATCCTTACATATATGACTATGCTATGTTACTCATATACAGACCTGTGTCATCTACATACATACATGCATAATCTTTGTGAGCCTGTGCAATGGAAAAATAGAAATTGGATAAGTTTATATGTTATTAAAATCACTTGTTGGATTATGTACATTTTGTGCATTGAATTAAAAAGTTTACTAGGTTTTCTTTAAACTCATTACACTGCTTCAATGTTGCATAGCTTTTCCTTTTGTTTTTGCTCCCTTGTGGCTATGATGGCTTTTAGATCCTGCATATCATCTTTCTCTAATGTTGAATGTATCATTAAATATCATCAAAGGTTGACATTACATCTTTTAGTTGCTACTTGGTAACCATACTATAATAGATGGACTTTGTTCCACTTGAAAGCAAAATTTGTACTTGATAACCAATTGAATGCTTATCATATGGCAAGGCACTATCTATCTGGAAGGAATGTCTGGTATAAAAAGATAGATCTCATAGAAAAAGCTTTTTTACAACAAGTTACTAGTAATATGTAACTGCGACCAAGTTTATCACCACCCATTGTCACCATACACCTTGTCTCTCCCCATGTTAACATAAATTACTTTTTAACAAACCAAAATAATCTTGGGAAACAGATCAAAAGATAATTGTTTTGAAAGACCCTTTAAATTCTTGACTCTTGAGAAAATTCATTTTTATCAGTTACTTCTTCTTTTGAGAAAAGTGATTAAAAATTAGATTCTATCTACAGATAGACAGATTTATATATCACATCAGTTCCTGTACCAAGACTAGAATTTTCTGTTTGCGCAACCTGATTGTGTCCTAACTTAACTTTTAGAGTATCTAAATTTCAAGTTTGATCGAGTTGATCTGATATGCCTTGCCATCTCCAGCATCATTGGTTTGTGGTATCTTGTTAAGAAGGTTTGTACCAAAACATTTTCTTCCTGACAATGGGATTCGTAACTTTTTGTGTCTTTGCATGGTTGGATGGCAGCCCTTTTTTATATATACCATTTTCCTATCTCAAACCAGTGCCTTGCAAAGTACCTTTAAATTTTCAGTAGTCCATCAAACTTCTGACTCAGCATAGTGGATTTATCTTGCAATCTACAAACAAGTGCAAAATTATAAAAATAGATAATTTAAAATTTTTGCATTGAAGGTTGAATTCAGTTTTGAATATTTTTAAATAAGTGTAGAGATTGTTAGAGACTTTAAGAGTGATACTTGCAGAAGAAGTTAATGTTAGAACCCACAGATATGATGTCCTTAAATTGAAAGTTTTATAAAGAATCCTTAAAGATATTTGTTGGAAAATTGAGAATTGAATCAAATAATGTAAGATCATTATAACAACTTTTTTATTTGACTTGCATTTGTTTTTTCAGCACTGGATTGCCAACAATGTCTTTGGTCTTGCATTCTCTTTGAGTGGAGTGGAGCTTCTGCATTTGAACAGGTATTTTCACTTTTTTTCTAATTGCAATAAAGAGTTCTGTTTTTCTGATTGCTCTATTTTGATCCACAACTGTGTATGTTCTTTGGAACCCTTATTCCTGACGGTTTATACCCTGAGTATTGTCAGATGAAAAAAGTTTTGGTTTGCTGTGAAATGTTTGCTTTTTTCAAAGCCATTTTCAAATTCTGTATTGCCAAAAAACTGTTCACATTCTGGCATTAATTAGATCAGTGTTACATGATATCTTTTTGACTGATATTTTCAGTTTCAGTCTTTGATTTTATCCTACTCTACAATTCACAACAAATGATTCTAAAAGATCAAATAAAATTTTCAAAAAAATTCATTGGATAACTGTAGCTTTGTTCAAATTGATGACTGTATTTACCAGGGAAGATGATTTAATGATTTAGAGAAAATATTTGTTCCATTATCATGAAATAAAATGATGGCTTGACCCCTGTCTTTTCTTTTATAGACCACCTTTTGCTTACTGAACTTATCCCCTGTATATATTTTACTTGTTTCAAAATGGTGACAGCAATGAAATATATATTTATATTTTCATTCAGTACATTTCTTGATTTTACTTTTTTTCTTGAGCCTCAAACCTTTCTCTAATGTAAAGTTTTAAAAGTGAGATTTGTGCATTGTTGAAAACAATTCATATGATTATTGTAGCTTTCCAATTGGATGCATTCTCCTTGGTGGTTTGTTTGTATATGACATCTTCTGGGTGAGTTCTAAAATCCCTTTTATTTTTCTGCAGTGTAGTACATTTCAACAAATATTGAATTTGTTTTCTTAAATGCTTTTTATCAAGACAACCTACAGACCATGTTTAGAAACAAACACCCATTTGATGTTAATTTCCAAATACAACTGAACCATTATAAATCTGTAGTGAACTAAGCCATTGCAATTAAGGCCATTTCCCACTTACTTTCTTTCTTGTTCATGCTTTCTCAATCATGACATCTCTGTGACATCCCATTGCATCATTCAAAGCATCACATACCAGAGGACTATCTCTCATAGATTGTTTACAACTTTATTCAAATGTGTCAGGCTTACCACATTTTTATTCAAGACATTATTCATGCACATTTAGAAAACTGGGGGGGGGCTTGTTTATTTTTCAGTCCTAGAGGGAGGGCCTATTAAGGAGGAAAGCTAATTAGAGAGGGGGTTTATAGATAATTCAATGTAAAAAATGTAATAAAAATGCCCTTCTGCATTTTTGGTTATTGAAATGTCATACAAATGTTCTTAGAAAACTTCATTTCTTCTAAAGTTTCTTAAAATCAATCAATTATATGTCCTCATGGAACATGAATTTGTCAAATTTTCCATTGCAAGCTTTCTTAATCTATGCCCATTTTCACAGTATTTTGATCCCAATGAACATTTAGGTGTAAACTTCAAGAAGTAGAACATTTGATTAGTCAATCAATTTTATCTTTCCTTGTGATTGTGAATTCGAGGGTTTGAATGAATGTGTCTCATCTCTTTGTGTTTTTTCATTGAAAAACAGGTGTTTGGAACAGATGTTATGGTTACAGTTGCCAAATCATTTGATGGACCTATCAAATGTGAGTTTTGTAGGAATAACTTTTTTGTAATTAATTCATGATTTTCTGTATCAACTGTTGTCTTTGATTTTACTTACTTTGCAAGAAAGAGGAGAGAGGTGCATATAAGATCTCTCTAATGTAGCATAAAGAGGTGCTTATAACATTTCTGAGAGAAGTATGTCAATCAAAATATTTGTATCTATGTATATTTACAGGCCTGGCGGTTTGAGGCGAGCGATAGCTCGCACTCGCCTCCACGCTCCCCTCGCAACCTGAGGCGAGCTATGAATTGCTCTCCTAAACAGAACATGAAGGGAGAATCGCTCCCCTAAAATTTCCATTCATTTGCCCTTTTCCTATTCAGAGAACCCTGAAAAGGGTTAATTGGTTTATTTTTGTAACAGCAATTTCTCCCGTCACTGCATTTTTTGCAATTAACTTTTTGCTTGTTGGGCGGTTTTTGTTATAATAGGCATGAACTTTGATCTATTTGGAAAAGGGTGGTTAAGCGAAAGGTACGTTTCTAGCGATTAGGACCTTTCAATCTTAATAAAACAGGCATATTTTTGGAAGTAAAGTCGAAGAAATTGGTAGGAACTGTAAATTGGGGGATAAAATAAAACACCAGGTCCCTTCCAGCAATAGAAACAAAACTATCCCTCAAAGAGAACAGGGTACTCTGTCTTGCAGATCAAAAACGACAACCAAAACATGGAATTCCACTATCCAGCAGCATTTACTGAAAAACCCAGATTGGATGAAAAACTATAACGGCGACATGTTTCGCATTATTGGCAAAGCATGATCATCGTTCCATCTAGCAGTTTGTGAATCTATCTACTATATAAACATGACAGACTGCTTTTGTGTAGACAGAAGGAGTTTGTTTTCACCTTAGGAATCCGTTGGTAACATTTTCAATAGGAAAGCGGCAAAGATTGGACAACCTCAACAGTAATGTGCTCGCGTTTTCTGATTGGCCTATTTCGATCCAAAACTGGGTATTTTAGAAAGAGTTTTCCATCTATGTTCTGACGTTTTATACTCTGAAGAGTGTTAGACGTATAACTTAATTTTGTTTCAAAATTTGTTTTTCAAAACCATTTTCAAATTCTGTACAACAAAAAAACTGTTTGGCAAGAAAAATGTTGTTTTTGTGTTGTGAAACTGAAAGAGTCTGTTCTTTTAAATACTTTAAGTAAAGGGGGTGCTTAAGTCACGGTTAGAGCAAATGCAAATTGAAAGAAATAAAACAGCATACTCCTGACTGAGGCTATTAAAGGCAACCGACAGATACTAAAGGGGCTTAAGTCATCTGTCGATTGTCTTTAAAGTACATTCTATGTGTTACTGATTTAGCTCGCCTCAGCAAATGAGGGGAGCGATTCACAGCTCACCTATAAAAATACAAACGGCCAGGCCTGATATTTATATATATTTTCACAACTTTATATGTATAAACAACAACTAAGAAAATATTTCTTGTTCATCATAAGAAAATTTCATTGATGATTATTGTTTTTTCATTTGAATCTTAAGCATTCAGTTTAGTTAGAAAGGGGATAATTTTTGGAAGAGAAGGTGCTAATTTGGGGACCTGATTATAAAATTTTAAACTTTAGGTTAAGATGCTTATTTCATATATATGCCTTGAGGTAAGAGCATAATAGTAAAAACAGGATTCTCAATGTTTTAACTCTTTAGATATTTTGATGAAGCTTACTATGTGGTTGTTTATCTGCTGCATTGACCTATGCTTGTTTTTATCTTCTGCTTTCTGTTAGTGTCTTCTGCTTTGTACATAATGGGGTTTAGGCTCCAAACAAACACATACTGCTGCTTTTTCTATTATGCACAGTAAAGCTTGTCTCATTTGAAGACTGTCAAATGAATTAGTAACCTATCTTGATAAGCATTCATTGTGAAAATTTACTGTCACTAATTTAATATGATTGATAATATTGTCTTTTTTGGTAGTGGTTTTTCCAATGGATTTCTTAGAGCATGGAATATATGGTAAAAATTTTGCCATGCTTGGCCTTGGAGATATTGTCATTCCAGGTAGGCATGTTTTTGTTTTGTGAGAAGTTCAAATGTATCCAGCATTTCAGCCAACACCCCTTTACATTTTCACACCATGGATTTTAAGCTTGTTTTTAAGCTGGTGTTGCTCTGTACTGTTGCACCGTTGCTCTGTTGCACCGTTGCTCTGTTGCACCGTTGCTCTGTTGCACCGTTGCTCTGTTGCACCGTTGCTCTGTTGCACCGTTGCTCTGTTGTTCAGTCATGTTTAGCAATGTTGAATAAAATTTGAATGGAATGAAAGATGTTCACAACTCAATGTCTTTATGATGTCTGGTGTTGCTTTGTTTTTTGCACCCATCTGCACGCCACAGCATTGAACCACACTTTTAAGCTACCTAGAAATTTCAAACATTTTAAACATCTTCAAAGGAATTATGTATTACGGTACTTACTGTAGTATTGGCATAACATTTCATTCTTTTGCAAGGGCATCTGATATATACTGTTAATTAGGTTCCACTGAGAAAGTCATTTATATTCCTTTTTTTCAAATCTCTGCAGGGATTTTCATTGCTTTGTTGCTTAGATATGATTGCAGGTAATTTAGCTTCTTGTTTATATTGATATAATATTATTCTTTATGATATACATGATATTTTATGATACATGATATTTTATGATACATGATATTTTATGATACATGATATGATACATGATATGATACATGATATGATACATAATGTGATATATGATATGATGTGATATGATATGACATTGTATTGTATTATATTATGTTATGTTTATATTATATTATATTATATTATATTATATTATATTATATTATATTATATTCTATTCTATTCTATTCTATTCTATTCTATTCTTTCATGTTATGTATATTTTGCCATGATATTTCAATTTTTACTCTCATGTTCATTTTACATTACATTTCACTGTGCTTTGTATGGTTGATTATTTTATTTGCAGTAAGCAAGATGGAAACAGAAAGCCATTTTTCTTCACAAGTTTCTTGGCTTATTTCCTTGGTTTGGTGATGACAGTTGTAGTCATGCATTTCTTCAAAGCTGCCCAGCCTGCATTGCTTTATCTTGTTCCAGCCTGTATTGGCAGTGCAATTATTGTCGCAATATTCAAAGGAGAAGTTTCAGACCTTTTCAAGTATGTGTTAGTATGTAAGAAAAAGTGCTGAAAATGTTTTAGTAACAACCTTCCAAAATAAAGCCACAGTTATAGCATCTGGCTGGTTTAGTTATCCTTTACATTTGCTTGGATTTTTGGCTAAATTTATTATAAATTTTATGATCTATACAAAATTGCATCAATACGTCAAATGTTTTATTTCAGTATTGACCAGGGAGCACAACAAGCTTTTTCTTGTAAAACTATATTCCTAGTTGTTTATTCATATTCTGAAATATTTTGAGGAACAGTTTTATATTCAGTTGCAATGTTTTGTCCAGTTTCAATTCATTGGAAATATGTTGTCCTTTTCTGCTGGAGAATTGCACATTTAAAAATTAGTGCCTTGCCATATGATGAACATTCAAATGGCTATCCAGTACAAGTTTTGCTTTTTAAGTGACAAAGACTTACCAGGATGTTTCTTGATGTTGCCTATGGAAATATGTTGTCCTTTTCTGCTGGAGAATTGCACATTTGAAAATTAGTTTCATTAGTTTTCTAATAAATTTATCCAAAAAATTTACTTTGATTGAAAAACGTTTTTGATTTGCCAATCACAACCTCCAGAAGAAGAATAAATTTGAAAGATGGATGAACCAGATGAGCTTGAAACAGTTTTCAACTTTATGTAATGGGAACTCTTCAATACATTATATACCAGGTGTTACAAAGTCTCTCTTTTTGGTCTCGGCCGGAACCAAAAGTTTGTGCTGATGTGACTTATCTTTGAAGTTGCTAACAATTTCAACTCAAAAGGTTTTTGATTTCTTGAGGTAACTGCTTTTGTATTTTTAACTTATGCTTTTCTAAATTTTATTATTTGAAGCTAACTTTTTAAATAACATTTTCAGATATGAGGATCACCCTGAGGAAATGATCAAGAAAGATGATGAAAGTTGTTCAAAGAAAGCTGAAGTGGAAGAAGATTCAACAGATGAGGCAAAAAAGGAAAAGTAAACATTTCCCGTTAACATCCTGTTGTATAGATAGTAAATTGAATTTCACTGTTAGATATCGTTGGATTCAAATCTAAAGTATTCAATATATATTGTTGTGTTTTTTTAGTGTATCACTTCAATTTTACACCGTAACTATGGCTTCACTATGTTATCAGAACTGTTTGTTTTATAAAAAAGCAAACTTCCTAAATATAAATCCTATTATCCTTGACCTTCTATTCTGTAAAACCATTCAGAGAACGACTTTCTGTCATTCTAATTTGTGGAAAATCCCTCTGGTTTTTTTGGTATCAGATTTGATTATATGATATCCTCAGCTCTTACAACTATATTTTGGTGTATTATATTTTTTGAAAGCCTTGTTGGGGAAATTTTCATGGTTAATCTTGTTTTTTTCATTATAAAAGGTGTGTCATACTCAGCACGCTTACTATACATTCCTAGTAATTCAAGCTTCATGTTTAGGTATCAGATAGCCTTATTACAGAATCCACTTTTCCCTATACAACCAATCAAATAAGCAAGTATTTCTGTGATGCCTGGCAGAATTAAATACTGAATGTAAATTTTTTTGGATTTCTACAACCAGAAGCATCTACTTGTCAGATAACTCCAACAGTAACTTCATAGACATTCTCACTTTGTTTACAAACTCTGTTTTTTATTCAAATCCAGCCATTTTAAAATGAACTATGCCAAACCAATTCACCTATAAATCTAATGAAAAATAATAGCCTTAAAAAAACCTTGAAGTGAATCATATGTCTTTTATTCAGTTTAGTAGTGCTAATATTTTGCTTAGCATGCAAGTTCAAAGCTAATTTACATACAAATTACTTTAAAATTAGCCTTGAAAAAGCCTGATATTCAACTGTGAAGTGCACATATAATAATAATCAAATAATTCCAATATTGATGCTCTTTATTCATCTGCACATGCAGAGAACCTTGCAAATCCCTCACAAACATTAAATTTTTCCCCTGATCTTTCAATAAACTAAAATTAAAAACATCACTCTGTCTCTATGAATTGTAAAATTTTCAAGTTCAAATGCTGAGAAGGAAATAACAATGGAAATGTTTCTTGTTTTCTAAAAACAATTTCTTTGGTAAGAGAAAGGAATGAATAACTGTTGAATTCTCTTTCAATGATTTGCTTCAACTATTGCCAATGAAATTAGTTAGGCATGCAGAAATAATGTAGATTTTTTATATCTTGTCACAAAAAATTACCAACAAAACCAAAGGTCAAAATAATTTTCCATTTGTAGTATCTATGAAAATTATCTTAAAAATTCTAAAACTTTCATTGCAGGCCTGTGAGAGATTGAGCTTTGTTTCAGACAATGTCAATTCTTACAATGAACAAAATGTTAAGAGTAACTATACAAAAATCTAAAGAAACAAATATTTACATAAGAGTTGCTTGTGCATCAGTGAGAGTTTACAATAAGCAGCTTATTTCATATCACTTGTTAACATGGTAGTATGCATGTGGTTTGCAAAGGTCTTACATACTTCTACATGTTTTACCAAGACACATATTATTAAATTAATCCAGGCAAGCTCTGTATGGTAGCACCAATACATCTTAAATTATGCTATTTCAGAAATATGTGAAAATTAATATTCACTATAACTAGATAACATTCACGCTAGAACCTGTTCAAGTTCTGAAAGATGGCTAAGCATATCTGCTGGCATTTTATTGAAGATCATTTGAAGATTGAAGTGTATTTTCTATGGACCTTAATAAATTTGTGTTGATATTATTAGCATTGAATATATTGTTTGAGGTTTTTTGACCTATCCTCTATTTTCTAGAATTAAGTAGGTATAAATTTTCTTTTAATCAGGCTAGAGGTTTTTTTGGCCTAGATATTTTTATTTGATTTAAAAATAATATTTCATTTAACAGATATCAGATGGTAGAGGATCTTTTTTATTAATTAAAAAATTGATAAGAAAGGTGACATAAAAAGTTTCTAGAAAGGTAAACTCTTCCATGAAATTTTTAGGAGGAAACTTTCAGAACTGCAATACCCCCTATTCAACATTATTTAGAAAATTTACCTTCTACTTTTGAATATTTTTGCATATTTGATGCAATTATTGCCATTGTCTCAGACAATTTTAAACAAGACTTAGCCCAAAGAATCTCTTGCACTGTATGAGTCAGCAAATTGATGCATCTCATAAACTGATCCTCTTTCTCTTCTAATGTATTCCTTTGCCATCAAGGTATTTTTCAGCGATAAAAATAGCTGGTGTTTCCTTTCTTGCAATAACTTCAATTTCTCCTCTAGACCATGTCTTTTTTCCTTCACATTTGAAAGTTCTTTTTCAATCTCCTGCAATTTAAAGATTTTGCCACGATCAGTATGTATTAATAATGTAATATCTATCTAATTTAATATTTAAGATCAATCTATATTCCAGAAAACTTTGTTCATCAAACTTAACAGATAGCTATTAAATCAAACACATTTTCAAGAATAATAAGATTATTCTGAATAATTGAATTGCAAACATAATAAATTCAAAACGATAAGCGAAAATAAATCATTTTATGACTGACCTCGATACGGGTCATTTTCCGCTCCCTTTCGAGTGCTTTCTTTTCTTCAGCTTCCTTCTTTTTTCGTTCAATTTCGCGTTTCAGTTTCAAAACAAATGCCGCTTCAACAAGCTGATCTTTCTTTCGCCTCCATAAAATGTATGGACGTAGAATTTTGCAATTTTCTCGCACATGCCGCCGTCCTTCCCCAGCAATTAATTCTGGCATCGTTTTAACGTTGATTTTGTGGCCAATATAGGGTTAAACTGGGACTATAAAATCTGCAATATAACGACATTCCTAACAGGCTGGTGATGCTTCAGCCATTACTAGACAGCCTCTTTTCAGTAAAATAGAAGAGCAAGATTGAGTATGCCTCTACACGTGTCGATGTCGTGAGGATGGAAGGGACTGCGTCTCCCGGATAAGAAAATGAGAAAAGTTGAAGGTACGTAGTTTATTCTAGTATAATCAGCAATTTACTTGATAAATTGCTTCAATTTGTATCTTTTTTCGAGATCTCGCCACATCCCTCATTCTACACCAAGGCTACTATAACGAACGTTGAAGTGTCCCGGCCCGGCGTGAATGAAGAAACTGTTTTTTTCCTATTGGATTCTTTCTTTATTTTTCCCAGCTAACTTTACTGTAAAAGCACTGTTTTAAATTGAGTCTTTGAAAAGTTCTCCAACTAGCGCCAGACCTTGAATAATTATTATATTAATTATGAAAATTGTATATTATTTTTATATAAGTAAGTCAATATTAAAGTTTGCCTGACAAACTCATACATACAAACAAGTCAAGTCAAAATTTTCTTTCCTCCCTGTTATTATTTAGATGCAGATGCTTCCATGTCCAGTAGATCAGACTTTGTTGCACTGGACTGTGAAATGGTTGGAGTGGGAGTTGGAAGGCAGAGTGCTTTAGCAAGATGCAGTGTTGTTGATTACCACGGAAATGTCAAACTTGACTGCTATGTAAAACCAGATAAAAAAATCACAGACTACAGAACAAGATATAGTGGAATTTTGCCCTTTCATATGAAAAATGCAATAACATTCAAAGAGGCTCGCACAAAGGTAAAAAGATTGTTAAAGAAGAAGCATCTAGTTGGTCATTCCATAGGAAATGATTTGAAGATTTTGCAACTGCGACATGATCCATTAAAAATTAGGGACACATCACAATTTCCACCACTTCGTCTGATGGCTGGATTACCTATTTGTAAAACACCATCTTTGAAAAACTTGTCTAAAGCACTTTTTAATAAGGATATTCAAAGTAATGTACATTGCTCCATAGAAGATTCAAGAACTGCAATGAATTTATATAAATTGGTTGAGGACAAATGGGAACTTCAAGGTGCTTCAGGTTCTGACAGATGTTATTTAGATGATGTTTTTTGGCCAGACTTTATAAATATGAACTAGTTAAATTTTCAATTGGAAATTGCAGTTTTCTAGCATTTTATTTTTTTTGTTTCTGCATATCTTTCTGTAATTTTGTTAAATTTGGGATCCGCATGCATCATCAAATTCATGTAATTTCCACATTGTTTGGTAAATTTTTTACATTCAAGGCAGTAGATTTTCGCTTTTATCCTTGGTTTAAGAGGTGCTAAAAAACAAAGTTGAAGGATAAAAAATAGAAGGGGACCTTTCCATCCTCTTGTTTGATGCCATTGGACTACAGGGCATTGTGGCTAGGCAGGACACCAGGAGATTACCTTTCAAATGACTTTGTAAAACCCAGGACACTATTTTATGTGAATTAAATCTTTGGTGAAATAATCCCTCTTTTATGTGTAAACTCAAGTTTATAGTTATATATCATAGACTTTGAGGTCAACTATTAGAAAAAGGACCCTGTGAAAGGAGTGCCTGAAGTTTTAAAGGAATGAAGGTCAAGCAGAAGATGGTCCCATAGAATGAAGCTTGGGATACCTGATGGATAGGCTTTTGCATTTGATAGTACTGTAAATCTTTGAATCACCCCCTGGAATATATTAAGTTAGGAAGTTTTTTGTTTGGGCATTTTTTAGGGGCTGTGCAAGAATTTGCTTGAAAGTGATCTCAAAAATGTTAAACAAAAAGCTCCCTATGGAGTTTTTTTTGTGATTTTTCTATGACATGGAGTTGTTGAAATGGAGGAGGCAGGACATGGCTGAATGATTTTAAGCAAAGTTTTCTGTTTATTTAGTCAAAGATAAAGCATAGGGTGTGCTGCAAAACATCATCAGATCTGGAGATGCATTACATTACCAAGTACACTTAATCTTTATATGACCAGTTGTGCAGATTTCAAGAACATGTTTAAGAAAGTTTTAACTTGAAAGCAATTTGCAACCATGCCAAAGCCTACCAACCATTTGGCAAAAATAAAAGTATCAATAAGATCGAAACGGTCGAGAAGAGGGCATAACCCATAAAGCTCTTCCCTGCAAAGCGTAAACAAACGAAATCTTGTACAGAAAATTGACGAAATGGAAAAAACCGTAGAAAAACTATAATTCCATTCCATTTATATTTCACTGCCAGTGAGGCAGCTGAGCTGAACCTAAGCTATACCATACCTGGTAGTTCCAAAGACCTGTATGTGCCTTGCAGCTCAAATCTAAATCAAATCAAATGCTAAATAGCATGGATGTAATAAGACCAGGGCAATTTTTCTGTTTTATTTCGGAATCGTTCTCGCTTTCTCAGAACTCAGTTGCATAGAGCCTCGTTTGCTGTAATTGACTTAGAGGCAGTATGGCCTAAAGCATGGGCAGTTTGAAATTTGAGGTATTTTTGTAAGAAAGATGGAAAAGCTAACAGCGACGACCTGTCACATTCAAAGGAGCTTAAATGCCTTAAAGGACCTTCCTAGAGTAGCGAGCTACAATATAAAAGATTTGCCTGGAGCAAAAAAAACGGTATGTTGTGCGTTTATCCTTGATTAGCACTGGCTGTTTCGTTTCCCACATACAGGCCTATTTGAAAATGCACTTTTGCCCTGAGATTTCGAGTATACATTGGCAAGCTTCTATTTGTGCAGAATGCAGACCTTGAAGTGTGCACTTTGAATTTCAATGTTACTTCTGTTGCTTTCTTCCAGTGTCTGCAAGAAGAGCAAGTCAGGTCAGGTGCCAGAGTAGTGCTAAGTGCGAAGTATTTTTTGTGGGTGGGGAATAATTTTCTGTTGCTTACGCTTGCGTGGGAAAAAATCACGTTGCAAAGTAGCAGATTAAATGCTTCAGGATTTTATTTTTTAAATAGCATTAGTAGGCCTAGTGGTGAGGCTATGTCTGGGATTCGGAAAGTCTGTGCTGCAACTTTGCGGATTAATCTAAATTTGCAAAAAATAGCATGCGAACGGGGTTTGAGGAAGAATTATCCACGCATACCCAAACTTTGCAGTCTGGGTCAGTTGCACACACACAAGACATGACACTTTTTTCCAAATTATTCTGTAACAGTTCTAGAGTGACAAAAATACCTAATTTCTTTACCATGCCCATTTTGCTACAGCCACGCCCATTTTGTCAAGTGTGCAAAGATAATTTCAAAAAATTTTAATTTTGTGCTGCTGATACCAATACCATCACAAAGGCTATCGCAAAAACACTATGCAATATGGAAATAAGTCAGATGCGTTACTGGGGTGGAATGCCATTCCCGTTGGAGTAAAGAAATTGAAGAAGTTGAATTTTTTTTTTCATATATGTATATGTAGTTTTAAGTGAAGGTGTGTGTAGTGGAATCTAAAATATGAAACTGAAACTGAAACCTATTAGTATAAAAATACAATGTAACGTTTGGCTATACATTTAAGAAAAAAGCATTATTGGTGATGATAAAGTACTTACTTTATTGTTACTAAGTACATACAATATGATTTTATGATGAATCATTTTACTACAGATAGCATGACTGCAACCTCAGTTGATAGTTAATATGGGAGGGGGCAAAAATTCCAATCTGATAGATAACTGGCTAAGTTGTAAGGAAGAAAGCAGCCTATCCTATTTAGCATGCTAGCATAGATATGCATATGAAAAAGCTCTATTAAGCCCCCTGGGGGCTTGTTCATTTTTTCAGTCCTAACGGGGGGCTTAAAAGAGAGGGAGGATTTTTAGAGGGAGGAGACTTTATTAAAAATTTGAAGTAAAAAATTTTTTCAAAATAGCCTTGTCTATTTTATTGTAATAGAAATGTCCTACAAATTTTGTCAGAAAACTTGCTAGCAGCTTTGAAAGTCTAATAAATCACTTATAAGGTCATCATCTTCATCAGAATCAATTGATAACCCTAGGACATCTTCTTAACAAATTCCAACTGACATTTTAGGTGCAAAATTATGTCTTTACATGGGCCCTATATAATGCACATGATCTTATTATCATTGCACCTGTCAAGAGACCCACTAAATCACTAAATGCGCATGTTTTTCTTGTTGACAACAAAGACTATAGAGGGGGGCTTAATAGAGAGCGGGGGCTTATTTTAGGTTTTTGCTTGATAGGGAGGGGCTTAATAGAGATGGTGGCTTAATAGAGAGAGGGGGCTTAATAGAGCTTTTACGTTAGGTATTCCTTTTTAAGGAAAGTATGACAATTGCATGCCAGAGATTTCTACAGAAGCAATTATTTCACACTTGAAAACTTTTTGATAGATTCTCTTTGAATGTATGTTCGCTTTGGAAAATTAACATGAATGTGTCTTCATTGAAATTCTGTGTTATTGAGTTTAAATTTTGTTAAAAGTTTGGCATATAGTTAGGAAGATATCTTCAGAATGGCATTTTGAATTCATTTTTACAACTTAATTTGATTTTCTTCTAGAAAAGAAGGCGTGGTCGTGGGCCAGGTACAGGGAAAGGCAAAACAGCTGGGAGAGGACACAAAGGCCAAGGGCAGAGAGGGACACATACTTACTTCCAATTTGAAGGTGGTCAGACACCCTTCTACAGGCTGGTGCCAAAACATGGTCAATCTAAATCCTTGATGTAAGTTCCCCACTATTTTTGTTGGATAAGAACTAATTTTGATCTCTCAGACAAATACCAGACAATTATTTTGTTCCAAGGGGGATGTTGCTTTTTGACATATGGTAGTTAAATTTCTTTGCCGTCAGCTTTTGTTTACATGACCTGCATATTTGTTGGCTCATCCTTTTGGAGCATGTTTGCAAGTTTGCTTCATCATTATGACTATATTAATGTGAGAGCGTTGGAAAATGCAATATGGTCTTTCATGCCTAGTCAGTCATGGTGATATGAAATTTGTTGGCATGCTAGTAATTCCCCCCCTTTAAAATTTAAGGCTTGTGATGGTGTGTGAACAGTAAAATGCAGTGAGACCTGATATGATTTTTATGAAAACTTGATTGCCTTTTGAATTTAACATATGTATTTGAAGAAAAGGTTTTTGTAAACAAAATATTTTTATGGAATTTTAGAAGAAGTTTCTTGAAAACAAAATGATTTATCAAAAAGCATACAATTTTTTATGCCCTGTTGCCATTACTCTGTTTTTATATAGATGAAACATATAAAAAGAAGTTTACTAATAGAAAGAGGGCCCCAAACAGTGATTATACCCTGAAAAGGTATGCCTCAGGTGGTTAGGTGTATGCCTGAAAAGGTATGCCTCACATGCGACTCTTACACCTTTATGATTCTTCTGATTCTTATGGCGTGTGTGAAAATTTGACCTTAACTAATTTTTGATTTTTGGAGCAACCAAAAATTAGTTTGCAAATTTTCAGATGTTTATTGATTTAGTTGTGTCAAAATGGTTACGTTTGTACAATATTTGAACAACAATTAAACGTTTTGAAAGTTTTACTGCAGCAATTCTTTGTGGAATGCTTTTTATTTATAAATATGTACATGTTTTTATATGAAAATGTTTTCTACTATTAAAGGACTACCTTTTTTCTAATTGGTACAGTACCTTTCATATTTAATCTGGGTTCCAAATTATATTTATTGCCAGTGTTAAGCTCTATCAAGCAAGCTACCAAACAGAAAATCAATTTTTGTTGCTTGAAAAATATGCCTTTTTAATGAGAAAATTAGTAGCTATATAGAACAGTTTGTCTTATAACATATACAATGTCATACTAACCATACTTGAATCTCAAATTGTTTATTCAAGTACCACTCAGAATGTGAGCTTGAAATAACTATTAAGATGGTTTAGTGGTTAGGTTCACAGTCTACAGATCCAAGGGTCTGTGGTTCATGTGGTAACATAAACAAACCTTGATTCAGAGTGTGGAGAGTCGCCAGCTATCTATATTTCCAGGTGTGGTAATCAAAGGTGTGGTCACATTGAGAGGAAGGACCAGAACATTGTTTATTAAATGACAAATGACACACTTTTCACCTTATCTTTTATTTTCATTAACTTATAGATCATCATTTAGAAGTAATTTTTTTCCTGGTTTAGAAAAAAAAATTCTAATCAGGGGGCGCAGGGGGCGCGATTTTGCTTTTTATCACGTGACCCTATGACGTACATTGTGATAACTCGGAATTTTCCTGTCATTATTAGAGAGTCTAAGAAACACGACGCGACAGGTCCAGACGAACTGAATTCGATTAGAAGCGTGTTGTAAACGTTAATATTGCACTGTATACCAGTAGCAGCAATAACAGATTATCACAATCTACGTCACAATGTCACGTGATTCATTTCCCGCCATAATTTGAAAAGGGTTTTTAAGTGGGAAAATGAAATCAGAAAGGAAAAATATTTCAACAACACTCAAATACAGCATTTTACTTTAGGTTAAAAGGAAAAAAAATCTGGCGCCAAAAGCGTGTCACTTGTCCTTTAAGCATAGCTTCTTAAGCATAGCTAAAACTGCCTTCAGATGCCAGGTAGTAATAGAATACAATGCAATACAATACAATGCAATACAATACAATGCATTGCAATACAATAAAATACAATAAAATACAATGCAATACAATACAAAACAATGCAATAAAATACAATGCAATACAATACAATACAATGCAATAAAATACAATGCAATACAATACAATACAATACAATACAATACAAATGCTTGTTAAGAAGATAGATTTATTGTTATAAAAGCCTTGCTTTTTTAATATTGCTACTACTTTTTATTAGAAAAAACATGCAGCTGACACCAGTCAATTTGGACAGGTTGCAATACTTTATTGATAGTGGTAGGATAGACCCAAATGAAACAATTACCATGAGAGTGATGCGGATGTCTGGTCTTGTTTCTGGCAGAATATCAGGTGGCGTTAAGCTTCTTGGAATGGTAAGAGTCCTTTGATATTTTCAGCAAGGGTTTTGTTTCTGTTTTTTCAAGTGTATTACATTTTCATTAAGCTTTTTAAACTTTGGTATCATCAATACCTGAAGACGCTATTGCCAGTCTGACAAGATTTGCCAAATCTCTAAAAGAATCCGAAAATGTAGCTTATAAGAATGTAGTAAGAGGTGCACAAAAGAGGTTTTAAAATGTAGCCAAATCCATGCAATTTCTTAATCTAAAGAACTTATAAATTCAGAGTTTGTCAGAAGCGGGCAAAAAAAATTCTCAGAAACGGTAATATGCTAGCTATTTAACTGTTGGCAGAGAAGTACTTCCAACAATTATTTTTTTTCGTCAGGGGGCAGATTGGTTTGATGCAAAGGTGAAAATTGAAGTTAGCCTGGCCTCAAAATCTGCTATAGAAGCTGTTGAGAGACAAGGTGGGACTATTGATTGTGTATATTTTGATAAAGTTGGACTCAGAGTCCATTTGAGGCCAGAGAGTTTTTCCCCTCCTATTCCACGCCAAGCGAGGCCTTCATCTAAATTAATGAAGATCTATGCAGATCCTGAGAGAAGAGGGTTTTTAGCAGATCCAAATGAAATTCAAAAACTGAAAGAAGAAAAGCAAAAGGCCGGGGAACTGGTCAAAACGTTGGAAAACTTAGAAATTAAGTAAAACATCATTATGATTCTCTTACAACTTGAAAGGTTCTGGTTGATGAAAAATAACTGCATTAGAATTTGTAAATTGTATTACCATGGTATGTGTACGAGTGTTGTTTGGGAAAAATTGCTTAATGATTTATTTTGGTATTCACTCTTCATCAACAGTAATCCTATTCTGTCTACTTCTGTTGTCAACATTCATTTAAGTCTTATCGGAACGTATATCCCCATCTTTAGAGACTTGCTTTTTAGCTGCTTTTTGCTCTATAAACTTTACTTTTGCAAGATTTGTCCTGTAGCTGTTCAACTTGATGAGCAAAAATCACTTATCTTCATCATCGCTGCTCATATGTTATTCTCATACATGCTCCTCTGTCATTGCCCTAGTTCTTTTGGCTTGCTTTCCATTAATCATTTGAAGGGGGTTCTAGCATTAAAATTTACAGGGATCTTTGACACCAGAGAAGCTTTAAGGCCATAATTGGTTGTTGCTGTTTATCTATTGTACTTCTTTTGTTGGAGCAAATAGCCTGCTATGTTTGAGGAGAATCACTGGCCGCAAAGTAGTTTGTATTTCTAGGTGATCAGCACCTTCGACAAGATATTTCATTTGATAGTTCATTAATAATTTTGTTGGTATGATGTTTGCGAACCTATGAGCAGACACACTTTGGTGTTGCTAACCTAATGAGGTAATTTGGATTAACCAAACAGAGGAATGAAATATTAGAGAATTCTTGTATGAGAGCTCTCCTTATAATGCAAATCATAACCAGTGATGATAAGCAACAATTGTATAGAGCAAGTGAGAAAATATTCAAAATTATTTTTGTCCATCCATGTACATTCAGTAAAGCATTCATATGAGAACTGTGAATTGAGACTTCAAATTTGAAATTCATTCATCCCTTGACATAAATACTTTTGGGTCAGTCCATTGATGACAATTCTGAGTTGTTTGTAAAGGTAACCTTGTTTCAAGGTGCAATTTCTTGTCACAGAGTACTATAGCTTTGCATAGTGAGATCAGATTAGATAAGGACCATGTTATAGTTTCGTTGAAATCTCACATCATGAAACCAATTTTTCTATCTGTATGGCTGGACTGGATCAACCTCCAGAGAACAAATAAGCATTGTGAGAGAAGAGAGACTTGCTCCTTTTGACCTCTGTTATTCATGAATTGCAATGATCTCACTTTGATTCCAAATCACTTTGGACAAGGGCATACAATCTGAATCTCCTTGATTACACGGAGACATGACTGGCATGAACTTGACTGTGAAACCAAAAAGCAAACCTGGCTCCTTCCCTTAGAAGCTCACTGTTACAAAGAAGGGGGGCTGATGAAGATGAGGTATCATTTTTATTATAGGAACATTGGTTGTTGAAAAAAGGGTGCTTTGTGTGCTTTTAGGATGCCTGTTTGCTTAGCCCCTTGGCGCAATCACTTCTTTCTTATCAGATATAATGTTACAAATAGTCACTTGTTATCACTTCAAGCTTGTCCACAAATTGAAGAGAAGTTGAATATTCTAACCATTTTCTATAAATGTTCAATACAATAAATTAGCTACAATACATTAAATAAAACAGATGACTACTAAAGTATACATAGACTAACAGAGTCCATATTCAACTATGACAAACACAGGTATGTTCAGTGAGTTTATTCATTGTTGCCCGCAATTATATTCTTTCTCCATACATATTTACCTTTATATAATTCTTTACCGTTTATAATTTGGCATTTGGTGCTCAGAAATAGAAAATTAGCTTCCTTGAAAAGATTTGGGCCCTTACAAATTTGACTCAAGAAATATATTTTGCATGCATGACTCACTGAATTAAAAAACTTCATTGGACTACCTTTCTCGGCTGTCTCTTGGCCTATTTTTGTGGTAATTTTTCTGGAATGGCAAATAAGGACTCAGTTGCAGCAGTTGAATACTAAAACATTGTATGGAAAAAGATAGATATTGATATACCCATCCTACAGACTATCATGAAAATTTCCCTTTGCGATGTCATTGAAAAGATCTTGTAAGATTAGTAGACCTAAATGATGTGATATGGTTATGCTTTGGTAAAGGTTGCTTCATATTTTTCATAAAATCACTGAAAATAAGTAAAATTGATATTGCCAAGCCCTACGGAAGTTGACAAAACATTATTGGTTGTAAAGGAACCTATTTGTCATTGCAGATTAGATACCTTGCTAAACTATCAGCTACAAGCAACAATGGACAAAACGCGAGAGACTTCGCACAATCACTCTCACTCATTTCCAGTGATTATAGGAAAAATTTGAAGCAACTTGTACTTTTGGTAGTGTAACCCAGCTTTTAACTAAACGTCTGTTTTTTCGAAAGCAAGGCTACCTACAGAGTGTTTGTTAAAGTGCGTGTTTCTAAAAAGTGTATCTACATCTCCACTTTGAGCTTCTCAACTTCTGTATTGACTGGTTTGCTGTACCCAATCTGTAACTGATAGTCAGTTGCCTGAAATTAGAGATTAAAAAATAAGATTATGTGGGGCTTTGCAAATAGTTAATGAGCAAATGTATTTAAGATTGGTATGACAAAGTTATGACAGATTGGTAGAATATCTATTTTCATTACACAGCCATTGGTAGAATATCTATTTTCATTACACAGCCATTGCACAAATCTTTGCTACCATTTCCAATTCCAGTGGCTTTGTCAGTTTCAATGCTTACCTCCACTTTTTGAACACACTTTTCAGAGTTTGCAAATTAAGGCCCTGGCGTTTTATGTGAACAATTGATTCCATGAAAAGTATTCTTATTTAGATCTGTTATTCATTTCAGTGAAAGAAATGCAGGTAATGAAATATAAACTGCAAATATCCAGGTACCCTATCAGACCCTTCTTTCCCTTTATGTTTTGTATAAAGGGCCCAAGAAAAAATAGCAGCAAATCCTATATCATCATCACCACCATTCTCAGTCATCGTAATTTTAATTCATTATCATCATTAAGATTTGATAGACTTCAGCTGAGGATTCTTCAATATTATTTTTGGACCATACCATTATTTGTATCAAAAAAAAGGATTTAATGATAATGCTTTCTAATGCCGAAGACTTTCAAAAGGAAATTCAGTTCACGCTTTGAAGAAATTGAAATACCTCTCCACTGTTGTTCACCTGCAATGCTGTGTTTGCTTGTTGAAAATACCCAATTTGTATTTCCTGGTCAGTTGCCTGCAAGCAGAATTCAGTAGTTAGACTGTTTCAACTTCTAAAAGAACAGCAGCAAGAATAAATTGAGGGTTTGTTGTCAAACAAGTACTACATCAGGAGGGGAAAGTCTCTATGCACCTCCTACCCAACATTCCAATTTCTGTTTGGTAAAGAGATTGAAAGGGAACCAACAGAATACCAAGCCCTAGAAACTTTAAGACCAGAGCCCATTCGAATTACAGTGATGCATGGAACAAGCCAAAACCACCCAAGACCACCCATGTTTTGCCTCATTCCATGTTTTGGTAAGTAGGTTCAGCAATCTCCAAATTTTCTCAACATTCAAAAGCCAGACTGAATTGCTACAGACCTTCAGCTCATATTTGAGAATTTTTCTATAAAATAAATTTTGATCCACTGTTGTTGGAACCTATTCTAATGTTGTATACTGTGACCTACCTAGGAGGGGGCTTGGTGATAATTAAAGGTTAAATTTATGGGGAAAAGTTAAGCATTTAAATCTCTTTTCCTGTCAGACAATTTTGATGAGAAACTCCATCTTTGAAGTAGCACAAAAGAGCAGAAACATACCATATCATACTTATACGATTTGGTATGTTTCTGCTCATCCATTCTATTTTCAAACTTCATCTTTGCTTCCCAACTAAAAATTTTACCAAACATTTGAGATGAAATTGGATGATGTTCCACCCTCAGGTTCCCTGATTTGTTAAATTCTTGTTAAACTGGCAGAAGTTGTAATTATCCTCAAATATCCTCTAGCACAGAGCCTGGGAACAGCAGGTTCTGAAAAATGGCAAGATTCATTTGCTTTTTAGAGGTGAAATTGTGTAGATGGATGACTCACCTTGTTGCAACAGCATCTGATGCTGCATAGGACCAGATTCAACACTGATAATCCTAGCAAAGCCACTGATATTGCCAACGCAGTGTTATTAATTGCTGTTTGTGTTTGAATAACCTTCGGACAGCGATCTATTCCATCACTCATCTTCAGCCCTTTATAGTAGTCATCACAGCTGTTATTTCCTAGCACTGCTATGCTCATAAAAGAAACTGCTGAAATTGCAGCCAAGATTGACACTATCGAAAACCCCATGTTTGTACCATTCTGGAAAACAAACAAGTCTCTTACTTCAGTTTGTCATAATGGAAGGCTAGAGACATTTCCTTTGTGCACATTCTTTTTTACTTGTATCAGTAGTGTAGTGAGGTGGAGGCAACAGGGGGCAGATTTCCCCCTTCCGATGGCAGAAAATCTTTTTGAAAAATGTATTTACTGGTGTTCCAAAGGGTGTGGACCTTACTTTTACCTCGCTCAACTGACCATTGCCCCCCTTCCGAAATCTAACCACCCTGGCTATGCTACTGCTTGTAATACTTGCATGGAATAGAGTTTGTCAAGGGTACACTAGGGTCTACTGAAATAGCTAACTTAGCTAGCATAATACTGTAAGCTTTGCCCCCCCCCCCTGAATTAAGTCCCCCAAATATAAGTAAATTCACTTCTGAGTGTAAGCCCGCCCATATATTAGAATTACCTTATTTTTTCAGTTGAATGGAATAATGAGTTTTGAGTAGCAGAATTCACTTTAAGATCATTTTAGCCACAAAAATTACCCTCTGATACTTTTATTATTTATATTTTATCACAATGTACATCTGTAATAAACACTAAGCTTGTGTAATATTACAATAAACATTACATAACATACAATAAACATTATATAAAATGATCTAGATATAAAATGATCTAGTAACATACCATAGCTGCTGACTTTGGAAAACAAGTGGAGAAAATCCATATTATTGCACAAATTACAATCTAAAACAGTGAAAAGAAGAAGTTAAAAATAGAATCATAGCATTTAGTGTCATCAATATCAGAATAAAGACAGCCAAGAGTTAATTCCTGTTGCAAAAGCTCAGGGGGCCTTGACCCTTTGAATTGATTCAGTTTATGCAGTTGGTTGGTTTTTGTAAAATTATGCATTCTAGGATCAGTAGAATTTCAAGACAGGCTAGTCAAGCATATTCATTGTTATATTTTTTTGCCATCTTGATAACGATTGTTGTAGACACTTTCTTCATATTTTCTGTTCTCCTTTGACCACTTTACGCAAACAAACATCTTTGGGCCAAAAAGACCAGATTTATGAAGTGATCACCAAACATTTCCTGATCTGCCAAAAATGTATCTAATATTGATGCTTTGAAAATATGCTTAAATTTGATTTTGATTTGTCATCCTCATTTTGAATAGTTTTGCACATATTAAACTAGTATTTTATGGCATCCTTGATGGACATAGTCTAATATAAGTACAATGGTATGACGTCATCACTAAGCCACTCCATAAACCAACCTCATCATTTTAATCCTTTGGCCTTTGACATCAGGTTATTCATTTCAATTATCACGATCATTATCATCATCATAACAAATCTCGCTATCTAAGTGTAAAAGCAAAGGCCTAAAATAATTATCTTGGAAGTGTTCATGGGTTCGTTCTAATGTTTTGATTGCAACCACTTACTGCACACCTGCTATCTTTAGATAGAGATAGGTCCTAACATTGGCACCTATCTCTTCTTTTCTCATTCCTTTTGTCAGTACACATTTTGGTTCACTGAGATCAAGGCCTCCGACGAGAGGGGCTAGGGGGCCAGGGGGCAATGGCCCCCACTTTTTTGCCAAACTTTCCCTTGGCCTCCTTCCCCACATTCCTACCTGTGTCTGAGACCATGGAGATCAGTGGTTTTGTTAGCTTATTTCAAATAGTATATCAGTTAGGCAATTAAAATCACAAAATCATATACCGTAACGAAGGTGAAATTGCTCGATTTAAAATTAACCCCTCCCCATTAAGGTTTTGCCCCACATCATGCAAACCATCACGTCGTCAAATTACTATTGTTTTGGTTTCTGTTTTTGTCAGAGGTCAAATTCTACAAGGTCTTTAATCAATCGGGTTGTGCTGTTCTTTCTGCCCCGTGCAAATGTTTTTGTAATTTGCATTAACTAACATGATCGAGGGGCAACGCACTCTTGAAATAGCGTACGAAATCTTCCATCAAAACAAAAGACAGCTTTTGATGGAGTGATCTGCCCCTCAAATAAAAGTTTCCTTTTTGGCCAGGGAATTTTGTAACAAAAAATACGCGACAAAAAACCAGAATCGAAACATTTTACTCACCACTGAGCCCAATATTATGCGTATAAAGGCAATTATTGCCTCTGCTATGTCGACACGAAGTATCGTTGCTTTGAGAAGAACTACAGCACCTTGACAAATTATTGTGGCGGATAAAACTGTCTGTAAAATAGCACATACTCTAGACACAATAAGTCTGTTGGTATTCCTCTCCATGTTTATCATCGATAAAGTTTAGCGATTCGTTTAGGTTTTGGGCTTCTTAGCCTTTTAGCTTACGAATGGAACTGGCAAATATTATGTTTACAGAACTTTTATAGACAGACTCTGACGTCAACAATATTCCGCTTTGATTTGAACTTTCTGTGGACAGAGGTGGGAATAACAAAAGCGGTAACTTATGACGTAATTGATGATTCAGAATTGACTCCTTTGGCCTTCAACCTTCAATCGTTTACTCCTGAAGGTTTACAGCAGGCCCATTCTTTCTCTTTATTTTCGTATGCCTTATATCTTTCGATGTTAGATGAAATACAGTAGCCCTCCATTTGTCTTTATCAATTGTCGTTTATGTTGACGGATTTACCGGGGAATGCAGGGGTTGTAGGGGGTAGCTTTATTTCGGTAAAATGCATTTTCGTGGTCACAAGTAACGAAATAATACAAAAATTTACGTTAAAGTTATGCCCCAAAAAAGTGATGCCCCAAAATTTGTGGTCTTGCTAAAAATCAATCCCAACATTTATGACCGTCTTAGATTTTACAAAAATCTATACCCCAAAACTTATTTTCTCCTCGAAAAAAGATACCCCAAAAATGGCAAATGAAGTTACTCCCGGAATAGATACGTGAGAATAAGATGCCAATGACATAATAGATGATTCAGAATTGCTCCAGAAACGAGACATAAAGCTAAAAATTTATAAGAGATTGGACGACTTTTGCAGTCAACTCCATTATAACTACAATACAAGCCCAAGAATAAACAGTTTGAGAAGTCGTATACGAATTCCGCTTTTATTTAAACAGGGACGCCTTGATCCAAAAAAGGGCAAGGGGGCAGAAATTTAGAAAGGGCATCTTCAGCAGCTAGATTTGCGCATATGTGCGCCGTTAAGTTATCCTTCTACCCGCTCTTGGCAGGGACGCCTGCAAAAGATAAGGGCAGGAGAGGCAGTGTTGGTGCCAAGGGCAAATCGAGTAATTTTTCTACTAACATAATCGAGTATTCCTAGGTGGGAGGGGGCGAGGTTGGGGTAACATAATAAGATTGTAATAAACCTCATTTTGTTTGCTTTGATATGCGCCGCGCCTAAAGGCCTACTTCGTTCGTAGAAATTGCTAGAATTTGCACGCAGTTACTTCGCATATTACGTATATAGCATGGTATATTGTCAGAGGGAATTCCCTATGTCCTGTCCGCATGCCAACTTATTGTTTACTCACCACGCAAGGATATCCCCATTAGGTACGTTCAAGAATATTCCATTGCGTTCTATTATTACATCATCGTTTATATTTGGTATTATTTTTGCAGTGTAATCATGATTTAGCAAAATCTATTGTCAGAGCACACACATATATATATAACCCGTAGAAGGTAGTTTGGAGAGAGTCAGTAAGAGAATTTTAGAGTTGTGTTTATTAGCTGCTGTTGGTGCTTGAAAAAGGCCTCAGTAGTGAGTAAGACTTGTTGTGTCGAAAATACATGTGAAAACATCAATTGGTCGTCATTTATCCGTCTTTTCTACGGAACGTATTACAAGATATTAACTTGAATACAGTGCCACCCATACATCTGGGTTTTTTACCATTGTTCTTGCGAGCAGCTATACTTTTCCTTTTCGTAGGATTACCCCTTATTAGAATTACATCATGTTGCGTAGTCATTAGTTATATTGGGTAACATTTTATGCTTGGTTATGCTTTTCTGGTATTTTCTTTGTACATATAAATATACGTAGTTAGTTAGATTCAAGGAGATTCGGAGAGAAATTCAGAAGGTATAGACATGAAAGGCTAAACACCAGAAGGAAGCTAACCGTTTCACCCAAGAGGCTTGCGAAAGCTCTTGCGGCCCAGTTTGCATATAGGACAGGCAGTGCTTGAGAGAGACTGCGCTGTTCCTCGTTATATGTTTCATTGGATTGTTAGTATTAGAGTTCGCGGAGAACCGTCGTTGTTTATGCTAGCTGTTTAGATTAATGTTCAGCCTTGGGAGGTTATAAGATGGAAATGGAAAGGAAAAGTATCTAGCCGCTCGCAATAAACCGTCATTCTTTGAAGTTTTAGTCTTCGGATCATCTCTCGCCTGCACAAGGGGGATATCCTAATAATCTACGTAATATACAAAATACCTACGTATACAAAAAACCAAGCGAAATTGCTAAATTTAGCTCCATTACACCATCAAAGATTCTAAACATAGAGAAAATGTTGACAAAATTATCCTTACATAAAAATGGGTATCAAATGGCCTTGTTATTAATGGGCTGGTTGGCATCGTGCAAAAATAAATTATTTCTTTATGTGACAATAGCAATAGGTTACAGTAATTAGCAATGGGAGGCCTACGATAATTTTACGGAAGTAACTTTCAACATTATAATGCTTGATTTTTCATTATTTCTGACATTTGTTTTGTAATCATCTATCATTTTTTAACAAAATAGAATAATAGTAGCATAAGAGCCGTTGGGAAATGTGGTTAACGTTAAATCTTTAAACAAAAAATGACTGTATTTAAAAATGTTATTTTCTTAAAAAGGGGAAATTTGTCCCCTCTGCCCCTCCTGGTGAAAGGCAAAGGGGCACTGCCCCCCATCATGCCCCCCATCTTAGAGCAGTGTGCTGTGGTTTCACGTGAGCAGTTTCCAATTCCATTCTTGTGGGCGTGCTCTGATCAATTTGACCTAAGTTTTTTGGATTCGCTGTACTTATGCATGTTAAATGCCTTTAATGTATTTATATTGCTCACCATTTCATTCTTCGATCCAGATGGTAGACCTTAAAGAGATGTAAGGCTAAAAAGTAACCTAACACAGTAGCCTTAAAGGCTTATGAAAGCTCTTTTGGTCTAATCACAGAATAAAATGTATTATTTTCATTCTGTAGTCTAGTTTATCGCTTCTCTACCTAGTCATTCGTATTTTGGAGAATTGTATTTACTAACAGGAGCTACATTGACACGGACTTATGGAATCTCAACGGAAAGATTATCAGGACTACCATTGTCGGTTAAAGTGCAGCTTCTAGGCACGTCAGAGCCGGAGGGGGCTGGGGGGCATGGGGAGGGGGTTGTATCCCTAGCCCCTTTTTTCTGGTGTATGATATTTAAGTTATGACATCAAATATGATGGTGGCAGACTACCACAGACCCCCCCCCCCCCAATCTAAAATATGCTTCGGTGTCCCTTCCCTCCTCAACATCAAAGTCATTCCATCGCAGTTGCCTGAGGATTGGCAGTAGCAGCTGAGGATTGTTCTGTTCTGTACACCTAAAGCTTAATTCATCATAAACCACTTTTACACTTGTGCCTCTTCAAACGCCCGTCATAGCAAGAGCTTGTGTTAATTATGTCCCCTCTAGCTTTCTAGTGCACTACGGTTGATTGGGGTCATCTTGATCGCCATGGTCACGTTGAAACCAAACATATAGTTTTTATATGTAAGCTAAACATATAGTTGCTGAATAATGCCAGAAATTGTCTAGATGGAGACGTCATATCTAAATGTTATTGCAATGAAAGAATTTTTATTGTAAGAAACATCATTTGACATTAAATTTGTTTGCTCGTTTGACCCATTCTTACTTCCCAAAGAATCTCTCTTAAAAGCCTTCTTTCTTTACTCCTCTAATGCAAGACCGTTGGGTCTTGCTTGCCTTTCAATTTCATTTCTCTTACCGCAGTGGCGTTGCCAGTTCGAGAAATCTAGGGTGGACAAAAACAGATTTTCTCGGCCGCGCCCTTCAGACTCTTGGGAAATCCTTTTTTAGTATTTTCTATCTATTTTGAAATTTTTGGAAAACAGCTTTCTCTTTTGGTATTATTCGTAACGGTGGCTATTTTGCCATTGCGAAAATCGAAATCAATCTGATCAGTCAAATTGCCCCCTCCCTCCACCCCAACCCCCCCCCAATGTTTTTCAACGGATTTCGAGAAATTAGAAAATCGACTTCTGGCAAAACTGGGGTGGAAGTCCACCCCATGGCGATGCCACTGCCTAACCGTATTTCCTCTAATTAACATACCTGTCGTTTAACAATTTTTGGGAAGTATGGTGTTGTATTTAACAGACAGTGGCATTTAATAAGGTTCTGTGTGCAAGGTTAGGGGCTTATTCAAGGAAAGGGGCTTTCTCGAGGTTAGGTGCTTTTTAAAAATTTTCAGGCAATATGAGGATTTACGTTACATTACATTGGTTACATCTCGGCGGTGTACAAATGGTAGCGAATTACTACTTAGCTTGGTAAACGCGTCTCATCAAGAATTTCATCTCACACGTACGAACTCAGACTAGAGCCAGTTGCCCTCTCTTTTTTTCTTCACTCACGTTCAAACTGATAACGCCACCTGAATTTTTATGAGAATCCGAAAACGTAGAGAAATCGCATATGCCACGTTTAACACGTTTCTCATGCCCTCTGTCACAGGGGCGGATCCAGAGCAAATTTGAAGGAGGGGCAGTTGGCAGTGGGGGCGCTGAAAAATTTCAAAAACTGGTTACGAGAGTACGCTGTATACGAAAATTTCAGATACCTTTTCAGAATAAACAACATAACTTTGAGGTAAACCTTGAAGCAAATTAGCCTATCGGTCCAAGAACCTTTTTCATCTGATTCTCATTCTTCAAAAGTGGCGCACAATTTCCAAAAAGGGGCGCCAGACTTGCTTCAACTCGTTGAAGGAGGGGCAACTGCCTTTAGTTGACCCCCCTTAAATCAGCCACTGCTCTGTCAAAGATACAAAATTGACCCGATTCTTCTTGTTTCAAATGGATGGGAAATTCGATATCATTTGCGTTTTTAGAGAAAAACTAATGGATTTTCAACAGAATCCAGAATACTCAGCCGATTAATCACTACAAAGTAAGGCTCTGACAATAATGACGGGGGATGGCTCAATTTTGAGACCACTTCAAGTTGTTTTCCTCCCAAGAAACTTAGTGGGTGTTCAAGAAGACCCAAGATACTGTATGACTTTAGTATAAGTTCAATCGCTGGAAGGAGATCATGTTTTCAGGTCTGTGACTTTACTTGAATTCGGGTCTCTGACATATAACAGATCTGGATTTGGGTAAAATATTTTGGGACTGCGTTTTTGGATTTTGGTAAATATATTGGGCGAAACCATTCTACAGCCGACTGTTTGAGGTATCTTTGGTTTTCTTTTCTGTAAATTTTTACTGCAACTCTGTGGGATGGCTTACCGTCCGCCAAAACCTCAGCACTGCTTAGCGGTACGGACCCGTGCGTACTCCTTTTCCAGGGGTGCACTGCTCGGGGGCTCAGGGGGGCTAAGCTCTCTTATTGAGGCTGAAAATTGGCAAATTTCTACTTTTGCTATTGTTTTTCGTAACATTTTGTGTAAGAGCCCCCTTGTAATTTTGATAGAACTACATCGTTGTTATTTTCCTTTTTCCTACGATTTTGGGTCTGAGTTGAACACCCCGACATTTACTTACCGACAAAGTCAGATTTGTGCAGAAAGACGCGACAGCAAGCCAGGACATCTTAACAGGACAAAAGATGAGGTAAAAATCACGTGGTTTAGGGCTAAATGATTTGGAATCACATACGCGTTACTTATACAAATATATTATGATGTTAACTCTGATTAAAGATCGCATTCAATATAAAACATAGTAACATGAAAATATACTTGTTTATAAAAGTAACAAAAATATCGTTTAGGAACAGCCATACAAACGCAACGATAGAAAAGCAGTGGAACCGTATACTAATTCAACGATTATAAATGTTCCGATACAAAAATACTAGTTTTACATTTAAGCAATGGCCTTAAAAGGGCGACTGATAAGGGTCTTGATCAATCCTAGCATACACAGCGAAAAACATTTTCTTCAAAGGGTACGTTCCATGGATGGACTGGCCTAAACACGTTCCATGGATGGGCTGGCACCTAAACACGAGCCCGTGCGATTTCGAAATCGAGGCTTCAGAGCTAAAGCAACTGCAGTGAGGAAAAAGTCGGGGTCCCTGAGTAATTTCAGATCGCAATTTGTGTTCCTTACAGTTCTCGCAATATGTACATCTGCTTCTACTTTCTTTAATAAGCGTTTTATCAGAGTGATTCTCGCATAAATAGGGAGCCTTTAAAACTCTGTATTGACTGCTAGCCCGACTAGCCATGCCATCCCTGCTTTGTTGGGTATTTTGCTACGAGAATGAGTGCGCGTGCTCCTTTTTATTACAAATAAAAAAGATGCCGCCCAGCCCAAGACTGAAACCCGAAAAGGGCATTTTTACAAAAAGCTATTTCGCTAGAATTTATGATAATCTTTGATAAATTACGAATTCTTATATGAGAAAGACTCTTAATCGGGTTAATGAAAAACTAATCCTTGACAGAGAAAATATCAAGGTGCCCTACAACTTTCTTATGAAAAATTTAACAAAAACTAAAACATAATTTATTCAAATAAAAAAAATCAAAGTACAAAACAGTACGAAAATTTGTCCTAACTGTGAAATAAGCTATCGTTAAAACCATACCATAACAAGGCTAATCATACCAATTCTTCGGGACACTAGCTTGAGGGGGAACTGAGAATTCGAGCAATGGATGATAAAAGCGAAAAAACAGGCAAAATTTTCAGAAAGGTTGTTTCTTCAATAAAAATGATAATTGTCAGACACGGGCTCTCTCAGAAACCTACTTTCATGTCAGCGAATTATATCAGGGTCGTAGTGTTTGCATTGAGTTGCAAGCATTTTAGAACGCACAGTCTGCGGGCACAAGGAAAACTCTTTGGGATCTGCCCATCGTAAGCTGATCTTTTTTCTGATTGGTGAAAAATCATAAGTCATTATTTGATTGGTTCTTGGAAGACAAATAGGTTTAGTTTGACCAATCAGCTGTTTGATGGTGAATCGTGATATAATCCTCAGTGGTCGCTGAGTTTGTCAAAGACTGTATTGGCAATGAACATATATTTTTGCGAGGAAATGGGGTGTTAGGTAATGATTTAAAGGTACATAACCGTAAGTGAAAAATCAGTGGAAATGTGCACCAATTGTGCCGCTCAACCCAAAGACATTACGACTGAATTAAAAAAAATTAAATAGGGTGAGGGGCACATGTAAGCAAAAATACACCTCGCCATGTGCTATTTTTGAAATTCAGAATTGCTATTTCTGAAAAGTCGAATTAAGTGATTCCGTCTACTGACAAAAAACAACTCTCAGTTTTTCCAGCTATTGTTACGCTTAGCCTTTATTCGCAATTCAGCATTATATCTGAAAATAACTACATCTACATCTTACCTTCGTATAAGCGAAAACAGCGTCTTCTTACCTTCACTTAAACTATATACAACCGCGAAATTCAACAGCAAAATAATTGTTCCTGGGTTTCTGTCAGTCCATTAAGTCGTCAATCAGCAGATTCATCCACCCAGTTATAGAACCGTTGTTTTCTCTCTAGGCTCAAGTACCAAAATACTCTCAGCACATGCTGCCATATCCTGAACGAGATTGCAGAAACTGGCGCGATGATCCTGTTGCACAGCATAGGAACAAATTTGCGATTGATGACGTCAGTATTTAGAGCTTCGAAGTCTCTTGGCTGGCGACCCTAGACGTTATATAACCGTTTAAGAATATGACTTGCTCAAGCTTAATATTTCGAAATTTTAAAACTTGAAATAAAAACCTCTTTAGGGCACCTGAAACAACATTCTAGAAGGATCATGAACCTGAATTTGAAAAGAATTCGCAGACCTGGCAAATCAAAAGCTATAAACTGAATATGCGAAATTCAATACTGAATATATGAAAAGGATCTTAACAAAAAATGCACTCATTATTTCATCTCAGAACAAAAAAGCTCTCTCGTGAATTTCAACACACGAAATCATTCATACCTGGATAGAAATCCTGCACGGTTTTCTACTCAAAAAGTCCTATAGACTCGTTCAAAACAAACAAATTGTTTTTGAACCTTCCCTTCCCAACTGATACTTAGTAGTGATTATACATGACACTCTCCAAAAAGCTTGAAGGAGAAAACGCAAACATACCACTTTGTCGTCGCATGCTTCGTGTAAGGACAATATGACTCGCATCTGCCGACTCAGAATCGGTAGTAGACTTTCGTCGCTTTCTTCCATCGGACTTTTGTATCGATTCGCCTTCTGTAAAGCTCCGTTTTCTGGTTCTGGTATGTGCCTCTGACTTCACAGAGTTGTCATTCTCTTCCCCTTGCAGCTCCTTGCTCCCAGTCTCAGCATCTTCACTTGATACTTCGTCAGCAGACATCTGTCCGCCATCTTGCTCTGATCTGTTGGTTTCCTCTTCACTTTGCTGTCCACCACTCACACTATCACCCTTCTCCTGTCCGTCAATTGTGCAATCACTATCCTGTGCACTCGCTCTGACTTGCTCCTTTTTGCTTGCAGAGGACTTATCTACTATGTCTTCACTTTCCTCATCACTAGATTCCTTATATGTAGAGATGCTTTGCAAGGCCTGTGTTTTTTCAATTACCTCTGGATCTCCATGACAATTGTCACTTTCAACATTCGCAGGCAAAACGTTTTGCGACCTGCTGTCAAAGTCCGCTTGTTTGCTGACACAACTATCGATATGAGATGTACTTTCTGAAACAGTTTTCCCAGAAATGCTTTTTACTGCTGCAACTTTAATTTCATTATTGTCTGTTTCAGTTATCCTACTCTCTACCCTATTTTCAGTCCTCTTTGGTATAAGTTCATCATCTGTCTTTTCTGTTTCCTTCAAGTTGTTGTTGACTTTAGGTTCTTCACCATCATCGCCTGCGACTTGGCAGGGCCTTAAACTCTTCGCACAACCTTCATCAGTGGGAGTTGCCTTTTCCAATTTCAGTTCGCCTGTAGATAAATCATCTTTGTCCGTATTTACATGTTCATCTTGCTCTACTTTTGCAGTTTTTATGGCCAAATGAGGGTCATCTTTATCAGCAACGTCCAGTTTTCGTTTAGATTGACTCATCCTTGTTGAAACAACAGCAGCCTCGCTACACGATAAACCGCTCTCTCCGATGTGATCTAAAGCCTTTAATGATGTGCTCAAAACTGAAAAAATTCCTGGTCTTTGCTCAATAGAGTCATCCACAGTGCAATTAGCCTCCTTTCTAGACAAAATCCTATCATTTATTCCAGCCCTGTCACCAGAATCTACAGATTTTTGATCTACCGTTTCCTCGGTTCGACTTAGCCCTTGAAATACTTTACTTTCAGCACCCTTTTCTTCTGCTACTAGCTTAGCCTCGTTAACACTCTTCCTTGTGCTTGCCTCAACTTCAGGCTTAGCGTGAGATGCATCCGCGACGCAAACCTTTTTTTCCACAAAACAATCATCGTGTCCTTCCTTTTTGCTAGATAAACCAATATTCTCAAATATATTCCCATCTCTCTCATCTGAAGTGTTATTGGTCTTTTCTTTCGAGTCTGAAACTAATTCCGGCAACTTTTCCCTTGCAAGACTTTCAAATATATTCCCACAAACAGCTTCACTAGCTAGACTAGACTTGCCAGCCTTTTCCACATATGAATGCTCTCCAGCAATTATCAAATGGCTGTCTTTGACCACCGGTTCATCGCAATTCCGTGTAGTTCCTTTGTTTTTACTTCTAATATCCTCATCTTTGGATAACGCTGCACCAACAGCTGATGATTCCCCGATACTGTCAACTGGTGATTCCCTGACATCGTGAAGTGATTCCAAGTGTTCAACCTCGGTTGCCTTCGTACACTCCGTGGTCTCCTCTTTGCCTATCAGTTCATCGCTGACACCAAGATTCTGGTTATTTAATTCCTTGCTTGCTCCTTTTGCACAGCTTTGGCCTTGATCCAGGGATACCACAAACTTCCCCTTCTCCTTACCAAAGGCAGTTGACATTTCGCTCTTGCTTTCAGATGTGCTGGTTTCTGGAATTGTACCTCTGTCATTCGATAATTCTTGATTACTCTGATTCTGATCAAATAGGCCTAAAAGACATTTAGCAGCGTCTATATCTTCGAATTTCTTCTTTGGCACTGAGAGCATGGATGTTTCGTCCATAGATTTCTTTTCAGTCGACATTTGTGAAGGAGAATCTGGGGATTTAGAATTAGCTGCCGGTTTCCATGCACTTTCAAGGCTAACGTCGCATGAATGTGGCAGCTGGCTTGCATTTTCACTACTTCCTAGGTCACAACCGCCCTCAACTCCTGCTGTCTCCGCTCTGCCTGAACCTTTCGCATTATCTGAAGAGCCTGTGCGCATGTGCAGTTTACTATCACTAGGTTGCTCGACCTTTAAAGACCCTTTTGATGACTTAGAATGCAAATCTTTCTCTTCTACACTTGTAAATCGCTCGCCATCCCTTGCATCATTAGAAGACAAGGCATCAAACTTTGGAGCTTCATCAGCTAGCAATGGGCTTTTGAGAGGCAAAGCTGGTGTCTTTGGATACGCAATCTGATAAGAACTTTGCTTTTGTCCGTTGTGTTGTGTATCGCTATCGTCGCAGATTGTCACATTGACGCGAGCATCAAATGACTTGGAAGAGTCATATGTTTCAGAAGTTTCCTTTTTCCCTGGAGATTTCGTCCTTTCTGCCAACGTTTCTCTGCCCAAACCTTTCTTTTCTTTAGCTACATCAACAAGCTGGCAAACTCCTGTAATATCCTTGTTGACCGTTGACTCTTTTGTTTTAGACTTTACGTTGAGCTTATGGCTACCATTTGTTGATGCATCGATAGTGCCTGTAGTCAACTCTGACTTTTCCTTGTGACTTTCTTTAGACGGCTCCGAAAATAAGGCTTTTGCTTTCGAAACATCCAAGTTCTCCTGTGAAAGAGACTTGTCCCCTTGCACAGTTTTAACAGTATGTTCCTCCTGGTCAGCTGGTCGACCTTGGCTATGTGTTTTACCTTCCTTTGCTTTCCCAAAAGAATGAGCCACCTTTTCAATGCTACTCTTAATTAGTTTAGTAATACGAGATCCAACATTCGAAGATCCTTTGCTAGGAACATTCTCAATTTTACCACTTCTTATATGACCCTTCTTGACATCTATCTTTTTGACTACCTGGGAACGAATATCTGGTCTTGCTGTTTTCTTGTCATCTCGACTGGCCTTGCTATCAATTTCATTAGTCGATAAAGAGCCCATGTCGCTTTTTTCTTTAGCACCCTCTTCAATACCTTTGTCCCTGTCACAAGACGAAGCTTTTACATTATCTCCAAGTAAATCGTTTTGAGCACCCCTTCCTTCTTCACTTTCTACTGGTAGTGTACCAGCTCCCTCATTCTTTTCTTTATTTTTATCACTATTCCTTGACAGCCGTGTTTCTATCGTCTTTTCCTCTCCAGCTGCAGATATCTGCACATTTTCACAGGTAACTGTCCTTCTACTAATCCCAGCTCCAAGACCACTCGCGCCGATAGTCAAGGGCAATGCTTCATTTGGCTCATCTGTTTTTCTTTTGCTTTCAATTACCTCAGTGCTACTCGATTCCATCTTTTCACTTTCTAAATTAATATCTGATTTCTCTGTGGTTGTTCTTTGTTTCTCTAAGGAAACTTTCCTGTTCTCATCTGACTCTGTTTTTTCTGTTTTATGTTTAGTTTCTTTCAGTTCATTCTCTGCATCATCAGTATTTCCTTTACGTTTCAAATCACTCTTTCCGTTACGTGTAGCGTCTTTCCCATTATCTTCAACAACATTTGGTGACAGCACAACATGCAGTAATTGCTCATTATCATTTCCTGTGTTGGTAGAAGCTGTCTGTTTACAGCTTCCAGGCTCCAATATTACCTCATTGGAATTTTTTAAAGGAAGGTTGGCTGACGTGTTTTGTGATGTTTTCAAATAAGTAGAGCTGGTTCCATTACCATCATTTTCTTCAGCGGTGTTAAAATCGTCTGCCTTGTTGACAACCTCTTTAACATATTGTTTTTCAAACCCATCTCCAGGTTCATGTTTGACAGAAGAATCAACTTTTTCTTTACTTTTCTTGGCACAATCGTTCCTTGTGTGTTCATAGATTACTATGTTGTCCTTCATAAAATCGTCTCTTTCAGTAGAGCGCGACGGCCTTATAGGGTCATAAGGCAGTACAGTCTTGGCACTCTCTGTAGTCCTGGGAACGACAATGACGTCATATTGATTAGGTTGTGATGTCATGTCACTTTCATTTGAAGTCTCGATGCTCGACTCCTTTAGAATGCTGTCATGCGTAGCGGAAGAAGTATCACTTGGCCCACCAGCCTTTTTTACTTTATTTATTAACGGCTCCGAGTCACTGCTTTCGTCTGAATCATACGATTGACATGTGTCAGGCTCTGTGTCGTCATAATCCTCATCAAAACTATCTGAGGACGAATACTCTTCTCCTACTGCAACAGCTTTTCTTGGTCGCAGACTCATTCTGTGACTCGGTTTCTGTATTTCGACATCCACAGTGACCCTTCTATGAGGTCTCTCCACAGTGAACTCTATGTCGCCACACGTCTCTGAGCTCTTTTTCTTTGCTGACTGGGTTTTTGTCGCTTTAGCACCAACACCAGAACGCCGACTCTGCATTCTATCGAAAATGTGAGTATCTTGGCTCAACAAATCTGTTTCCGATTTGAAATCTTTCCCGGGTCCTTTAATACTATCTATACTTCTCTGGTCGTCTCTAGTACTTGCAAGATTCATAGTAGCTTTCTTTGATAAATTTTCTTTCATAGCCAGTTTAAATGCCGTGCTCATATCAACAAATTTCATCCCAACACTGTCATCATCTGCAAATATGATTGGATAGTTTTCTCCATAGTATACATCTTCTGGCAAAAGCTGGTCTGTTTCACACGCAACAGATGGATACAGACGATTGTAGAGCTCTTCAACATCTCTATGAATGCTATCCTTCTGGTACCATCTGTGACTGCGTGAGCGGACTCTTTTATCAACATCTATTTGACTAGGGCTACCCAAATGATGGATATAATGATGTTTAGAAGTAGCTTTTTCTACATGAGTTCCGTCACCAGTTGACATCTTCAGTGTTTTTCCTTTTGCCAATGTTTCTCGGGAATGGGAGGTGTTGTCACTTTTCTCAACGCTTCGCATGGCTATCAACTTCAGTGGTACGTCATCATCATTATCATACACTGTACTTGTAGAGTCATCATCACTTCTGTGAACACTTGAAGCTCTGTAACTATCAGAAGAGCTACTTCTTCTGCTTTGCGGCATTCCAATGTCTTTCTCAGAAGACTTCTCTCCAAAATCATGAAACTTTTCAGAATCAACAAGAAACAGCTTATTGTCACTGATGTCTCCATCCAAATCAATTGTCTCTTTTTCAATCAATGTCGTCGTTAGGACCCTTGGAATTGGCCTCTGTTTTCCTTTCTTACTTTTATTTTTATCACCAACAGGCACTTGGATGTAATTTGCTCCTGATTTTGGTGGCCGACCACGCTTTCTCTTCACCACATAGCCAGAATTGCTTTCTTGACTGCTAACTTCCATCTCTCCAGTTTGGCCTCGATCAAATTGTTCTGGTGTCGTTTCATATTTTGTAATGACTTTTTTCTCTCTGTTTTCATTTCCCCTTGCAGTAATCCCTTTAAGGTAATCTAAATCAAGATTCACAGAGATTGGCAAAGATCCATGGAATTTTATGTCACCATCGCAAAATGGTCTTTGTATAGAAACTTTGCTCACACTTTGCACCTTGCTGAATGATACCACATGGGATTTACAATCTTCCACCTGTACTTCATGCGAATCCTGTCCAACAGGATAACTATTTTCGTCAATCCTTGCTGCAACATGTTTACTTGGTGTTTCATTTAATTGCTCCATGGGTACATTTTCCTTAGCATCTTCAGCACAACTGTCCTGTGTATCCTTCAGTTCAAGGTTTCTCTGTGAATCGGATTCCACTTCACCTTTGTCGCCACTCGCAACATCTGCATTTTCAGTAATCCTGCTTTCTATTTGTTCAGCTTTCAATTTTACATCTTCCTTAGAGCGTTGTGTGTTAAAGGTTGAAATTTCAGTATTCTTAAACTCCTTTGCTGGCCTAACAGCCGCCTGACTCAAACAATCAAAGCTATACTGTGATACTTTGCTTGCATCTTGTTCTGATAATACTGATGTTTGATTTGAGATGCTTACACTCTCATGTGATTGATGAATAGCACCCTTGACAAGCTGTTGATCTGGCGCTGTAATTGCTCTACTAGTAGGAAGTAAAACGTCATTCTTCTCTGCAAGTTTTTCATATTTCTTAGAATTTGGATGTTCTATGCTTGATTCTTTCTTCCTTTTCTCATCGGAAGTAACCAGAGAGTTTGCTAAAGATTCGAGTATGAGAATACTTTCTGACGAGCATTGTGCGCTGCCCGAATCCGATGACGCCAGTTGTGAAAATGTTTCTGGGTTAGTGTGAACTCTCCCAGGCTCACTGTCCTCGTAGACCTTGTATGCCCCATTATTATTCCACAGCAGTTCGCTTCTAGATGTCTGCCTCTGCAGTGGCTCAAACCTTCCTGATCCGGGTCTAGGCCTATAAATCACTCTTTCAGAACCAGTCTGACAAGCAACTTCACATCTACCATGTTTTCTGAACGATATACACAAAGAACTCTTAACCAGCCATTCTGGAACAATTTCCAAAGAACCTCCATCGATTGGAAAGCTTTCTTCCGTCAACACTCCACGTGATATACCAATGATTTTTGTTCGAATTTCACCTCTCTCGTACCCAGGAACTATACCTTGCCTAACATCGTGCCTTTCTTTTATCAGCTGCTGCGAAGGATTCAAGTAATTGTACAGAACGACCTGTGGTGGGGAGGATAGATAGGCCACATGCTCCAATGGGTCTGCCTGGCCGACTTGTCTGTCTCCCTGTAGTGGGTACTCATTTTCATAAAAATATGGCCTAATTTGATCCGAATAACTGAACCTTTCACTATGAAGGGCGCGTCTTTTTTCTTCAAAGGAGGAACCTCTTATTTCTCGAACTTGTACCTTCAAAATACCAATCTCTCTCAGTCTGGTATCACCCGAAACAGCAAGATCGCGAAGTCGTTTAGCAGCATATCGAGGCAGCTCAAATGTGACATTGAAATTTTTGCACCAACGTTTTTCAAAGTCCTGTCTTTGCATGACTTCTGGATTCAAACTCCAACGCCTTTAACGTCTTATAGGAATTGAGACTCCAAACCAAAGACTACACCACAGTTCTTGAAAAAAAAGATAATGGAAACATCATAAATACAATGGCGCAATGTATGAAATGTTTCAATTTAATATAATGATCTGCTTTGACCAGAGTGTGCTCGGTTTTCTTAAAAGTGAATGCGACTTTCAAGAAAAATCAATTCTTAGTGAATTTCGGGATCTGATTGTAAAAAGCCAGTTCAATTGCACATAAGGTCAGTATTCATTATCAAGCAGCGCTTTTCACTCTTTCAATCCTCCCCCCCCCCTTCCCCCTTATCGAAACCATACACATACCAATCAATTAAACAAAGGCAATAACACATAAGGAATACTATCTTTAAACCCAACTCCTATTATAATATACAAAAACCACCTTCCACTTAACCTCCAAACTCGAGCTTGGAATATTTACCGATTAATATCCTTTTTAACATAATTTGCTTAAACAGAAAATAATATGCCCAGATTGTTACTAGATTTGAAAGTTTATAGATTTGAAAATATTTCTTGGAACTTTTTATAACTCGCTATAGCTTTAGACACCTCAAGATCGACTAACATTGACAGCTGTATTCCTACAACACAAGGAAATATAAAAAAATGATAGATGAAAATGATGCAACAAAAGCAAGAAAAAAACGGATACAGAGCACACTAGAAATATTTTACATCTGATACTCCTTGGAATATAAACGTTGCGACAGTTAAACGAATACCAATTGGTCAAAAATTGGAATAAATTGATGCACCATTCTTCTTTCAGGTTTCTCTTTGTGAATAGATATAAATTTCTGCTCACCTTTAGTCATTATCCAACATTTATACTCCGATAGGAGTCGGGTGAAAGTACTTTCCGCTTTTATCCGACATTTATGCTCCGAGGGAAATCAGGTGAAAAATCAGGGGCAAGAAGTACTTTCCGCTTTCCCGTGCTGTCTTATGATTTTTCGTTAAAAAATATCTGCTGTTCATATCGAGTTTTTGATGATAAATGCAAAATAGCAAGTTTTTTCATATAACCCTCTATAATAAAAAAATAGAATTCAACAAGAAAGTAAATCAACAATAAAGACGTTAGGCAATGAGTTAAAGGTAGTGGAAATCTATAACCAGGTGCGGATCCGTGCAACGAGAGCGGAATCATGGTGCGGTTAATTGGCTCCTTGTTTCTGGCCAATCAGCTAACCATTTTATAATTAATAATTAGAGATTCCAGGAGAGAAAACAATATTTTTCAGCCTACACAAGCCGTTGGGGCCCTTTATTTTGAAAACAGATTCCAAAATACATAAAATGAAAGACAACTTCGGCTTTCCCGATGATTTTAAAACTATTGTCAGGATTCTTGAGCAAAATACATTTATATTGAGGCACTCTGATTCTTGAAAATAAGTAGTGGCTTGCAGGTGAATTAATGGTTCCTGAACTGATGATCTATAGTCTTTCTGATTGGCAGGCAACCAAACTCTTTTGACAGGCGGGGAACATGACCTTAGCACTATGAGCAATGGAAAAACGTTTCACTTCCTAAGAGAAGAGCAACAGCTTGTCAAAAGGGCTATTGATCGGTTATGGCCTTATTTATTTGACTTTAAAACATTTGTGAAATAATACCAACCTCAATAAGGCATTCTTATTGAGGGTTGACTTTTTCCCCATCAAGAAATTCGCAATTTATTTCGGCAGCAGGCTCAAATTATATGGTGTTTCATAAAAATCTTTGCAAACTTTTTTCAAAATCACAAGGAGCATTTTTCACTGTAAATGGAGTGGAAAACTTTGTAAAAGGTCTCTGCACTAAGTGCATCATCTAAGATTATCAGACAAGAAATCAAATTCTTGGAAACAATTGGCAACCTGCATGTAAAAAATAGTCCAAGGGAGACATGTCTCATACCAGTAGCGGCACCACAGTGGCCTGGGCGGACACTTCCCTACCTCCAGTTTTTGACAGGATCATTCTTGTCATATGCCTTCCCTTCTGATAAGTTAGTCATATATGTTCCTTTCTGATAACATTTGCGTTTCCTGTTGGTAAAAGGGCGTTTACTGGTGGAAAAAAGGGCGTGACCTTCAAAATTTTGTTTTCCCCCCCAGAGCTTAGTGGTTGTTGCCACCATTGTCCCATACCATATTCTGGAGGAGAATAAATGAATGATAACTGACAAAAAGCTAACCTGGGACTCTCACATAAACAAAGTGACAACAAGCATGAATGCAAAAGATAAAGCCGGTGGGAAAAGATTACCTGAAGAGGGTGAAAAGTTTACCAACTAGTGTTTCGAGATAATTTACTTCAAAGGCAGTCTACCAAGCACAACATATGGTATTTCTATTTGGGGCAACTTTTCTATAGCCAAAATGAGAAAGTTAGAGGAACTTGATCTAAGAGCAGCACAACTAGTCCATAAAATTTCTAAAGAAATACATTAAAGTGATGTATTCCAAACAGTCAAATGGATGCTGATCAGAGCTATGTGTAAAAAAGAAGTTTGATTTCTCTCACATAGTAAGCTTACTTTATCAGGGCCCTGAAGACATTAACAGTATCATTACAAAACAGAATCATCATAGCCTGAGGGATAATCGAATGATGGATATTTAGCCCGTGCAGAATTTGTTGTTTATCTATGTATACTTGAGTATATACAAGTCAAAAAAATAAAGTACCTTGTCTCCTTGTAAACATGATTTATCTTAAGAAGACAGTTGTTTTGTGTTACCCCCAAATGACAAACTGGTTTTTTGCAAAATGGCAACGTTTTGTGTAGGAACACAGATTTATTGAGTAGTATCCAACAAAACTCATCTTTATTCAAAAAGATATGGAGCAGCAGAATGTTATTTAAAGGGTAATGGAAGTTGATTCGCATAAAAAATTCAAGAAAAATAACTGAAATACACTTCTTTTCTATTAGAAATGAAGGTCGCCTTGGAGTGCTCCAGTTTCTTAATGGTATAGGAAATTCCAATACTCATTCTTTCTTTAAGTGTTTTTTAATCTGAAAAAGCACGGAAGAGCGAAAAAATAACATGATAAAAATCGGCAAATAACATATACATAAACCTCAAAGCATAAAGGGAAGCAGAAATGCAGATCGAAAGTAACGAGAGAGTTCAGACAGGGTGAATGATTGGTTCTATGTTCTTGACATATCCCAACTGCGTATCTCACCTTGTTGAAGTGTCGAAGAGCAAAAACGAATTATTTCTGTTCACGAACTTTTTCAATTTTTTTCCGATTGCCCAGTTGTTGTTTATTATAGCGTGTTTCTTATAAAAAATTAGTGTATTCGTAACACAAATTTCACACTTAACAATGTTGTGTAACAATTCTTGCTATTTTACGCTTTCCGTTGTTCCTTTCCTGCACAACCATTTCCTATTCCATTGCTAGTTGTAACAAGTAATACTATAGTTTGTTAACATTTGATGTCAAAAGAAACAGAAATTTCCTTTTTATAACGATATTTATAAAAACCATATATCTCTTTGACACAACATTTTTTTATGAATACCCTGATATACAGTGGTAGGTAGTTAAAACACTGAGGGGTGAGACGAAAAGAATTCAATGAGAGCGAGAGGTATAAAAAACTGCATGGGCGGAAAAAAGCCCTTGCAAAACTCTTTTGCATGGGGTTTCCCCAGGCGCGGGCTTTAGCCCACGTCTCTAGGAAAGGCCTTGCGATGCACACCTTGACCACATGTCCACACTGTTAGATGGGAATCGTCTTACATACCTGTCACTCTGCAGCTCATAATTCCTATTGAATATTTGACCTGGATCACAGATTAAAAACCTCCCTGCAAAGAAAAGAATGGTTTAGTTTCTATGGCTACAGGACTTTTTCAAACATCACAAAACAGTAAACTTTTCTTATCTCTTTTATAATCATTATGGCTTGAATAGACACAAAAAAGATGGATTTACCAAATAAAACAATGCCTACCAATAATAAACAATGTACCTTTAACCACTAGGTTCCAAACTTTTAGCATAACCTTTGCTGAAATCTTAGACAGTGATATCATTCAGCATTCAGCACTCAATGAAGGTAGATTATTTATGGTTGAACAAATTTCGGCCATAAGTAATTTTCATTGCTTTCATATTTTGTGTTTTTTTGTTAGACTAATTATGCTTTAACTGCATAATTATGCTTTAACTTTTCATCACAGTCTTTTGTGTTGACCAGAAATACATTGAGAAAGTCAACTTAGATGTTATACAAAAATAATTTCCACTGACACAAAGACTTAGTCAATACCCAGAGGAAGAGTTGAAAACATGTAGTGAAAAACAAGGGATCAGATCTTAATAAAGGGCCATAACTACAGGGGCATGTTGGCTGTAACCTCTCATTCAAAAATTCTGTTTCAAAAACAAGTAGTTTTATCTGTCTAAAATGCTTGTTTCCAAATATTTCAATAAGTTGGCAAATAAAGGGTGGCTCCTCCACTTTGATGGCAAATTTGGGCATGACCTCCACTCTGGAGAACGCTCTCCAGCCCTGTCTAGATGTCAAGAAACCACAATGCTCTCTAAGATACTTAGAGCTACATTATGTCATATGAACAATGCTCAAAGTTTGCTAAGCTCTCTCTGCCACTAGCATGGTTCAACGTTATGATTTAAACTGTAATCATGCAGTGGTAAAAATTGTAAATTTATATGGCACTCACTCATATTGGAAATTTTACAGAGCAGAAATCGGAAATATAAGCACAAACAGTGCACAACAGTAGGGCAGTTTGTCTAAAATTTTTGGCTGTTTTATGAATTTCAAATGCTGCATCCATTTTAAAATGACTCATCAATAGAGCAAGAGCTAAACAGGTCCTAGATCTAAATTACAAAACAACTTGTGCTTACACAGAAATATTGTTCTAAGACTTGGAACCAAAAGGATGTGTTACTATAAACAGTACAGGGGGAGAGGAGCTTGTAAAAAGTCTCTAAAAAACAAAAGCAATTGGCACAAAAAGGCTACCTTTTGTCATTTACAAGGCAGGGCACTGTACCTCTGGGCCCCCCTCATTCCCCTAGCTCTACACCCCTGCTGCAGTGTATCTTGTATGTTTATCAAGAAAAATCGTGAGAAGGCATCCGTGTCTAGTAACACCCACATAATTTAATGCTTAATATTACATATATTGGTTTTGTGTTTTACATGGCAAACCTTTCGTTTATCACCAAGTAAACAAGTGGACAAGCTAACGAAGCCTAAACTTTAGGGACCTTATAGTAGCTTTGCCTCAGGCCTTAAGGTTACTTTGAATCAATTCCGAGTTGTTGGGTTTCCTTTAAGGTAACAAAATCTCGAAACATTCCGATAGATCAACAGGTAACGTCCATGTGTTCTAACATTACCAATCATGTTTTAACTGCAGCTGTTTTCAGAGCAGGTTGATATGATTGCAAAAATAATCGGAGCCACGTGGGACCAATTTGCGATTTCATTGCAACTAGAGTACCTCGAGGTGAAGACAAGAAATGGGATCATAAAAGTTAATTTGCAAAGACAATTTTGTTGACGTTTTATGTGCAGGTGAAGTTTTTGATAATATGCCAGAAAAGGATGTGATTTAGAGTCAGCAAGATTTAAAAGAAGAAAAAGATCAATACAGCCTGATCTCTGAAATAGATCATCTAGTAGAGATCAAATTCTTCTCCCATACGGAAACTTAACTTGCAAAACAACTCCTTTCTTGTAAATGAGTTAAATTTGCTAATCTCGTCGAATGACCTCGGGAAAATCGAGCTAGGACTAATGGTAAGTTAAGATGAAGGTAAACGAAATAGGGAAAGTTTCTTGCAAACCCAGTTGTTTCCATGCATGCAAAGGCGACATAGAATACCCAACATATTTTAAACAAATAAAAATGCTTTGAAGTTAAGAAATACTTACAATATTCCAAACGCTTTCAATATTTTCATCCCTCCATTCCTAGACGGCCTATACACCACTATTGTCTCTGGTCTCTGTATTGGAGTGCCGTGTATTGTCTTTCTCACTTTTCGACGTCCATTCCCGTGTCTATTGTCCTTTTGCTGTCAATTCCACAAAGTGTCTTTGTCAACTGTGATTATTTACAGATGAATTGTCTTGTAGATCACTCAATAAATGATCTTATCAACAAGAAACAAAGGGACTTTCACTTGATTTTAATCAACTGATTGTTTTAGAAACAAAAGTACTCAACTCCCCAATACTAAGTGCTCTTTGCTCCCATTGAGAAAATCGCCTCCACAGGGGCAAAACAAAGGAATCCAGCCTTTAGCAACCAGAAGTTACACTCGCTTTCTTTTATAAGAACAATTTATAAAAAAAACCTTAACCTTCCTGAAATTTGAGAAACGATTTTGAGAATGCCGAGGTTGAGGTACCGTCAAATATCAGAAAGTTTGAGCATTGTAAAAATATCGCTTATTATTTGGACATGTCTTTCATAACAGGTCATATTTTTGACTAGAGGCCAATCGCTTCATGAAAATATCGTATATCTTTTGATGTAAATCCTATTTTTCATCTTAAAATCCCGAGAAATCCTTTTGTTTTGATTGAAATTTCGTACGCTAATTTGCACAAGTGAATTCGTGCGCTAATTCGTCTTTTACCAAGATAAAATAAGGGAACCGGTAATAGTTCTTCTGTACCTGTACATTCCGCAATAAAACAGTTTTAAGCTGGTATTTTTGTGTAATTATACGCAATTTTTATTGCGTGGTCAATACAGGGCCGCAGAGAAGATGTTTAGGCCCCGGGTCAGGACGAAAGATATATAGTAAAGACAGACGCTTCTAGGGGGTACACATTATTTGATAACAACCAGAAGCTTTTCAACTTCTTTAGACCAAGCCCACAAAGTTGAGAAATTCATAACAGCAGTCAAAAAATCAACTTGCTTCTACCTTACTTCTTTCATAGACTTTTGTCATTATTGTTTCTTTAAAAGACAGTTTGTGATAATGGAGAGGCTGGACTGTTACTTATAATGTTTTAAATTGAGTTATTATTTGTGGGCCCCTAAGGCCAAGGGCCCCCTAGTCAGTGACCCCCTGACCCCACTCTTCTCAGCACTGGGTCAATATATCAAAAGAATATCCAGATAAGGTAAAAAAATTCTTTATAAGACGCTTTGATGCAATTTATTGAACTGTTTCAACTTTGAATCAATGGGGACATGTATAAACTTGTTGAAACAGCATTCATCTTCGCAGAAAGGGGTCTGGGGATAAATTTGGCGGGAAATTTTGATGACGAATGCGACGCATTGTTTTGAACGTAAAAATTTTAGTCGCTTCGAGGAAAATCACAACTGTATCAAAAGACAACTGATTTCGGTGAACGGTTTATAGCAACGGCTTTAGCTATGATAGCCTCTCGAGAAAAAGCAACTCTTGAGCTGCCACGTAGAAAGTTTTGCCAGATATCTAACCCTATAAAGTTGCCTTTTATCTCTAGGGAGTGCGCGACAAGACGTGATGGCTACATAACTGAAAAAAACTCATACGTTTCAAAGAATATTGAAAGTCAGGTTGATGCTAAGAAAAGTTCAGAGAACAAAGAGTCAATATCTACCACTGAAGATGAAGCATGTCGTTTTCTGTGTACAATTTTAGATGAAGTTGAAAGGCAAGTTGATAGAGCTTTTATAAGCAGACATGTCAACCTGGAATGGGCTGCAGTTGACACTACAAGCAAACGAAATCAAAGGCAAGTTCATTTTTCTTCTCCTCTTGTAACAGAAGCATATTCTCAATGTAAAGATGATGAGCAATCTCAAGACACATTGCCATTCATTGACGAAGAGGAAGATTTTGAATTGACTCCGGATGAGGACATAGCTAAAACCATTTTTGGAAGAAACGAGGTATTTTCAACCCAAACATCCACCACTGAGATGAATCCAAAAGCATTATTCCCAGAGATAAACCTAGGAAATTTACTAGGGGACCAAGAAGAAGATGAATGTATTATTGAAAGGGAATGGAAAGAACTTGAAACTAGTCAAATAGTGCCAGGAGCTGTGACAAATGGCTCGGGGAATTGCAGTGGAAACAAAACAGCTGATTTATCTAACGATGTCCCGTGTTTTCCAAATGATAAACCTGAAGTAGAAACCTCGTCAATGTCACAATCTGAGGACCAAAATTTTGTGGACGAGAAAATAGAGGTTGTAAAAGAGTTGGATCATATCGAGAAGTCCAGTAAGCTGCCAATTCCAATACACAATCAAGGAGGATCAACAAATGACTCTGCTTGGTACGAGGAGGTGGTGCAAAGAAAATATAAAGAGAAGTACAGCTTAAGCGTGGCACAATTAAAGTCTCGAATGATGAAAAATTTATCTGATAATGTAAAACAAGATGCAGGAAATGTCAGTCAATGTAGTCGAATTGAACCATTGATAATTCCACAGATGGATGTAAGTTTCAATTGCTATAATTTCATTCCTTCTTAATTCTGATGTTTATCAAGAGCGAATTCACCCATAAAAAACATGAAGCACTCAATAAAAAGGGTAAATCATTATTGAGAATAAGAATATTGGTTTTTATTGGTTAATAAAACTGTCTGCTGATTATGCCAAATTGAATTTTTCAAATCTGGATTTGTAATTCAACTGTCTCATCGAATTTATCAATTTTAATAATGGATTAGTCGTTCAATTCAATTGGATTGATATTATTGAAATAAAAATTCAAAAATGTCGTTCTTTGTTGCCACACTGGTTATCTTTAATATTGGTTAATATGTTATAAAAGAACAGACAATCGTAAGTTATCAGCATCTGCTGTTGAAAGTATTAATTTTACATCTAGGTTATTTTTCTGTATGGATTTTCACTCTAGCTGTGATAATATTTTCGAGTGAGGTTTTGTCATAAAACTTGTTTTGTTTTAACAAGAAGTATTAAGATAACAGCCTGACCTCAGTCAATATAAAAGATAACTATCCCAATTTTCTCTGAAATTATTGTTTTGAACTTTTCTCAAGTTGAAATCTAAAGAAATATGATTTTCATTAATCTATCTTATACATTTATTAAATATTGGCTAACATCCATAAAATCGAAAGTTTAATGTTGTGGTTTACGTCATAAAAAGTCACAAGGCCGTCGGAAGTGGGCTGGGGGCAGCTTGAGCCCCCCCCCCCCCTCCAATTTTTTGTCAACTGTACTATATTTCATTTATAATGGTGTATAAAATGGGAAGCAACACAAAAGGTAGCCCTTCCCCCTTTTGAATGGGAAGCAACACAAAAGGTAGCCCCTCCCCCTTTTGAATGGGAAGCAATACAATAAGCAGCTTTTGACGACACTGGGTAACATTGTCATCCTTCACAGCTCCCCTTAAAGTGTTTTACATACTTTAGCGAAATCTCTATTTTTTCAAGGATCAAACTGTTCCTGAAAGTAGCACGGCCCTCGAAAATTCGAGAGCATTGTCATCTAGCATTCCAAACGTTATTTCCAACCTGGAGTTGCAGTGTTACGCCATTAACTCTTCCCCTCCATTGCCAACAAAGGGTGTTGAGGATTTTACGATGGAAGCAACTAAATCGAAAGATGATGTTGAAATTGATGACGTCATACCAATTTATTCCCAAAACTCAATTCCAGAAGACATGTTGCCAGAAATTGATAAAGCTGACAAAGTCTTTCCGTTAACAATTGAGAACATCTCATCAAATGATAGTGAGTTTTTTACTTTCTTATAAAACTTATATTATATTCGTAATAATTGTCTAGTGTCCCGTGAGCCTCTGTAATCTTCTGAAACGAATACCTGATTTGATGCCCCAATTTCGAAACCTTCTAAATTTTTTTGCAATATTAGGAAAGTTTGCAAATATGATTTTGCAAACCGTTGCTTTGCAAGCAAAACTTTTGATTTTTGTGTCAAAACGTAGTTTTTCCCGTCATAAAGCCTTGGCCAAACTGGGCAACATTGTTGCCTGACAATGTTGCTCGAATCTTTTTTTTTTCTTTGAAACGTTTTGGCCAAACTTGGCAACATTGTCGTGCAGCATACTGTGCTGCTATTGTCACAACAGCGCGCCAAATATGACTTGATATGTGGTTTTCTGCGCCATATTTGATATAAACACAAATTTTGAAAAGTATGGCAGAAAGAAAGAAAGCTGCAGCTTGTTTGCAGTTATTGAAAGCTGATTTTTACATAGCAACATCATTTTTGCTTTTCTTCATGATGCTAGTTTATATTAGTGTTAACACTACTGTTTAACCAGCAATAAAGAAGGTATAATTATCATAGCACTCTTCGGTCGAGCACTTGTAGAAGCAGTAATACTTGGCCGATTTGTTGTTTTAAAAGAACATGCACTTGGACTTGTTTCAGACGATATGTTATTAATATCCTCTCTAGCTCTTAAAAATTGATTGTACCTAAGTCGTATTCATTTCCCTCTTCATCATTTTCTCCCTTTTCTGTATAATCAACTTCAACGCAAAATTAAATTAAGTTGAACTGTTGCCCAACAATGTGGTCAAACTGGAAACATACAGCTGAGCAACAAATGTTGCCGGAAAAATTTGAGCATTTTCAAACATTTGAGCAACAAAATTCTTGACGAATTTGTCGGCCGACATGGTGGCCAAACTAGGCGACATTTGAGCAACATTTGGAAATTGTGACTGTTGCTCAACATTGTTGCCCAGTTTGGCCAAGCCTTAACGATGAATGCGAAAGGAAAACGCTTTTCAAACATTTGTTTGGCTTCTGTCTAGAGAGAATAAATTGATTCAATGGTAAACTGGTTGAATGGAGTTCGTATTTTTGACAATATAAAGACATCTCTTTAGAAATTTTGAATTCTGTCCAGATAACCTAAAAAACACCTAAAGCTTTGAACAGTGGCCAGATTTCAGAGGTTTGATGGGAAAAAGGCCTCTGCTCATGTGGCCATTTCTCAGCCAATTCGTGACTGACTTAACTCCTTTTGCTCATTTTCACGATGCCCTTTCAGGTTATGGAAAACAAATTCAAAATTCTTAATATATATTTTTGTGACGTCATTACTTAAGAACTCTATTGGATAAGCCATCACGCTCTTGGTTTATTTTAACAATTATTTTATTTTTGTCACCAATACTCTGATTTGTACATGCAAAAAATATACCCAAACATTATTGTTATGTTTATTAACAAAACATATATCCAAAGTTTTTACAAAGTTATATGATGAAATTTATTGGCTTTGATTTTGTTACTATCTTCTAAAAACATTGCAATCAACACAACTAATAGCAAACTCTGGCTTTTGAAACAGGTAATGAAAACCAAAGCAAAAATCAGTCTGATGAACTTAACACGGATGTCTCTGAAAATGTGAAAAACAAGACGTCCTATCCTGGAAAGAGAAAAGCTGTGGAATCCTTAAGCGATATATTAGCTATGAATATTGATGCCAAACGTGGAAATCAAGATGTACAAGCAATTTCGAATCTATCGATGATTCATGATTCTGGAGATACAATCGACGAACAAGACATAAAAGAGAAAGATACTTCCTCTGAAGAAGATTTCCATGAAAAAGAAGAAAATACATTTCCTCCTGCCAAAGTACTTATAGTTCAGCTTCCAAGAAAAATAGAAAAATCAGCCACAGTTTTAAATGAAAAAGAATGTTTTGGCAGTTTTGGCGATGGTATCATAGTGGACCCTTCAAGGTCAGAAGTTAAAGAATTTGCTTCAAATGATTTTAACAGTTCTGAAGATTCAGGAAACAATGTTGTTGCTGAAAAGGTGCCGACTGGAAGAAATTCTGAAGGATTACGTTTAGCAGAGGTACCAGGGTTTGATGCATGTTTGGACAAGCTGATTAACGAGCAGATAAATAACGCTAGTATGTTCCAAGAAATGCAAGATAATCTCGATTCCAGATTTGGTGCTGTTGCTAAGGGAACCAACAATGACAATGGTGAAGTTGATGGTAATTTACAACAAAATCCAGAAGCTAAGGGTGATTATTTAGCAGCTGATATTAAAAGAAGCACTTCTGAAAAATGTGACTATGTAGATCGGGAAAGAGCAGAGGAAAGAGCAGTCATGGTTTGCAGAGATGAGTGCAATGAAGAAATATCTGAAGAGCGAGTGAGTTTGAAACTAGAGGAGACTAAGACTCTGAAATCAGAGACAGGCCAACATGATGAGCAAGTAGTTTTGCATCGTGGCATTAATAATGTAGGTGAAGATCCTTTAGATACTACAGACATAAGCAGTATGTTGATTGATGAAGGTAAATCTATTTTGGCAAGAGGCATGCTCAAGAAAGTACCACGTGACGTAGCTATGCAGGAGTACGAAGAAAAAAGAGCTGAAAGTGGTTGTCAGAATTCTCAGGAGACAAATAGAGTGTCATTAGAGAATCAACAAGAGAAAGAAGAGGAAGAAGAGGAAGAAGAGGAAGAAGAGGAAGAAGAGGAAGAAGAAAAAGAAAAGAAAGAAGAGGAAGAAGAGGAAGAAGAGGAAGAAGAGGAAGAAGAGGAAGAAGAGGAAGAAGAGGAAGAAGAGGAAGAAGAGGAAGAAGAGGAGTCTGTGGCCAATTCAGAAGGCTTTGAAGTAGCTTTGGTGCCAGATTTTTCTATTGTTAAAAAGCCAGAAGAAAACATTGAGAATTCGTCTCAAAGACAAAAAACAAAGTTCAAATATGGTCGATTTATTTCCAGGCCTCGTACGAACACAGCATCCAATGCAAATGAAATGGTGAGTGTGTTTTGCAATGATGTCAGAGCTAAATTGGCTTTTGATACTGACGCAGAACACAATCAGACTTTAGGAAGGGCTGATGTGGAGACAATAGCTACTGACATCAGATTTTATGAAGATGAAAAGAGTTTTTTTGCCCTCAGCGGGAAAGGTTCAGATCAAGTTCTTTGTATCAAGGTTTGTTATTTTGATCTTAAATTGATTTGACTAAGCATACATACTGCATAAAATCTTTGATGACTAAAACCTTTTAAAGTGTGAAAATAAATTTTAGGTTGATTAAACTTCGCAACTGCAGAATTGCAAAAGTCATCATTTTTACTGTGATAAAAAATCATCTACCTCTTTTAGAGGTCTATTTATTTTGAACCTCGTAAGTGAGTGACAACAATAAAGGCTGGAGGACTCAGTTGACTGACAATCTTGTTTTCGAGGAAACAGGACCTGCATTCTCCCCAGTCTTAATCTCTCACTAGCCCAGGCAGTGGTTGTTTTAAATGCTTTCATAAATTTACCCAACGAATGTTTTAAACTCAAACATGTTGTTATCAACTGCTCCATGTTCTTCTGTAGGATTGGCAAATTAGCATTGTCAGAGAGACACAATATTTTTAACAGCATATGAATCTTTATGAATCTTGTCTGGTTGAAATAGGTTGAAGAAAGGGAAGATTCTTCCTGTGCTGAGAAATCATGCGATGAATGCAAGAAAAAGGCGACGAATTTGGACGGGATAAGCTGTTCCTCTAGCGTCTTTCCTTGGGTAAAGAAGCAAAAGTTTGATGGCTTTCAGGAAAATAGCATTGACAAATGTGAGTTGAATATGCAATATGAAGAAATAAGTTTGAATCCTCGCAACCTTAGATTGTTTCACTTTTGTAACCCAGTTACAAAATTAAAACTTACAGGTAACATCTCAGAGAAGCAATTTTCCTTTTTGAGTAATAAATTTAGTTGATCAATAAAGTTTTCTTGCATAGATAGAAATTCTCTGAAATTTTCAGCAATATTGTAAATTGCCATCAATAATATCTGCAACTTTTTAATTAGGAAAGTAGAAAAACTTGAATTAGTTTTAATAAATGACTGGGGGAAAAGCTGAGTAACTTAAAATTTGTTTTCATCTGAATGTTCATGACTGAGAAGTAGATGTCTTAAAGGCATTTGACATGCATAAATACAGCGAATCCAAAAGTAACTTAGGCCAAATTCATCAGAGCGCTCGTATTGAGAACCGCTCATGTGAAACCACTGCGCGCTGCTCTAGGATTTCACCGATTTGCAGAAAGGGCGGAAGCTGTTCACTGCTGTTCTCTGTGCCAACCGCTCGTGGTCGAGTGGCTGTAAGCCACTTTTACCTGTGTCAAATGCCTTTAAGGATAAGTAAGTATTGGCAGAGTGCTTATGGTAGAAACCCCTCTTTCACTGTGGAATTTTTTAACTGGCCAGCAACACATCAAACGATGAAAGCTCTACCTCTTGTGTTTAAAAACACTTTGCCATATAACATCTATTGTGAGATTTATCTAAAGTGTTTTTTCGGAAATTCTAGCATTACCGAGGTCAGAAACAACAAATCAGAAAACGATGGTATCAAAAAAATCGCCTGGTCACTCATTAATGCTTGATGGTGCTCATTGCCCCTTGAGAATTGGTTTATCCAGACGTAGGCCACTCAAGAGGCTTCATCCATATCTTGACAAGAATCAAGTGAATATGTACAAAGAAGATAGGCAAGTTGTGCCAGATATCAATCTGGACGAAAAACAGCTTGTTTAATTAGTCAATTTGTAAGCCTTAGTTTTGTTAGGAAGACGATAATGCCAGCAAAAGGATACTGGGACCATTGAAGCAGGTGGGCTGAAAGGGCTTATCCCCCACCCCCGCAAATTTAGAAAAGGTTGAACCCTTGATGGACCCGACAATAAGGACTGGGTTCAGTGGCGGCGCCAGCTACTGGCGAGTGGGAGGGTAATGGGCGTGACCAGTGAGACCACGCCCTAATCACCTTGTTTCAGTGCATTGTACCAGGTACAAATTTCCTTAGGAAATATGATCTACCCCTACCTAGTGCTTTTTAACCCGTTTTTAGACGAAATATGTAGACCATGTTTCGAAGAAAGTTGGGGGGGGGGTAATTACCCCCCCATACCATCCCCTGGCGCCGCCACTGACTAGGTTTGATTCGCTTGCAGTGGCGTCGCCAGCTCAAAAAACTGGGGTAGACAAAAGCTAATTTTTGTGGCCACGCCCTTCAGACTCTTGGAAAACCTTTTTTCAGTATTTTCTATCTATTTTGAAATTTTGTATGTGCGAAAATCAAAATCGATCTGATCAGCCCACCCCCCCCCCCCCCTCTCAAAGGTTTTTCGACGGATTTCGAGAAATCAGACGATCGACTTCTGGAAAACTGGGGTTCACCCCGTGGTGATGCCATTATACGATTGCTGTGTCTTCTCAAGGCATGGGATCATGGGATCGCTCATTTGACTCTTTTCTCATTTTGCCCCTCTTCCCCAAACGTTACCTACACATAACTTTAGCATCAATTTTCTATTGTCAAGTCGTAGTTTATTTCATAATTCAAAGATATGCTCATCATCCTTGAAAACCTTTTCCTTATTCAATAAGAACACAGCGTTCATTGGCTAATAGTGTTATTTTATTACCGGGATCTTCTTCCTGCAATTGGTCGCGCAAGCGCCTGTTTTGTGAACCTGGTTTTTTGTTATTTCGTTGTGGAATTTGTTAAGCTTCAACTTGAATGATATAGGCAACCTTCACCTATCATAATTCTGGTAAATATCGATTGTTCATGTAAACACACACATATATATATATTCGAATTTTTCCTGAAGGTGTTGATTTTGAGATTTTCTTGTATATATTCTTAAATTATTCCTATATTGTTGGAAATATTGTTTGGATTCTATGCGAATTTCGATTCGTTCATTTCTTAATTTCTTTAATTGGTGTACGAAAACCTTAATGGAGTCATATGGTAGAAGAGAAAATTTTTAAACTATCAATTCTGTCATTTTCTCATAAACAAAACAAAACAAAACCTCCCCTCCACTCCTCTCGACCCTTCAACTCCCTCCTTCCCCGTCCCTCTCCTTCCCTCTCTTTAGGCAGTCCGAGTAACAGGGCCCGCGCCACGAATTTGAAAGTGGGGGCCAAGGCCATCCCGCCCCCCTCCTTGGTGGCGCGGGCCTTGAGTAAGTAGGGGAAATTACCATTTGTTACTTCTATTAGACACGAAACGCTTTTTGTTCACTAGTGACGTAATTCCCTTCTGCTCCAAACGAGACTCAATGTGAGACGAGGTTGCAACTTCTTCGAAGTAAAACAAGTATGGCTGCCGAAAGCGATTTTCTGGCAGAGAATAATCAGTGCGGTCAGACGCTACTGAAACTTGTTAGCCGAGGAAATGCAATTGTTGCAGAACTTTTAAGACTTACGGACTTCGTTCCTCCAATCTTCAAGTTGGAAAGCAGAGAAGACAAGGAAAAATATGGAGAGATCCTGCCAGACTTCAGCTACTTCCGGTCAATTGACCTGTTTGAACACAAGTTGAACAGCCGACCAGTGAGTAAATTTGTGAAAAAGGTTTTTCTAAAGTTTGAAGTTGAATACAAGTGACTATTTAATTATGTCATATTCAAATCAGTCTTGCTAGTTTGCATGAGATTGAAAGGTTTTTGTCATACTCCCCGCCCCCCAAACCAGTCTGCAGAGTATGGCATGTGCATACCAGAGATATTTTTGTGCAAAACCTGTTGCACACCGGGTATTTTTGGGTGTGGAAACTAAAATGGGTGTGGCTTGTTGTGGTCCCATAAAAAAATGTCAGCTGATAAAAACAAGCACAGTTGTGTATGAACAATTTGAGATATCATGAATCTTACTTGACAAATATACAAATAAAAACTTGCACTATCTTCAACAGTATACTTCACACGCATTTTTACGGTGAAATGCAAATTCATAAATTTCAACCACAACAGGGGAAAATAGTCGGTGCACACCAGCACACCAGACATTTTTGGTTGTGCACACCGTCACACCAGGCTTTTTGCTCGTGCACACCGGAGATCTCGTCGAAAAGTGCCATACTCTGCAGACCGGCCCCCAAATGTCTGCAAATCTCCAAAAAAGTTGGTCATGCAGCGAGGACCTTAGCGTTAATTAGGAAGTTTGACCAAACGTCAACTCGTAATTCGTTTATTTTGTTGGTCATGATTGGTCATACTCAACTTTTTTTTTTGGTAGTACTGTAAATAACTTGCCAATAACGAACGGTTTTAAGATGCAGTCGATTGAAAATTTCAGACTCTTAACTTACTATTTCTCAGGGCCAGCAGAACTGCGGGGGGCGGGGCCATGGCCCCTACTTTTCTGCAGAGGAAATTAAAAAGTTTTAGGAAAAGGGGAAAGAAATGTAGCATACCATTCTGGAAGTAACTTTGCCAAGTATTTCCTTAAAAATGCCCTTAATTTTAGCTTGGTTACTATGTTCTCTAATCATAGAAGACAAATATATAATTGAACATTAAATACAGTTCCTTGCCATCCTAGAATCCATATATTCCTAAAATTTTTCTTACCACCAACCATGATTGTCACCTTTCTTTGATCCTTTCAAAACTTTGATATTTTGGCCCCTCCACTTTCAAATACGTTTTGCTGGCCCTGTAGCATTTTTGTATGTGAAGCAAATCTCGAGCTTGGAATGAGCTAAGCTAGTAGCCATCTTATTTTCCCAAATGCAGTGCTTGTCACATGACGTTTCTAAACACACTACAAAAATACATACATCGCTTAATTATATGGAAAGTATTTTTCGCTGGTTAATAATTCATTTCACAGATGATAGGTCTGGATGTTTTCCAATAATACCCAGAAGTACTTTTAGTTAGAGAAACTTCAAGGATTTACAGAATTAGCATACTTAGACATATTTGCCACACAAGCCTTTAAAATTCTTATAGGTTAAAGGAAACTTTATAATTTGAAATTATTGTTTGTAGTCTTTTTTTGCGGATTAACCTAAAATTGGTTTTTCGCAAAAAACATGCTTATTGATTCCTCTAAAAATGCGAAATTTACAAAAAAAATTTTCTGCCAACTCATTCTCTTTATACTTTCATGCCATTATTTGCTCTAACTTTGTTATCATTAAATGTGTAAATGATAATCCATTTCATTCTTAATACATTTTTTTAAGGAGAAATAATTGGTCACTTTTTTTCTGAATGCCCCCTCCCCCCCAACTAAATTGTCTAGGCACATTACTGAGCTGAAGTAGTGATTATTTTGCTTGTTTTTGAAACTGAAGTGAGCAGATCTCTGAATGCATTACAAGCATTACAAGTGATACAGTAATACAAGAAATGCAAGAGCTTTCCTTAAGGTCATGGCAGTGTTGTCTCTTTTTTTATTCTCTAACACCCCCTAACTTTGATCAGAATCACTCCTTTTCTTACTGTAAATTATACTGTCTTTTAAATATGCACATACAAGGAAGTAGGTGCATACAAGAGTGTTTCAAAATATTAATGTTGCCCCTGTTTCACTTTTTTAATCTCCATTGACTTGGCCTGAATCACTCTTTTTTGACTGTAAGAGCCTTTTTTGATATAGCAGAATTAATTTTTTTGCAACTTATATTGTATTTTAAATATCATATTTCTAGTTTTCTAGTTTGATATTCATCTTTTTTCCTTTTTCAAATAGTAATTGACATAAGCTTTGCCAGGTTGGAAAACATGTATGATTTTGCCGATGTTTCACTGTGATCGACAGCACGTTATCAGCTGTGACCTGCAAGTAGAGCTGCAGGCAGCAATGCTTATATATACATTACTATAGTATAATATACATGGCTTCATTGATGTTTGGATTATGAGAGGTCAGATGTGAGCATAATAAGTCCAGCATAGCTGCGAGCCTGGAAATTATGTTGATCAAGAAAATAGGGAAGATATTCTGAAAAGTTTACCTTTATTTATTTACACAGAATACTCTTAGTCAACCATACCAATTCTGTCAGTTGAAGTTTTTTGTGCTAGGTTTGCTTTTAAAAAATGAAGTGTTTATCTTCTAGGATTTGCAAGACTTAGATGAAGTTTTTAAAGAAACCCATCTTGAGATACTTACTCGTTTCTATCATGTGTTTGAAAGCATTTACAAATATGTCACAGATTTAAACAGGTTAGTTTTGCAACAGTTCCAGTTTAAGTTTTATGTTTATTTTATTTTAACAGGTTTATTTTATGTTTAATATTCATTCTACATTTTCCTTGAATAATGTTCTTATTCTTTTGAGAAAATTGTATCAATGTACATATTTTGACAAATATTCATTTTTTATAGATTTGAACCATAGAGTTAGTAGGCAGTTGAGAGGGAAAAATTAAAAATTTTTAGGCCATGCCCTGTTTACTGTCAGAAAACACCTATTTTACCAATAGTGAACGCCCATGACTAACTTCTCATTATGTAATGACAGTTTCAAAATCGTAGAATCAAACAATAACAAATACTTTGCTAAAGGATTACCCTGCCCCCAATATCTTCTGATCATTTTTATAGCCAAAATGCAAAATCTCCAAGGACTGCCAAGGATCTGTCAAGAACTGAAGTGTATCCCCAAATCCCCCATGCCCCCACGATACCAGCACAGGTTGCATTAAGTGTGTAATAATGTTTAATTTTGGGTTAATGTTTATCCCCATTCTCCGTATTTTGCTCTCTAGGTTTCTGGAAGACCTGGGTGAAGGGGTGTACATTCAACAAACTTTGGAGACAATTCTACTGAATGGAGATGGAAAGCAACTTGCTGTAAGTTTTATCTGATCAATTAACATATAACTGCATGCATGAATTTTTCTTGTTTTTTTCAAGATACCATTGTTTTATTGCTATCAAAGTAGAGTGACATTTACGTTACCTTAGTGTAAAAAATTCACCAATGAGTTTCCCAAATAATTGCAACTTTTAATGTTATTGCAGTGCATTTCAAGATATCTCTTGGCTGTAGTGTGTAGTGTAGCGTTTGATTCCAAGAACAGGCATATTCTTTTTCTTTGATTTGGAGAAAAACCTTTAATCCTAAGATAAGAACAATGTGGTGCCATTGTTAAATCCCACATGGAAAATTTAAAGACCTTTAGCCACTGACAGAACTGCTTTTAAATTTGCCAGTTTCATTTTCCACTGCTTTAGAAATTTTTGAAACATATTTTGGAACTTTTAGGCTATGGTGAATTTTTAGAAATTTCCTTCCCGCTGATTAATGGAAAATGTTTATATAAGTCATGTTTGTCTGAATTTTACACATATAGAAAAAATATGTTTGTCCCCTGATTAATTCGTTCAATGTTCTTGTCGAACTTTTTTCATTTCGGCAGTGTGAAATCTTGTTTCTGTATGGAGTTATGCTTATGATTGCTGATATGAGATTTGAAGGGGATGTTAGAGAACGAATGCTTGTGGCTTATTACAGATATTGGTATGATCTTAATACATTCATTCTCTTGATTTACTTTTACTTAAACATTATTATTATACTTTTACAGTAGTTTGACCTAATGTTTATAATTTTTCCAATAGACCACTTTAAGGGACTTGATTTTGTGCGACTAGGAATTCATGATAAATTGATGCTAGAATGTGTATCAAGGTTTCATTTCTTTTAGCTCATCAGTGTCTACTACTGATTCATATGTGGATGATGTGTTGAAACTGTTAAGAAGTACCGGGTTTTCTGCCAATCCAAATGCCAAAAGACCACCAAAGTATCCTGAAGAGTACTTCATGTAAGAAGTTAGCTTAAGCGTAATTTTGCATTCTTCAGTCATCTGCTCCTTTGTTTTCGAGATATCTTTCATATAAAGAACCATTTAACTCAAGTGAAAAATAAAATCATCTAAGCTGCTTCATCTAAAAATTACAGTCTACAATCTATTTCAATTTGAAATGTAAATACCATTCATCTTTGTAGTTGATAAAAGGCCAGGTGATATGAGAAGAAAGAAAACAAGGATCAGGAAAATTTCTTTGTGCCACTTTGTGACAGTTTTTTATCTAAAAACTGTCATTACATTTAGCTGAATAGAAAGATTTTGAATTATATTGGAAAATGAGAATAGGAAACTCATGAAATTGGAGAATGCTCAATTTTTAACGTCTCTGTTATTATGTCTCAGTATTTTTTGTGTAATATTATAAAGCGTTTTTGCTTATTCTTTTGTTAATGCTTTCAGGCGAGTACCAATCTCAAGCACATTCATTGACATGGTTGTTGGACGGTTAAGATCAGATGATATTTACAATCAGGTAATTCTTCATGCAGTTAAACTACTGATAACTCCGACTCTCAATTTGAAAAAGCATGGTTCAAATTATTGAATGTGTCTGCTGGGAACTTTTAATATTGGGAATTTACCATCCAATGTTCCAAAACCAGTCTACTGCAATGTATACTTTCTTGTTTGCAATTAACTTAGGTTTGCCCAGTACAACACTCAAATCTGGATTGGTTTGTACCATTGTTATATTAAGTTGTATACATAAATGAAGATAAGATTGCATTTGGAGTGCAAGTCAATTGTATAGCGATATATTATAAAAATATTAAATAAATGTATAAGATGAGATGATATTTATATTGAGGTAATACTTCATACAGTGACACCACTGAAAACTCTCAGTTTGAAAAAGCATTCTCTGATAAACTGGTCAACTTTGTGAGAAATTCCTAACAATGCAGGTTTAGAAGTATACAATGATCACGAAACAGCTTCGAATTTCAAATCTTGGAATATTTCGCAAAAATTCTCAATTTTGAGAGCGCACATAGTAGAGTCCAGGATGGTAGCATACTTCTTCGAGACAGTTTACTCAAGCTTTAAAACCATTCTTACAAAACAAGAAAAGTGAGCCAGGGTTTGGGTGTGGCACTTTACTTTATTGTTTTTCATTGTTTTTCCTTACGGTCTCGATCGCCCTGTCTTCTAGGGTCCGGCGTATCGAACAGACTTCAAGAAATTTCAAGCAGGTGTCCACCTAAAAATGCAATTCCACTTTTTGCTTGCCTTTTCAGGGTATTTGAAGCATCTGATCATCAAAAGCCCTTGTAATTTTCTGTTGATCAGATGACCTAATTTAGGGAGATTTTTCTGTTAGTGTTAGGCTCCTAAAATGGTGCAGCATTTTGGTGCACGAAGACATTTTCTAGTGTTTTTTTAGTTTAAACTAGCCAAATGTGAACTTGGACCCTGGGGGCACAAAAGAAATTAAAAAACTTTTCAGTGCAAAAGAAGTGTCAGATACACCTTGGTATGAAACTTTGTAGTCATTTGAAAGGCTTAAAAAGATTACCATAGAACCTTATGGCAATATATTAATTATTAACCCCCCTTTTTAGATTGCAGCATACCCGTTGCCCGAACACAGAAGCACGGCCCTGGCCACACAGGCCTCAATGCTATATGTCATTCTTCATTTCTGTCCCGACATATTGCACAATCAACAAGCAAAGATGAGAGAAATAGTTGACAAGCATTTTCCTGACAACTGGGTATGAAACTCTTTTGTTTTCCTTAACGACTTTCAAACATTCTATTATCATAGAACTATCTGCGAAATTTTGTTCTCTTGTGTCATGAGCAGTCGCTCCTCCTTAAACAATCTATTTTCAAGATCTAACGATTTTCTCTCCGTTTCCGAGCCATTTTTATCTTATTTGCAAATTTTGTTGTTGAATTTTCATATGGTTTGTACAAGAAACGTTTTCATGAATTTTATGATGTTTTCCAGTGCGTGTCTCAACAAAGAATATGTGAATCATTTTCATTCCCACTTATAAGTCCTTAACTAATGCCTCTCCTTCGTCTATAAGGTGATCAGTGTGTACATGGGTATAATCGTTAATTTGATTGATGCTTGGGAACCTTACAAAGCTGCCAAAAATGCATTGAACAACTCCCTTGATGCCCAGAGTGTTAAAACCCACGTGAGTATTTGGTTCTTTTCAGCTAACCCTAGGATGGAAATGTTATGTCAAACTAACTTGTTTTTTATACTCAGTCCAAGAAAGCACATTTTACAAAAACAAGTTTACAAAGACGATAACAATGGGAGCATGATAGGCATGGCTACCCATTAGTAGCATCAAAGGCTATACCAAAATCATGTTTAGGTCGTTCATAAGGAATAGCCAATCAAAAGATAAAGAGACTTCTGCTTGTGGAGAAAATGAGTTGTCTGTTAGGCTTCAAACGTTTTAATCCACTCGTTTGTTGTTGATCGGCTAAATTTTTGGCTTTTTTATTTTGCCTTGATAGTTGATTGGTTTTAAATTGAACTAAAGGTTAAAGGCAATCCACAGATACTAAAGAGGCTTAATACATTTATCAATCAATAATTAGCGAATCAGTGAGCGTGATGTCACTCACATGGCTATTGATTGGTTAATATTGATTGACAGCTGGCCTAAGCAACTTAAGTATATGTCGATTGTCTTTACATTTGAGATTGAATGAGTTTTCTTTTTTGAATTTGACAGGCAACAAGGCATTTGCAGAAAGTCAGATCTCTGAATGCAGAGGTAATTTTTAAAAGCAGTGCATATCTAACAGTATCTATATAAGTATTCGTGATTTTGTCTGTCTAACTGGATACCGTAATATCGGCATCATCTTTTGGATTGTAAATCAACGACTGCCTGTGGGCTTGGAACTTGATAGAATTCAACTATTCCTCTTTCCTTATTTAAAAGTTTTACAAATCAGATGGGAAATGTAAATTTCGCGTAACTTTTTTGGTATTTAACTTGACTGTTGAAAGGGAAAGCGGATGTGAAAGAGTTGGGAGATGAAGCGAAAAAAAACATTACTTTTGTCGTTTGCTTTTCCACGTAAAGAGTGATAACGCCGCAAAAAAGCTTTTTTGCAATTTTTGAATTTGGATAACATAGCATGAAAGGGCATAATAAAATGCCTCGGAAGATGAGAAATCAGTTGCATGTGTTACAAATTGGCTGAGATATGCCCACATGAGCACAGGCGCTTTCCCAAAACAATTACTATAATTTGGTTTCTATTCATTACTTTATGAACGAAGCCAGAGTAACAGTAATCTGTTAGCAAACTTCAAATCTTAAATTGGCCGCATGCCAAACAAACATCAACATATTTAACTGCTTTTCATATTTCAAGGTATTTCATGGTGTTCTTTCAACTATGTGTATAAAGTAAAAAGTTGTGAAAATATATTTTTTTATGAAATCATATTTTAGAACTCTATATAGGCCTACGGTAAATGTGAAAGCATTATAAGAACGAATTCAAGATCTAATACCAGCGTTTTTAACCTCCAAGGCACTGCAATATTTGAAGGAAGGAGTGTTGGTAGAGCAATTTATACTTGATTCAATACCAAAGCTGATGAACTGCCTACGAGATTGCAACGTGACATTAAGATGGCTGATGCTTCATACTGCAGACAAAGGTATTTCTCATACCATATTCGCTGCGTCTTAGTTATAATTTCTTTTTATCATCTAGAGTCGTCCTTCAGACATTGCTGCGTGATGCTTTCACGAACAGCATGAAAAAAAGGAAGGGGGATTATAAAGCAGCGGCAAAGGCGTAGAGGTGAAAGATGTGACTGTCCCAAAGTTGAGAAAAGCAAAAGAACACTATGACTCTGTCTTATAATAAAAGAAAAAGTGTCGTTTTAAAAACACTGACCCCCTCTAACTATTTGCCAGGTGTGCGGTTGTGTATAAAATAACTTAGGATAAAGGTACACCAATACGAAGAAATTGTCGTAACTGGTCATAGTTTGAAAAGTACAGTAAAAGACAATTTTAGAAAATCTTTAGAGTGAAATGGCTGAAGGAAAGGCTCGCTACATCTTGTGGCGTAACGGGGGTGTCTGTGGTCTTAAAGAAAAGACGGAAACGGACACCTATTTACATACTGCAGGAAAGTCCAATCCAAGGGTGTTGAGCATGTCAAACACAATAAGAAACTGACGTAAAAATGATAATTTCTACTAGGGGGGGGGGGGGGTTGTGTAATATGTTTAAAATGAACTTGAACGAAGTTTTGAAAACATATATTTTCAAAATAACATGGGCCCCTTTTGGTCGAAGGTCCTTAGTGATCGAACGAAGGTGCCCTAAACTGCTTTACAGATGAATGCACCTCCTTATTTTATATACCCTGTTTTGTTCTGTGAAATATGAACGTTGTTGAAATCCTCTGGTCTCAATGAATGTTGCATTGAGATTTCAGTTTTGCTGCAAATTGTTTGTTGTGTTTCTTTTGGTAATTAATTCAGGAAAATTACTTTTCAGTTGGAGAAAATTCAAAAAAGGCCCGTCAAGTGAAGGAATCAATAATTGGATTGGGTTATAATCCAAAGTTTGTGTTTGAACTGATGCTTAACATTGCTCAATTTGAGTTTGTCCTGAAAGAGGTACGTACCTTATCGTTTTGGTGTTGCAATGATTGTATAGATAGATTTATTGTGATGTTGTTCTGTGAAAATGTTTTTGGTTTGCCTGTCGAATGATTGCCTGTCAAGTGTCATTAGAATGCTCTTTTGCTCCTATATTGGCTTGAAAAACAGGTAAAAAATGAACTCAAAATAATCCTTGCCCCACCCACTTCCCTCCTTCTTAGACCAATGTCAGCTTAAAAACCGTCAAGGCTTTAAATGTACTATGAAGCATGTACTAGCCAATACCTTTTTTGAACTATTGGGCAACTTTGATAATGCTTTCAGTCTCAATAGCTTAGTTTTCTAGAGGTTTGATCACAATATGAATGTTTGATAAACTATGATAGCGATTCCTAGATACATTATTTACTCTGCTTGAAAATTGCCCTCTTAATTGTAAATTACTTGTTTACATAAATAGTTGTTTACGTGAAGAGTGGGTTTTTAAAGTGAATATACACATTCAGAGTAAAAATATTCTTTCGAAAGTTAACACTGGAATTTAGCAAATTGAAATATTTCACATAAAAAGACGGATTTCACACTTTCACACAGACTACTCACGATGGCAGGTATTCTTAAGCACTGCCCTTTATGAGCCTATTTTTGGGTCTGTTCCTGAGTAACATAAGATAATGATGACACATCTGATATGTGACTTCGTTTCGCTTGGTTCCAGGCTTTTAAGAAAATGCTGTCACAGAAGCAAGACAAATGGGAAAAGTGCAAAAAGGAGAGTGTGGAGCGGATGACAGAACTCAGCGATGTCTTCTCGGGAACGAAGCCCCTGACTAGGGTTGAAAAAAATGGTAAGTTTTCGGGCTTGTAGATAAGTATGAAGGTAGATAAGTATGTTACGTGCCAGTGTGATTCTGGCTACGTAGGACGCACCACCCAAAGATTGGAGGATAGAATAAAATAACATGTTCCGTCTAATATTAGAAACAAAACCAACCCCCAAAGAGAACAGCCACCTCGGTCTTGCAAATCTAAAATTACAACTAAAACCTGCGATTCTGCTATCGGGCAGCATTTACTAGAAAACTCGGATTGTGCAAAAAACTATAATGGCGACATGTTTCGGATTATTGGTAAAGCCCGCTCGTCGTTCCACCTAGCAGTTTTGGAATCTATCTACATAAGCACGAACAAACCGCTACTGTGTAGACAAAAGGAGTTCGTTTTCACCTTAGGACTCCATTGGTAACATTCTCAATAGGCAAGCGGCACTGATTGGTCAACCTATACAGTCATGTCCTCGTGTTTCTGATTGGCCTATTTCGATCCACAACTGGGTATATATATATCCTAGCGTAGAGTTTTCGATCTATGTTCTGACGTTTTAAACTCTGAAGAGTGTCAGACGAAAAGCTTTAGTTTACTAAATGTTTGCTTTTTTCAAAGCCATATAGTTGGTTTCTTTAATTGTAACTCTCGTAGAAGCCGATACTATTGCCTTTTAATTTCTTTTTATAACTCTTCGTTGCACAGAAAACCTCATGGCTTGGTTTCAGGAAATGGGGAAACAAATCGAATCTTTGAGTTATGAAAACTCAACATCTGCAGGAAGGAAGATTGTGCAGTTAATTCAAGCACTTGAGGAGGTAGGAAAACATTAATATCATATAAACCCACTACATGTAAAAATGATTCATCATATTCATCATAAATTGATCACACATCACTGCCGTCGGAACGAAATTCATATTTGGGGGGGGGAATGGCTGTTCATTGTATTGCTTCCCATTCAGTACACTATAATAAGGGAAATATAGTACTGCTTGACAATGATTGCCCCCTCCTTCCCTTCCCCCTCTCCCCCCTTCCAACGACCCTGCACAAAACTTTGTGTTAACTTGTAAGTCATGTTTTATATATCCTAATTTGAATTTTATTGATCTAAATACGTTTTTTTAAAGTACCGCAAAATTTTAAGATGTCACTAAATAGCGGAAACAGCATCGGATAACGACCAAAGTAAGCTGCAAATTAAAACCATTCGACAGATACTAAACAGACTTAAGCTGTCTTTCAATAGAAAATTGACCAATCAGTGAGCGTGATTCCACTCATACGCCCACTGATTGGCTTATATTGATTGACAGATGGCTTTTATATCTGTTGATTGCCTTTATGTTTTAGAAGCTATAGAATTTGCTCTTTTAGTAATTATAGATTTCCAGCTTACTTTCGGTCATCATCCGACGTTTATGCTCTGAAGTGTGTCGAACGAAACGTACTTAAAGGCATTAAGTCATGATAAAATGGATTGGGTATACCCTAAGTGCCAAAATCCGCTGAGTCATGATTTTCATTACTGCGACGCTATTGGTTGACCTGGAACTCATGAACTCACCTCGTACTGATTGACAAATCAATTTCCATCAATAGAAAGTTGTCAACAACGAATGCCAATATCACATGAAACAGCAGTCTTTACGCCGAAACCAAATGACCCCTATAGAGAAGGCCTATTTACCATGACTACTCGATGCTTTCTATGTTTCCGCTATTTCTTGCTATCTTCAAATCTTATATATTTGTTGAGAAAAATAAAATTACATTTATAAATTCAAGGTTTTATTAAATGCGGTCTCTGCAAGAACTTCGGTATAACTCTTCTAGGAATTATGATTTATAAGGATTCAAGGTATTATGTGTTTGCCAATGTTGTCAAAGTGCTCTATCACTGTGCAACCAATATAGTTGAACACTCCATAATCCAGTCTACCCTTGAATGTGTCGTTGTCGAGGCCTGGTTTTGATGATTCAAAACTCTTAAGAATAAAATTTATTTCCAATGTTGCTGGGAAAGTTCGGACTCTGATTGTCTTTCGCGTATATTTCCATGAGTAAAATATCTCCTCTTTTGATTTGATTGGCACTTGACTCTCCATTCAACAGGTTCAAGAATTTCACCAACTTGAAAGCAACTTGCAGGTCAGGCAGTTTCTGCTAGACACCAGGCAGTTTCTTCATCAGATGATTCGCACGATCAACATCAAAGAAGAAGTAAGCTATCCACAATACTGGGTTTTCTCACAGTAGCTTGGCTTAATTTGTTTTATAGCAAGCGACAGCTTTGGATTCACCAGGAAACCATGCAGAATAATTAAGCTGTAGGGTAGTTTAAAAGCACCATTTTTCAAATTAAATTTTTGGATAATTTCTTTCCGAATCAATCTATTTTCTGCTAATTTCTTTCTTTTTGTATCTCCCAGATATGGCTAGTTATTTCTAACTACATTTTTTCCTTGCGATTTTACAATTGCAGTTTAAACTGTTAAAACTGAATCCCTGTTTCATTTATAAGCTGTTTCATTTCTTGATAAACGACTGAAAATTGGAGAGAAAATCCATCATTTCAATTTTGCTATACTGTATGAATTCTTTGCAGTGTTGTAGTTCACATCTTCTCCATTAATCTGCTCGAAGTTTTCATTGATATCTTGGCATTCGTTTATAGGTGATGATAACAGTTCAGATAGTTGGTGATCTTTCCTACGCTTGGGAGATAATGGATAGGTGAGTAAAGTTCCACTAGTGGATCACTGCTTAGAACATAGAGCGAGACTGTTGTTGTTGCTGGAATTGAGATAGAGCAAGGGCTTCTTGTACTAAATATATATCTTGACTATTTTTCTACAAACTTATAAAGTAATGAATCTTATGTTATCCAATTGAAGCGTATTTTATATCCCTGGTTTGTCTTATGGAGGAGTGTCTAAAAGAGCGGGCATTTAATGGAGGGTGTAGGTAAAGAGGGTTTGAAAAGAAAATGGATGTTTAATGGGAATTGAGGTCATTCTTGAAACGTTTGTCACTTAAAAGTTTGATCGCGCTCTCGACAAAATAGATTTTATAGTTTCTTAGATGAGGGGCTTACCATGTTCACCTACACCGGGTATAATCTGTTTAGTAATTTTCAGCACTTTTATCTCCTTACAGTTATACACTACTAATGCAGCAAGGAATCAAGTCAAGTCCAACTTTAGTGAAGAAACTCCGAGCAACATTTTTAAAGGTAAATAGGATTTTCAAGTTGTGAATTCTTAGAGACACCTAAGTCTCCTTAATTCGCCTTAAGAAACATTCTTTGAAAATGAGACTCTCAGGCTAGTACTTAAGCAGAAATTTATGGTTTGATGTCTTAGGTATCTTTTCATCATAGCTGTAGACTGGCAACCTTTACGCTTACGTTTTCCTTTTCTATTTTACCCTTCCTCGTCGTCCTTTATTACCCCCTGTCTAGTTTTGTTGATATTGCATTTGCAAGATTCACAGAATCAGCAGATGGCCTATTGGTGCCCTGACCTTTTCTCATTCCTTTTTAGATGGCTTCAGCACTAGATCTGCCTCTGGTGCGCATCAGTCAAGCGAACAGCCCTGATCTTGTCAGTGTTTCACAGTATTACTCGGGTGAACTTGTCGCATACGTGAGAAAGGTAAGCCTTCTAGTACAATCATATTCTAACCAAACCCCAAGTCTTCATTTATGCATGTTTTTAGATTTAATCTATCGATATTGAAGTAGATATCTTGTTAATATTTTGAAGGTGATTTGTTAGCAATGTTTGCCCGAACCATTAGTCACATTGTAACAGCACTGGCGAAATTCGGCAATGCGGATCACCATACCTAAAAACGATTTTTCTTGATCTCTTTGTAATTGATTCTTTGAGGCTTTATTCTAACAGGTTCTGCAGATTATTCCTGAATCGATATTCTCGCAGTTAGCTGCCATCATTAATATTCTCACGCACAAAATGAAGGAGGTCAGTTACATTGCTTTAGCTCGATTGCAAGTATAACTTGGATTTCTTCCCATGTTGCTCATTTATTGCTTCCCATGTTGCTCAAAATGGCGGGGGAGGGGTAATATTTTGGCAACATACTTTTTGTGATGTAATCCTATGATTTTCAAACTGCCTTTCCATAGCCAAAAGCTAGTTATAAGCGTTCCCTTAATGTAAAATTGGCGTTTCTTGTTGGTAAAAGAGCATTTTCTGGTGCTGAAAAGGGCGAGGCCTAACTTTTTTTGTTTTGTCCCTCCCCTGTTCCCCCAGAGTGTAGTGGCTGACGCCGCCATTGATCCCTTATCATCAAAGATCAATTTAACCAAATCAGGAGCAAGAAATCGTATTTGGAAAGGGTAGCATTAAATAATTGTCTTTGTTTGTTAGTAAACCTAGTTTTTTGATTGAATTAAGAGATGGTATTTATCGTTTTATGTTAAGAACTTACAAATCTTTAATAAGTTGCGACACAGATTTCAAATCCATAACTGGTCATGTATAGTTCGTAGTTTTTGATCAATTGATTTATTTATAGTTGATAGACTAAAATCGCTATTTATTTTGATTCTATTATACTAAGTTTAGGCAAATGGTGTTCATCATGTCAGAGTGTTAATTATGATTGCAGGTTCCCACCAGATTGGACAAAGACAAAATGAAAGATTATTCTCAACTTGATGAGCGGTATCAGGTCTGGCTATATCAATTGTGATTTAAATTTCCAGAAGCAACTCAGTTTGAGAAAACTTTTCTTCCACTGATCTATAAAAAAGACTGGACTGAGCCTCAATTGTGACGTCATCTGATAAGAAGGCCCAAGGACTGCCCAACCAATGAGATTGCCTTCATTTCACTCCTAACAACGTATTCATCTGCTTTGACCTTATTATTTCTCGACACTGATTTACAGAGCATTGCAGCTCTCGCATATCGAAATCATTCAAATATTGGTTATAAGAAAAAGGTTCCCGCTTCTGTTTGAGAACCTCTCTCTTTTGAAATTGACTGGGCTTCAAACTTTGGTGTTTCAAGACAACAAGAAGCTCGATCCAGTCTTTTCTATAGAACAGAGGGTCACAGAGACCAGGACAAAGGGAGGCTTGTGTTAGTCATGTGAAAAGTGACAACTACATTTTCAAAACTGTTAACGTGGGGACTTATGACCAAGCTTCTCTCAAAACGTCATTTGGGAGTTAAAGGAAAGGAAGTCATTACTGAAAAAATAGTTTACTTTGTTGGCACTCATTGTTAATAAAAGTATTTTGTTCTGGAGTAAGGTATTTAAAAGGGTGTCAATCTGGAGTGAAACACTGCAAGTCAGGGCATTCTCTGACATACAAACTAGAAGGGGGGACTTGCACCTGGTAAGGGGGGACTTGCACCTGGTCAATTCAAACATTGCCAGAGTAAGCACATGGAAGAAATCTGTATATAGACATCTTTAAAATGAATTATTCGAAAATAGAATTAGAGAGTGCTTCAGAATTGAGCCAAAGAAATTCGTTTTTAGAATAGACGTAGATTTCCTCCTCATCCAGTCTTAATTCTAGTTTCAAAAATTCACCAAAAACAATTATTTCCAAAGAATTTAACTAGCATAATTGGAATTTCTACTTTGCTATAGGAACAGATGCTGTTACCACAAAACCCACTTGCTCTCTAATCAATTGCTTTTTTTTCATTACAGGTAGCAAAATTGACCCATTCGATTTCACTTTTTACCGAAGGAATTCTTATGATGAAGACCACACTGGTTGGCATCATCAAGGTAAGCAAGATATGTCCAAAAAGCTGCCGATTTTGGTGTTTTTGGTATGGTATGAGCTCGATTTGCCAAAAAATGAGAAAAACACAAGAATGTAACCAGCCTCAGAAGAAAAACTGGCATAAAACAATGTTTTTTTAAGTTTTCTCTCGTGTTTGCAAAAAAGAGCAGATTTTTTTATTCAATCAACATTATTGTCCATAGGTCTTAGAAAGAATTCATTGTATATAGATTTAGAAATACCAATAGTTAAAATGAACATAGAGCCTTGAAAAAAGTTGACTGGTTCTTACAAAGTGTGGTGTTCAAATTTATACGTATTTAAAGCATTGAGAAATATTTTCAAGCAAGTGGTTTTCTTACGTCATTTATTTAGATTGATCCGAAACAGTTGCTTGAAGATGGTATTCGCAAAGAGCTCGTCAAGCAGGTTGCCGCTGCGCTGCACTCAGGGCTTATCTTTTCACCAAAGATCAAGGTAAGACTCTTCTTGATGTGATGTGGCACAATGCTTCTTTTTTGAAAATAAGGAGATGACTTTATAATGGGAAAAGAATTTTAAGCGTGTGTCCATGTTCATATTTACCAAGTGTCATTCGTAATGTTTTCCAATATTGTATTGGACGTTCATTTTTTGTTTGGATCTCAAAATACGAGAATTTCAAAGGTTTTCATTGATTATACAAACCAGTTACGAGAGTTGTATTATTTTCAGTTCAAATTGGTAGATATCTAAGATTAATAGAAGGCAGAAAGATCTGGCAGTCACCTTTTTGAACTGGCCTAGAAGGAACGAATGTCCGCTCTAAAAGCTTTAATAGGGGGGGGGGTTCAGTGATACCGAGTTCTTTAAAGGGGGGCTTTGGCCACTCTAAAAGGTCCTGCAGCTAGGTGATCATTTTTTTAGAATTTTCCTAGATTAAGTCTGCAGATCCAGGATCAATTATCTGTGACTACATCTGGAACCCTAAAATGATATTCTAATCAGCTTAACCCTACAATATAGTGACCACTCTGGCACCATTGGCATCTCGATACCACTTTGCCTTTTCTTTTTATGCCTTTTCTTTTTTGATGTTGACTAAGGACAACAACCTTTAAAATCTAAGATAATTATAATCGTTTCGTTGAATCGTTTATCGTTATTAATCATTTGCAAACAGCCTGGAGAACTGCAGCAACGTCTCAAGCAGTTGGGCAGCCGCATGGACGCTTTCAAAAGATCCTTTGAGTACATCCAAGATTACGTTGACATGCAAGGGCTGAAGATTTGGCAAGAAGAGCTTTCGCGAATTGTCAACTACAACATCGAACAAGAATGCAACAGTTTCTTAAGAGTCAAGGTAACATTTTTCATTAAATGACCCACTATTTAGGCTTCGATTGATTTGTTCATGAACTTACAAAGTTTCCCAACTCTTCGCTGTAGCGAAAGTAAATTATGGACTAGGTGATTAAAGAGCTCGCTGCGGGGGCTGCCCAGTACCCCTGCGCATAGTAGCCTCGGAAAGGCAACAAAAAATGTTAACTTCAGTTAAAAAATGAACCATCACAACCAATGTGTCTACGCGGAAATCAGTTGACAGGAAGCGTCACCAAAATCTATACGAATTGAAGTTATAAAGCCATTCCCACTTCTTCACGGGACATGCGCACAATACTTTGACAATCGCTAGAAAGAGGGCTAAACCTCCTTTTCTATTCACGCGCCCTCTGATCAAATTATTTCACCCTTTTCGAGAGGAGGTTAAAGACGACCATTTACTGTTTTACGGCTACAGAATACCTTTCAACTTCGTCTGTTTCTTCCTGAACAACAGAGTTCTTAAACTCTTGCTTATATGGCCTGCCAACAATAAAAGTAAAATGCGGACTAGTTAATTGATGAGATAACAAAATAATTCAAGCATTTATATAATGGTTATTGACATTGCGATTCACGGGCGCTTGTGCACATTGGCCTTCCTTATTGGAGGTGAAACAGTTGGTCCATTAACGAAGTCATACATGAAGACATCACTGGTTGGGTTTTAACTACCTCGGCTAATTTACAGACCAACTACGATTTATTCATCCTACTAGAAAGTTTAAAGCCCACCAATAAGCAGTACCCCAGTTGAGAACACCCCTTTCTCGATGACGTCAAAAGGCTACTGTCCACTGGTTTATTACAACTACAGAATACCTTTGGATATTTTATGGCAATTTTTTTATGAGAAAATAATGTCGATTTTCATGTAAGTAAAATTGAATTCTTCTTATCCATAGGTGATGGACTGGCAGTCAATATATCAATCAAAGACCATTCCGATTCCACGTTTCGCACCTGTCGACGAGTCTGTTAACTTTGTTGGAAGACTAGCACGAGAGGTTCTGAGAATAACAGATCCGAAGTGAGAAAACTTTAGAGTCTGTATCTCTGTTTGGTCTTTATTGGGATTGTAAAGGACGATTATTTTGAGATACACAGCCCTAGAATGGATAGTCCTTGAATTGATGCAACGAAAAAATTAGTGAGGAAGCTAAATCAGTCAATGTCTCTTCGATAGTTTGATGTTTCATGTTGTAAGCAGTTCTGTCTCGAGTGTTTATATCTCTCCTCTTTACACCTCTCTATTGTAAGAACTTTCTAAACAGAGTAGCATTTTCACAAGAAATGAGTCTATCACTTTCCCACTGTGTCTTTTACTGTTACTTTTACTTTTTTTTCTACTGAAAAGCAAAAATACCTCCGTCCCCTCATTCTTGATTGGGCATACTCAACATTTACGGTGAGGGTAAATAGTGGGGAAAGGGTTTTGTTCTTTATATTCATATCTAAAGGCAAGCTATCAATTTCTCTCTGAGAATTTTAAGGTAACGAAAGTACTTAAGGTACTTAAGACAGTGAATGAATAAGGTAACGTTCTTTGAGGCCGTATTCCTTTTTCGCAGGACCACACTATATTGTGATCAGATGAACGCTTGGTATGACATGAAAACAAGAGAAGAGCTACTCAATTCGACCATTTTCTCTTTGATTCAGAAAAGCTTGGATACACCAGGTTTGGTTGGCCTAGACAGACTGATGTCCTTTATGATTGTTCGCGAGTTACAGGTAATTTTATTGCTGTTCAGATGCTCTGTTACCGTAAATATTTAGCATATATTTCTTTCTTTAAAGAGGGCTTGAATTACGACAAGAACTGCCTCAACACATCTTGAATTAAAAAAATACTCCTTCTTCGTTCCCTGAAAGTGGTAATGTTACATCTGATAGAATTCCTTACTTTTTATGCAGAAATTTTCAATTTTTCTGCAAAACCATATGATGAAAGATCAGACTGTAGCAACTCAAATGGGATCTTTAGTAAAACAAGTATCGCCAATCAGAAGTCTAGTTGGTAAGTGCTAACAGATTATTAGAACTTTGATTTACTGATCTAGAATTGATCAAAATGTGCAAGACTGTTTTTGGTATTCAACTGTACTGCAGTGTGCCTCGACGTCTCTGTAATAGAATCAGAATGTGAAGGTGGCTTGATACTTGGAGCAATAGATTTAAGCTACTTTTTGTAATTTATTTTTGCTATCAATTTCAAAAGCTTAAAAGCTAGAAAATATGCACCTCAACTGTGTCCAACACGACGGAAATGACACAATGTCAGCAAGTATCCACTTTGACTGGCGGCATTTACAAGGTTACTCAGTTTTAATGCAATATCAGACCAGACTTAATTTCAGTTATTGTCATGTTGTGGCGTTCATCTTTCACAGATGGCATTTTAGGTATTTTGCTGTATTTCATATGTTGATGTCAGGCCAAAATACAGTTTAAGGCATTCATGAAGCAAATCTTGCAATTCTTTTTATCACAGCCAACCCACAAAAAGTGTACAATACAGTTTATCAGAAAATGGCAAAGTGGTGGCCACAGTACACAGAATTTGTTGTCAAAGTAAGTGACTGTCTTTATTGTACCTGATTATCATCATTTAGGAAGATTTGATTCCTTCCGACCTGTATGGTTAGGATGCTTTATTCAAAATTAGCAAAGTCATCCTAATCGGACAATGTACTGACCTAAAATCTCAAATTTTGCATTTTCTTGTCATTTAAACAAGAATGAGTTGTAATGTTTCGAAAATGCTAGCTAAACCAAACTTCGTTGAAGTTAATCTTATTTTTAAGATGTGCATAGAATAAATGAGAATAACTGTGAGACTTATGCGCAAAATGTAATTATTAGCCTCCCAGTTATTTTCTCCCGCTCTCCTGCACTTTCTCTTGTTTTCCCACATTTTCCGGCATTTCCCATACTTTCTCTTTTTTTCACGCGTTTTCCACACATTTTCCTGAGTTTTCCCCACGTTTCCCCCCCCTCCCGTTTTCCCCCACGTTTTCCCTGCGTATTTTTGGTGCTTCTGGTTTCTTACATTTCACATTTCCCTTGCTCTCTCTTTGCTTCTCCTTTTCCAAATACCCCACAGGTGCATTGTTTTGTCGATTACCAATCCTTCTGCCTTCTTTATATCAATTTCTAACAGTGGTGTTTTAGTTGTTTTTCTTCAAACGAACCCTTAGATTGTTATATCAGACTCAAACTTGAACGACAATCTTCCCCAAAAACTATCGATTGTCTAATCTGATACTACTCTGTTATTAAAACACAATAGGCCCAACATTGCTTGGGAAGAGGAGTTGACAGCTTGGCCTAGACGTTATCTGAACATATTTGTAAAGGATTGTAGTTCCAATTAAAATAATTAAGCTTCTGAAGGCATATGGAGAGATACCAGTTTACATGCTTATTCAGTTGTTAGCTTTTATCTAAATTTTCTAACATCGTTGAAGAATGTGACGATATGGTATTTGTAAGATTATGGGTTGACCAATTGTAGCTGGCTTATTTAGCTACAGGTAGCATGTAGCTATATTAGCCAATAGGTTTTAAGAGATTAGGCATGTGTTAGTTCATGGTGTTATGTGATTGGTCTTTCTTTTTCAGGTTGGTCAAATGCAGATTATCAGATCACAGATTGCATACGAGCTTAATGTCTCTTGCAGATTTGATTCGAAGCTCTTAGCTAGCGCACTCCAGACTTTCAACCAGTGCGTATCATATCATCCAAGTTTTCCTTCTGTGAATCTTTAGCTATGACTGCCTTTTATCTTTAGCTATTAGCTATAGGGTTATCCTTTAAGGGTCCATGAAGCTGTTTTAGAATTTTAATAAAATCCCATCTCCACATACTAATTCACACAGCCGATGTTAAGGCTTATATTGCTGCAATAAATAGCAGTTTATCTTTATAAACCCGTCTGTAATAATACCAAGTGTACAGTCAATCTGTAAGGACCGTAGTTTAAAATGACCCTTTACGTCAATTATGTGACAAATTATACTAGAGCATATACTGTAGTTTCATACATACTTTAAAAGAAAAATGATATTTGATAAGCTTCAAAATGCAAATATACATAGTGACAACAAATGATATGTAACTTAGAAGACTAGATATTAGATGGCCTATATATCAATGGGTCGTAATATATTCATTAATTTACAAATTGTCATTAGTCGAAGAATATCTTGTGAAAGTTTGGTTGGATTGTTTTTAGTAGTTTTGGAGATAATCATTCAGAGAAATGCCTAACTGTAAATTGTTGTGTTCTCTGGTCCTAAACGTTTTCCCTGTTTTCCGCTACAGAAAACACTTTGCCAATTTTTGTGTTTATTTTTAGAGCTTTGATGAAAGACATTGCAGCTCATTATCACGATCCGAATCTACCATACCCCGAAGAAGAAAATCCACTTCTTTATGAGCTAACATCTTACTTGGAATCAACGGGCATTTCAAATCCATTTGCAAAGGTAGCCCTTTTGTTTTTGTTTGTGTGTACGATCCAATACTTTTCTGATAAATACAGTGATAACTATCCTTTCATGTTTAGGCCTATTGACAATGTGTTGTTTTAACCGAGTTGCACTCGGGCTGGGTGAACCCAAGTACCGTCATTAATTTTAAACACATTGTACTCCGGCTGATATCGAAATAAACTTCCTCTATTATTTCTGGCGTAGGAATCACAAGGTGTAGTCACATCGAGAGGAAGGACCAGGAGACTGCTAGATAAGCATATCTTCTCAGAAAACTTCCTTCAGAAGCTAGGTAGAAGCAAATACCAAAACAATGCAAATACGAAAAAACTGAGTGGTTATGGGCAATATTAATTTTCTGATTTAACCTGCTCCTTCATCTGGTGATTGTAAACTTTAGCATCTTAAGCATCAGAATAAGCCCCCACTTTAGCATCAAATAAGCTTCCCTCTCGAATAAGCCCCCTTATATGACTGTTCCATTTTTTAAATAGCAACCTTTACTTTTTATGTTATTTAAGTTGAAAGCTTTCTTATCATAAATCTAACTTTTGCATCTCCAATATTGTTGCTTTAAGTATATTCTACGTGTCAAGTAGCTCCCCCCTTCCCTTTTTCTTGAATGAGCCCCCTCTCGATTGTGCCCCCGTCTTTTGCTTCGACTTTTTGAATAGGTCTCTCGTTGATTTTTCAAATTATTACAGTATTTTAAAAAAAGATATTTCCTTTATTTTAGATTTATGTCACCAACAAAAGAATCCCGTCATTTTCCCTCTTCAATATGGTTTATGTGATATCGCAAATAGGCAAACTGTCCTATGTGAAGGGTCTAAGTAAGTGAAAAATTGCTTATTTTCACGGCATTTTATATTGATTTCCACGTACTGGGCTGTATAATTTTGGAAACTACAGATATTGCAAAATTGTGCTGCTCGAATAATTGCACAGTAGCAGTCATGATATTTCAGCAGATGATTTTGATAAAAAAGCTTAAATGGCCAACAATTTCTGGTTTTATTCAAAATGAAATAGTAACTATGATTTACAAGTATATTAACAGCGTCACGCCTGAATATCCGTCTGTTCCATCTGTTATTTGCAAAAAACACGGTTCGAAATACACTGAGATTAGGTAACGCTGAAAATGACTTTCCTCTTATTCATTTCAACACATCAGATGAGCAGGACTGTGTTTCATTTCGTTGGCCTAAGCTATGGAACAAGTTGGGGGTGGGAAGAGGGGTGCAAAAGATGAACACACATCCTCTCATTGCCTAGGTTTTGTTTCAACTTTTTGTTTTTCCTTTCTTTTCAATTTGCTTTAGACTTCTCTTTGATTTATTTGTTGCAATTCAAATTTGTTATTTGTTATTAAATTTTGCAACTAGGTTCTTGTTTGCAATGTAATGTAAAAAATAGTGGAAATGTAATTTTGTAGCAAATAAATAACTTTAAATTTATTTACCAAATGTGCGATCAAGGACCAAGACAGCCTGAAAACACTCGGAATTTAACCCATCCGATTCTACAGCTTATTTTCTGCTTCGGGGCCTTAACGTAAAAATTTGTATGACATTATACCGCTTAGTAAAGCTTGCAAGGAATTTTAAAACTTTTTTTGCATAATAAAAAGGTAAATGATTTTTGAACAAAGTAGGTTAAATTTAATTCCATAATGGATGTAATTTAGAGTATGTTATTTCAAAATTTGTAATTAAAGCTAATTTTCATACATAAATTTCACCTGATTTTATCCTGTTTTGTTTTATTTTTCTTTCAATATGATTTTTGACTCGTGAACAACAACCACTCAATACGAGAAACTATACACCATGTTTTGTTTTCAATAACAAATTAGCTAATAGGAGGGAATTTGAATTTTTTTCTGGCGCAAATTACGATAAATCATTTGATGAAATACGATCAAGGGTTGATTAGATTTTTAAATAGGACACAAAAATGCAATAATATCGAACGAAATGCGGTATTTGAAGCAAGCCTTAAACAACCGTGATGAACAGGGCCTTTTTAAAACAATAACAACTGTGCTGCTAACATTGATCGTTACTTCGTTCATAGGTAGCATGATGCCAAAGAATCTCAAAGACCCACTGGACAGCATGCCGTTCACCATTGGCCTACTTACGATTCTTAAGCAATACCATAGTGAATACACAGAAGATTTCATCGCACTGATTGGTCAATACGCAAGGTCCTCAGTAGAGGCTAATGCTACAAGGTTGTTTACATTCCCTCATCGTTTCGTTTAAAGATATCTCACAAATATAGGCCAAATTTTGAGAGCGTAATTTGAAAAAAATTCTTTTCTTGAGAAATTGGAGTTATCCGACGTTCAATGAAGGTTAAAGAACGTTTTCTGCATCAATGCGGCTGTGTAAAAATTGTTGATTTTGCATTTGTGTTTATCAAAAGTAGATCGAATGTTGACTGACTTGCTAATATATCTTAACCTCTGTAGAAAGTACTTATAAAGTTTGCAATTTAACTATGCATTTTTGACAAAGAGTCAACAAGGATTTATCGTATGAACAGCAGCGCGTTATGATTCATTTCTTTCTTGTACTATCTGATAGATCTCTGCTGCCCCCTTTTTTTAACATTTTCACTTGAAGTTTTTATTTTCTTTAACTTTTACGATAATTCTTTTTCGAGAATTCTACTCTATATACGCGCTTGTTTTGTTGTAAAAAGTAACACGGTACTTTTTGTTTGCAGCCCAAAGACAACTGAACTATCCCCGGAAGTTGTTTGTGTGTTGAAATTCCTGGAAGATTTTGCGCACCATGCTAAACTTCCGAGAAAAGTAAGTGATTTTTTGTTCCGTATAAATAAAAATACTGAAACTTCAGGTTGGCATTTTCAATGCGCCTATAAGTCAGGAACAAGGCATATAAGAAGTCGTGAAATTAAGAAAAATGATCCTTGGCTCGATGATTTTTGACAATTGACTGACTGAAAAGTGTGGCCCCCCTTGCAGCACCCCCTTCCTTTGTTGGTCTTAGGTTTTCTTTAGTGAGGTCTGATGTCTTTCAGGGGGTGGGTTGCAGTTGGTTATTAAAAAAAACTGTCAACCTAGAACAACCATCATGGGATATTTTGGATGGGTAACAATGCTGCCTTCGGTGTTTAAAAGAAAAGAGATTTCTTACGGTATATGGCGAGACGTATGAAAGCATGCGTTTCTGTTGTGACCATATTCGCGATACTTAAAATTATAATGACATTTCCTGTCTAAATATTTCCGTAAGTTGGAGACACTATGATATCCTCGTGTGAAAAGGATAGTCAGCTGCAAAGTACCTTTGCAATAAAGACATCTTTGATTGTTGTTACTGAAAGCAAAAGAAACATTTCCATCATCGTTATTTGTATTACTCCGTGTAAACTTGCATGAAATATATGTTGCTGTTGCAAAGCTTCTGAACACATGTTTGATATATGTCTCAAACCACAAATGCTGTTTTTCCACTAAACGACCGTGGCTCATGAATCTTTTACCTTGTTGAATATAACATGCTGAATTTTCTGTCACGATTAGCTACCATCTACAATCCTAGAGCAGCTGAAGTTCATCACCAAGCAACAAATCTTTCCTACTAAAACTAAAACACAAAATCAAAATAACCCAACTGTTTGTGAAACGAAATTTAGTAATCAGGAATTATATGTAGGAATCAATTATTGAGGTTTTTCGGATTCTGAAACTTTTTTACTGCACGTTCATTCGTGAGGATGTCGATGGGTAACGATCTTTCCGAGTTACTGCTGGATATGCTGACTTCATACCTGTGTGTTTAGTCAAAACCGTTGATAAAAAAACACTCTCCGCCCATGCTTAAACCCACACATTGAGATATTCAGGTGTCTTTTTTAGTTAAGCTCTCAACATAGGTGTATATTGAATGAAATAACCTGCCTCCTTTTCATTAACAAATCATGCAATTGAGGACTCCTACTGTGGTTGTTGTTACTTGTACTGGCTATTGATATGCCTGGGAGTTTTCCAGCCAGTTCCCAGGTGAAATGACAACATCACAAATGCTTTGTATGGTCTAGGGCAGGCAAGCTATGCTTTTTGTATGGTGCAGAAAGGCAGAAACGTTGCACCAAATATTCTTTTCTTGTACAAAGTCGTTATTTTATTTTATCAAACACACACAATTCCATTGATTATCATATTTTTGTATTAGTCTGACACGTTAAATTTTTCAATATGGATAGTACAATTCCCCCTCTCAAAAAATCCTCATCTCAAAATAAGCCCTCTTCAAATAGAGCCCCACTCAGAATAATCCCTTTTATACCATCAAGTTTTGAATACTCTCCAGACAAAAAGCATCGAAAACAACTTTTTCACAACGTTTTATGCATTAGCACACCTACAGTGGTTTCATATAATCTAATTTTGCAGTTTGTGTCCAGTTAATTTTTCATTCTGTTTTTTGAGTTCACAATTTTTACTTTTTCGATTTGTTCTAGGTGTCAGATATACCCCTTTGATATCTTATTCGATGCAAAAAACCCCCTCTCGAATAGGCTCCCCTCTTTAGGATCAAGTTATGAGTAAGCCCTTCTCCTGGAAAGGGTTTTTCGAATTGTGACGGTTAATTGTAAGCGGAATAGATCGATTGCCCTTGTTCTGTTTATCTTTCATCTTTAATAACGCAATACTTGACAAACAGATTGCATTATGAATGATTTCAATGTTGTGTCCGTTTTAGATGATCGAATCACATATACCGGCTTATTTGCTGGACGACTTCAAGTTCCAAAGCACAACATAGCAGATCTTGATTGGCGTAGATCAGTAGAGTTAATTCCAAAATGACGTCATCCTTGATCCAGATGAAGAAATGATTCTAATAGCGGCGTTCAGATTAATTATTTTGCTTGTTTCGTAAGTTGGCTTTTCCAGACACTGTAAATCGTCAGTCTAGTCCATTTTCCGCCGATTTATAATTATATTGCGTGTAGAAGCAGCGGTTTTAAAAGAGAATTGAGACTTCATGGCATCGAGACATTTTCCTGGAGACACGTCAATGAATCGTCAGATATATTGGGGTATGAGTTGAGGGTATGAATAGAGCTACAGTACTTATTCAATTATCCGGTCTTCTCGGGACATTTGATTTCAAGATTCGTGCGGATAATCCGAAATTCCCGATAATTGAAAATATACGGCAGAAACCAGCGTAAATAAAAAAAAGAGTGTTGTGAAAGTTTGTTTCTAAGCAAACATTACAATCCAATGCACCGAATACTCTTAAAATACTAATAAAATATTTAAAATGGAAAGCAAGATAAACGCTCGCGACATATTATCAAAAATGCCGAAAATTTTTCCTAAGGTTTTTTCACATTTTTCACGGACCAGATAAACGAAGTTCGGATAAACGGTAGGTCGGATAAATTTGATGGTTACCGTACTGTTAAGAAGGCGGTTGAAGGGCTTGTCAAGCCAAGCTGCTACTAATATGCTTTTCAATAACATTCCACTCTTTCATATCACAAAATGAGAAAGAAAAACTGTTTACACTACCTAGTTGAATCGCATGGATTTCATGAATACCGTAGTCTCTCCCATTGTCTACTTTCCCATTGAAAATTTGAAATTGCGGGTCAAGTGATTGGGTTAGTGCCACGCCCTCTGTGTGCCTGCATATGTTTATTGCAGTTCCTTGTTATCAACACGAATTATAATCGCATCAGCCGAAAAAATCGAGATTATTGTTTTGCATAAGGACTTTGTGGAAAGAGGATCCTAGTATTTGATCAGCAAAGACGGGTTTTAGAGGCGGGGATTGGGGTGAAGTGTAGGCAATGATCGAATTTTTGCGATACTCACTTCAGGTGCCTGGAAACAATAGAAACGCCCATTTTAACAGTTTCATTGTTAACTACAGATAGATAAGATAAGATATATAAAGTAAAATTATGGCGTCATTTGATTACTGCTTACTACCAAAAGTATTTTACCGTATCAAAGCAAGATTAGCTAAATGACACAAAAATATTGGTTGATACAGTTTGGGGGTTATCGCTCTTCCACGCCCTTCCACGCTCTTTTATAAGTCTGTTCCTCTTGATCAGCGACACACTGAACACAGGTACACCAAAAGATCTGTTTGGTAATCGTTTTGAGATTACAAGTCATAATCGGAAGGTTCTTAGCATTTGTTGAATTGCCTCCTTATTCATATTTGAAAGAAATTTCAACGTTTATGTTATTTCAGAAACCTTCAGGCGACTTCGTTGCAGCGTGCTTGACTTTCTTAATCGATTCTCTATTAGGCCTAGTTAACTGAACCACACAAACTATTGAATAACGATATTTCAACTACAAATTGTATCATGTTCATAATAAATTGTATGAAATTCGAAGCACTGATTGGTATTTTTTGTGACTTAATTTGAGTTTGATTCTAAATAGAAATTAATCAACAGACAAAGATCTCGCTGTTTTTTATTGAAACTCAGAAAACGCCGTAACTTTTAGCGTAATTGTTAGCCATCAATTAATTATGTTCTAATTATGCCAATTTTGAATATAACACAGGCAGGGCCTGCATCTATCTCTGTTCGGTTATGGAAAATAATTCCTATGCTTTTTGAGGTGAAGCAAGACTGCTTACTGGGTACTCACAACTTATCGTGCAGGCTGCTCATGCCGTATAAGGTCGATAGCGACAAATTCTGTGTATATTTTATAATCCTTGGCTAGGATAATTGTGCAAAGTTGCTTCACTTCTAGTTGCAAATTCTATTTAAATTTTTTTTAAACAAACATGATACCCCAAAAGCCCCTTAGCAAGTCTAAGAAACTGGTTTAACTTCGACAAGTTTATGAAATTTTGTCGCTGAACTACAATTTACATGATCAAAAACTGGCATTGGAAGAATAACAAAGAATCGATCTTGTGTCCAAGATTCCAGATATCTTAAATTCACATCCGAAAAATGGAAATTTATAACATACTCTTGAAAATTCTTATATTCTGTTACAGCCATTGTACTATATTCTATTTCACTCTATCTTGCGAATTTCTTCTTTAACTATCTTGTTTCACTTTGATTTGGAACATGCTTGCCTTTAAAGATGGGCTTTGCAAGGATCGGGTCAGTTCTCTCTTTTCAACTTCACCAAACTTGTTGTTTTCTTTATTTCGTAAATATAAATAGTCACGTAAATATAAAAATAAATAGCATCACCAGTGATCCATTTTGATGAATTTTGACTTATGGCCACATCTTTTCCCAAAAATTAATCCTTTGTCCTATGTGTGACTAATTCGACCATCGATCATCTTTTCTTTAACTTCAAATACAGAAAAGAAAAGCCGCCAGATATTTCCTTGTTTATCATTCAGATTTTTGTTTGTTTTTCCATCAATTGTTTTCTAATATGGTTACAGTGCTCGGCCTATCCGAGGAGAAAGTTGGTAAATGTCAAAGAATCATTGGAATGGCAGGAGGAACGGGCAACAACCACCATATTGAAAAAGTTAAAAATCTTCAGCATCAATGTCATGTTTCTTGTGGATGACACGAATTTTTTTATTTGGCCTTGAAAATTCTTATGGGTTTCTTTTCAATTCATCAAAATTGACAGCAGACCATTTATTTTCCTAAAAAATGCGAAAACTGGTTAATAAAAACTTTGTAGCCGAAATTTTGCATAGTTGACAATTTGCTATAAATTTGCTTGGCCATTCGTGACAAGGCAAAATAAATGCCTGGTCGTGAAAATTGTTTGGTATTCATATTTATCATTTTGATAAAAAAGCTGTAATTCTGTTCTTATGTTAATTAGAATGTTTCAAAAACTTAATTTCACAATGGCCCGTTGTAGTTAGAATTTTTGCAAATTGGAAAATATCAATCCCACAATTTGGAAAACTTCAATTAATGATTTTTTGTAGTATTTATTTCGTCAACAACTCTTCCCTCTTTAGACGTCAAAACTGTTGACTGAATTCATCAAAATTGCTCGTTATTTGATCAAAGTTTCGCACGAGACTGATAAAATTTTACCGAGTACACTCTCTTTTTATAAGAATCAGTAAATTTGAGGTCAGGCTGATTGTTGTAATTTTTTCGCTAATCTGCCCAGGACACAAGATTGGGTTGTTTTAATTTGTTCTTAAATTAAGAGGGTGTAAGCAATGCAATTGCTAGTATTTTCTCTCTAGGGAAGTGTTAAGGCCTCATTTGCCAAGAAAATGAGTGAGACAGCTTTCATTTATCGATAAGTTTGAAAGTTCACTGAAACAAGCGCCCTCACATGGCTAAAAATCCTCGTTTTTGAGATGAAACTTTGTTCAAAATTGCTTTTTACTGTAGCTCAGCTCAGCCTCAGTTTGTTATTACTTTGTTCTTAAATTTCGACCAATTTTGAGGCTCGTGTTCTTCTAAAATTGTTCTTATAAAAAAACAATGTATTAATTCTCATTCCTGCAAAAATCTTCACAGGTACATCCTTCAGAAAGATGACATTAATCTATAGAATGCGCCAGCTTTAGGTGGTAGCTCATTGCGGATGTCAAATGCGAACTCCAGCGATTTAATCTATATCATTATTTTTGCTAGTATTTTTCCGTCTAGGGTAGAGCTTAAAATTTCATGGAAGTGCTGGGGATAAGATAATCGTTGTGTGCTTCGGATGATTCAAATCGATTTGCTAACAGAGCTCACTAACTTCCTCTTCGCTGCTTCGAGAGGGCCTTATCAATACCGAAGGAACTGGCCTAACTCTCTTGCTAGCGTGGAGTTGGCTTAAATTTCAACGACATTTGAAGTCATGCCAAGGCATGGATACGGAAATAACCGATGAAAAGCCCGTTGCAGGACAAAAACAAGAAGTTACTGAAAATGAAGTTCACATAACAACTGAGGAATCAAAGAAGTCTAATGGTTCAGTTTCTAACGATAAACAAACCCATCATAATCGTGGCGCTGGAAGAAGCACTTTGTCAATAATAAATCGTCGTCTTAGACTCATTTTTCGTCCTTGGAAGTGGAGAAGAAAAGCTAAAAGTAAAAGGTCACACAAAAAGGATCAGAAAGGTAATTTTACCGCGTGTTATTGGGCTTTTTCTGATCATACGAGCCATTGTGTTCCATGAACAAGTTTTTAAAAACGTATCGAAGTCAACAAATAGGCAGAGATTTTTAGCATTAATAAGAATATTGATAAATATTTCCAGCTGATTTTAAGATTTCAAAGCGAAACGTATTTTTTAACAGAAATTATAGGTGATAAAAAAGGAGTCCCGTGTTTATATAGGTATATGTTTTACACCCAAATAAATTTAATATAACTTACTAAGTTTCTTAATTTTATACTTATCCATAGATGAATTTATAATTTTATTTGTCTGATCTGAAAGTAAAGTAGAATGGCCTGATAGTAATATAAACATGCTCTCATAAAAGTAATAGACACTTTGATTGATATATGAATTATAAAGTGATAAATTAACGAATAAGGTGATAAAATGATAAAATATTATTTTAAGTAACATTCTTCTAGAGGCCATTCATTAACATCTCAAAGCCAGGGAGCATTGTCTTTTCCATAGACATGGTTGAGTATAAAACTAATAATTATTTCCACCTGCCTGACATGTCTGCCAGACAGAGTTGTTTGTCATGAGATTATTTGTTTGTTTGTGATCTTATTTTAAATTGCATATAAGTTTTAGTCCGCAAAGCCCTCTTTTAAAATATCTTTCTCATTTTACTTTCACAATGATAGCAGAACTGGCCATTTGAAGAGAGTAATAGCCCATACTTCTTTTCAAAGGCTGGGAGAAGCACTCTCAAACTGTTCAAAAAATAAATTGCTCTCTGGAAATCAATCTTTTCTTTTTTTCTGTTTTTAGTAGCATATGATTATTGCTCCCCTGCTAAAAGCCTTATGGCCAGGTCTCCATTGTCCAAAGACCTTTGTTTTTGGGCTTTGGCTTTGAAAAAACAAATATTTTGAAACACACTAATACTTTTTCATCTGATGCCCTATAAATTAATAAATGTGAGGTCATAGGTAGAAAACTAACTTCAGTTTCTAGTTTTGTATTTAAATTCTTGTTTTTATTCTTTATAGGATTTTAATAACATTGAAATAATGATATATATACAGTGTTGGTTGAAAATAAATTATGGGGCACAAGCATCATAACATATAATTTAGCATGCCATCTTAAAACAGATATGATTTAGTGTGCTATCTTAAAACAGATAGCTTAGTGTACTATTTGTTTTTGTCTGCTGTTTGCCTAGTGTGCAGAGTATGGCATTTCATGAAAAAATCTTGTGTTCGCACATCATTTCAAACATGTTTACTGTGTGGAAACTTCCTTTTATTCATCATATGGTATCTAAAATATCGCTTTTTTAAGTTTGATGTGCAAATTCAAATTTTGGCTTACTATTTAGACTGGTTTGAAGGGACATTGTTCTTTTGTACAGAAAACTGTACATTTATTAATTGTGACAAACTATATTTTCTAAATTAAAGCAGTTTATATTGCGAATCCTCATAAACTGTATCATTTTGGAGAATTAATGATTTTTAGCTTGAGTGTTAATAATGGCGATGATGATGTCCATTATCACAGCTTTTCAGTGTCCTAAGACAACCTTAAGCAGCTAGGTGATAGTAAATACAAATTATGTTAATAACTTTAAAGTTATCTCAAAATCAAAAGATTATCCCAAAATGTCTCTTACGGCTAAGAATCATTAATGTGACAACTGAAAAACAATTGTCCATATAAACATGAAATTAATGGTTTTGGATATAAATCAGCCTAGTAGCAAAAGTCAATTTAAAACTTCTTTAAAATAATTTTACACATCATCCTGTCATTATGTAATACATCATTCATAAGCCCATTTCTTATTGAAAACATTTGAATCCCAATCTTTCTACTTAAATGTTTAGCAGGTACCAGACTGTCTGTGAATGGCTTATATGTTGATTGTTGGGTTTATTTTTGACTTGCCTCAACTTTCTGGCTAGATTTTTCATGTTTATAACTTTCCTGATAATACGAAAAAACTTTTTCACAGCTTTTTCATCTCATTTCATTTCATAATCATTGGTTTCTCATTTCATCAGCCATTTTTGTAGCATAGTTTAAGGGCCAATCACATCAACCAAATAAATGTTTATTACGCACATTATATATTGCCAAACTAAAAGGTCAATTTGTAATGTTGTTTTATAGCAGATGAAAAGATGGTTTAAGTCTTCTCTATTAATTTAAATTTTTAAATATATATATATACAAAACAAAACTGCTTTAATAAGCTCAAACAAGTGTTGAGCACAAGATGTATCTTCCTAGCCTGTACTTTATCCAAGTTTTCAAGGACTCAACATCGTTGATTTCCATTTCCAGTAGCATATTCAAATGCACTAATCTCTTCATATCATTATTGTATTATATTTCCATTGCTTTCTAGATTGGTCCCATTTTTATGAGTATAAACTTCCAGCTAAACTAGTGGCGATCTTGATGTTAATGGGCAAATCAGCCTTGTTGCACTAAATATTATTCGGAATAGAATTGTTTATTTTCCACTTTCCCTGTCTGTATCACTTGCATTTCTATTTTTCATGCTGATCATCAATGCTGTTTTGCTCTAACTAATTTGTTCTATTTTTGAAGGTAGAAAAATGATTCAAATATTCAAAAGTAGCACCTGCTATCAACCTAATTTTATTTGGCATATACATTTGTTTTATCTCTAGTTTCTAATATTGAGCAAATCATTGACATTCAATTTACCAGTAGCCACAAAGTAACTACACAGTTTACCTGCATGTGGTCGCCAGTCAATCACCAGTTATACTCCACCAGTCAGAAGTGGTATTGTTTAAATCAACAATGATAGCCCATAAACCACAAATAATACACTTCTATATTCAGGGTTCAAAAACATAATCAAGAGATGTCCTGTCCCAATAATGTGCTCTTAGGGTTGACATCATAATGAATACATTACAGAATCTTTGATTTTTGACCATCTAATCTAAAAGAACCACATAAAGTACATAAGGATGTGGATTATCAGTTGAATATGCTAATAATTAGGTGTGATATACCCAATGAAATGTTTAATGTTATTCTGGTGTGGTTCATAAAAACATGAACAGTGGCCATATTTCAGTAATGTGATGTGTATTTATGTCTTTCAACGATGTGGAATAAACCTATGCTCATGTGGCCATATCTCAGCCAATTTGTGAAACATTTAACTGATTTTCCAGATTTAGATATATTCTATGACAGCCATTCCTAACCTCTGGCCTGCGGGCTATTAATAGGAATCTGTCAAGGGCCAATGAAAGCTATGTTTTTTAAGGTTTAAAGAAATCATCTCAGGCGAATGTTTCTAACCCTTGGCTAATAGAGCTCCTCTTTATCTTACTTAAAGTGTTCTACTTCTTAGCTGGAGTTCTCATAATTGTGTTGTTAAGAAAATTCTAGAACCCTAGACCGAGCATTTTTATCAAATCTTTGCTCTTGATTTGACAGATTGTTGTTCTCAAATGATTTTATATTTAGCATAAATTCTTATGTGTTTCTTGAATTTTCAGATGGAGCAGTATGCAGCAGTTCACAAGAAGACTTGACTGAAAAACCCGATGAGGTTAAGGAGAGACAACTAGCTATTGTGCCTTATGTAAAAAGCCCATTGAGTGTCGACCACATAGATGGGGCCAGATCAAATGAAGATCATGGGTCTCATGAAAATGGAAATGTTAACATTGGTGGTGTCCAGATAACTATTGATTCACATTGCCATGATTCTGATGAGGAAGAAAAACATATTGGTAAGTTCATGGATTTATTAAATTATCACATTAATGCTATATAGCTGAATATGTACCAAAACTTGATAGCTAACTTTCTTCATCAAACTGGAATAGTTGTACATTGGTGATACCGAAATGCTATCTTTTTTTGTTGGTTTGATTCTGATTAAAAGCAAATAAGGCCATCTATTTTTGAAGAGATATTTTATAACTAGGAATCATGCAACCATGTTAAGATTCAGGTTTAAAAACTGTTTTAACAGAAGATTTGCAAAAATATATGTTTCAGCATCATCAGATATATTTTAGGATGAAAAAGTTGTATTTTCATTTCCTTTTTTACTGGGTTTTGAATCTAATATTGGAGTTTAGGGAGAACCAAGAGAGAAAATGGTTCAAAGTCTTAGAAAATCTTTAGTTTTTTCCTACCTGAAACCATCTCAAATGACTTTTGTGAATTTAAAAGATCGTCAGATAGCATAGGTCAGCTCCTTTTTGCATGTTTTGTAGGCAAAGTTTTTGCAAAAAATCATTGCTCCCGAGCCATTTGTATTTGCCACAGTACTCACTATTATGCCATCCATTTGTGTGCTTATAGGCCTATCCAGAACATTTCCAATCAGAAATTCTTCATCTGTTTCCAAAGTACAGGACATAACAGCTGCATTATTCAAAACATATTGAAAGACTTATCTTCCAACCACTCATTCAAAGAGAATGGTAGTCAAATCATTTTATATGGTGTTGACAAAACATATCCAATGCGAGTTTATCTCACTGTTTTTATATTTTTTTATTTTTCAAACTTATTTATTGCAATTAGGCTTTCAGGCATATGTGAATGCTCTAGTATTTGCTTTTCTGTGAAGAAATTCATGTTATGCTGGAGAAATCAGGACATTTTAGGATTCAATCATGGGAGTATTTTCATACAGCTTTTTCTACAGACTTTAAAAGTGGACAAATCATTGTGTTTGGTTGGGACAAAAACTCATGTTTTTATTTGTCAGCCATTTTTGACATTTTTTTGCCCAGTTAGGATGGGAATGAATGCCTTATTTTGTGCTGTGGCTCTGCTATTTGAAGTATGAGATTAAATCTCTTGGACTCCAATGGTAATTTTTCTTTAGGCATGCAGCACTGATTGGACAACCATACCAGTCTTGTGCTTGCGTTTTTCTGATTGGCCTATTTCGATCAACAACTGGGAATATATTTTTCATCGTATTCTTTCGGACCCTTATTCTGACGTTTTATGCTCTGAGGAGTGTCAGATAAAAAGCTTTCAGGAGTGTCAGATAAGAGTCTCAGCAACAGTAAATCAGATAGCAAAGTATCATTTGGCATCGGCCAAATTCACTGTAAAGATACGCTTGTATGGGGGGGGGGGGTGATCCCCATCACTTTGGGCAATATGGTTTTTGGGTTTAGAACGAAAACGTTTTTGTATCTCAGGGTGAATGGGAAAAGAAATAGCCAGCCTCTATGTGCCATAGTCAAATGAATAGGATAACTTCAGTTACCAGATAGCAAGTCATAATGGATGTGTTTAAACTTAATTGTACACCCTTAGAAGTGTATGTGTTGAAGGACATGTTATAATATATGAGACTTTGTTATAGGTGCCTCAAATTAAAACTAAGTAGTGTGTCGCCACTGGATTACTGTAAATGTGTCTTCGGTTAAGGTTAAGTTAATTTAAATCACTTTCAGTGTTGTTTAGATCATCAGGATTACCAAAAGTTCTATGCTTTACCCATAGTTCCATGCTTCTCTTCGGTATCCTTGGAAACATCGGCCATGCAGTAGTGGAAACCACTTAAAGGCTCTTGCGCAACCGGCATGCTTAGCGGCAGCTGTCTTGAGAAATTGACTGTATTGTATTTTCATGCAGTACGATATTAGGCCGATTTTTTAATTGTAGTCGCAAAGCATGCTGGTTGTACAATAACCTTAATTCTGGCATCGCTTTCAGTTGGTAATTATGGGATTAAAGGCGACTTTTCTTGAAATTTTAGATAGGAATTATAGATATATCAGATTATAGATAGGAAAGTGCCTGAACAAGATTTGAAAGGAAACAAGAAAGGCTCTGTAAATATGCTGGATGTGGTTTTAAGGCTGTTGATGCTTGTTTAGGTGTAATAGTTAGTGTTTTGGAGGAGGCTTTTTGGCCTAATAATGCATAGGATTCGTTGCAGCGAAGTTCTTTAAATCTACGTTCTATTTACTTTTGATCAAACAAATCTGGTACGACTTTGTTAGTGGTGGCGCAGGCTAAAAGCGGTGAAATTTCCACGAATTTGGTTGCGTACTTTCTTCTATTCTACTCCCGAAGTCAAACTATCAGATTTTTAGATAATTTTCCGAATTGTTATCTGCCGGCTATTCGGGAGATTCATATTTTATCGCGCATGAGGCCATGGTGAAGCCTATTGAAATGATACATGATGCGGTACCATGGAAACGCCATCTCTAAAACTTTTTTAAAGAAATGCCAACCTATAGGTGAATCTCAAGCATTTTTCTTGCAATGTGGGTAAATTCATTCATAGAGTGACACAGCCTTTGTTTACGTCAAATTTCATTTATTTTTTGTCGTTATTTGTTTATGAGAAAAGGAAGGCGAAGCATGCATTATTCCTGCACTTAAATCTTTTGGTTTGCTATTATTAATATATCTTTCATTCGTAGATGTCCTTCCATGCTCACCAGATGCAGAGGAAACTAACATCACATCAGTTGGCAGTGGTAAAAATCCTATTTTTCTTTTACTTAAAAGAATACATTCTTCGCACCACACTATTTTGTAATCTCATCCACAGATGCTATTTGGGGCAAGCAAAGCAGCGTGAGAATTGGAACTGCCGAGAAGAGTGAGGGGAGGAAAATCGAAACGAAAAACTAGGCCGCTTAACCTCCTCCTTCTTATTTGCAGCTCCTCCGCTCCCCCTATTCTCCTTTTCTTCCGCAGTTCCCTTTATCCTTTTTTCCCTCCTGAATATCCCTCCTAAATATCCCCTGTGGAGGAGAATACCTTTTTGCCTGCTGCAGACTAAAAGCTGTTTACTATAGCCTTTACATTTTGTCTGCCTAGAGTAAAATATGTGAATATTCTTCAAATACGCATAAGAAACCTGCTTTGAAGAAAAACTTAATCTTACTTTTGTGTATGTTTGTCAATAAAGTTTAAAATTTTTCGAATTAATATTAATGCTTACCATTATTTTGATTTCTTTTCCCAATTCCAATAGGACAAGACAAAAAAGTTGAGAGTTTTTCATTGTAAATGTTTGTCAAGGTCTGTTTTAATTAACCAGAAACGAATGATATACCATCATTTTTCCAAAATGATAGCGACTCTTTAAGTTCTGTTTGTAAATACCGTAAGACGTAATGATCCCTTCAATTTGACTCAATGTGTTTTCGATTTGACAAGAACAATGGCCGACTGTCTTGTTAGCTTCTACCGGATTCACACCTTTGCTATAAAGCAGGCGAGATGCAGATTTCGTAATGAGATGATTTGGATCTTATACCTCTGTTGTGACCTGTGTTAAGTTTGTTTTGATGTGTCGTTCGTCGTTGAGAATGAGTTGATTAAAAGAAGCGCTTGAGGAAACAATGTGCTCCACCTTTCATTCGTTTCTTCTCGGAACCCTACACAGGGATGCAATATGTTATTACAGATACTATGTTATTACATAACTAAGGAAGATGTTAACCCTTTCCAGCCAATAATCTTAGTTTCCAGCCCTTAGTTTAATCGATTTTATGCCGGTAGGCAAGATGAAACTCGGAAGTAGCAATAATATCGAATTGTCTTTATAAAGGCATCGTGTCTGGATATGAAGCTTGCTTCTAAGTACGCTGTAGCTCGGTCTAAACCTGTCAACGTACTCAAGTAGCTTGCTCTAAACCAATGAAATTTATGCTATGTCTTCATGCAACGCTCAAAGTTGCCTGGTCCATGTTGCTCTGAATACAATTCAAACTTTACTTAGAATAACCTATACAGACATAAGCAAGACTTCCATGTTGAAGGATTATTGCGATTTAATTATAGTGTAAGTTACAATTATTTTTTTCTCAACACTATTGTTTTTTAACAACTCAGATATTGTTTATGTTCGTTTACAAGAAAGCGCAAATGTCAACAAAGGGCTGATTCTCAAGTAAATGATCTTGCTAATAGGCAATCAAGATTTGTCCGCTGTGCTATTTTATGCAACGAAGTATACCTATAGGAAAAGCCTCTTTGATATTCTGAACCCTCCCCCCCCTCCCCCCTATCTGTGTGTGGATCCTCCATCAGATGTGAGAGGCGCTTTTAGTTCCATCGTTGAGATGGTAGAGCAAGGAAAGCACATTTTACATTATCATACCTTGATAAACATTCAAGATTTGTAACTTAACTGAACGAGTTTTCAAAGATAACTTGCTACCCACTTATTAAACTGCTGATTATATATTGTATGTCACGTGATTACAATATGTAATGCGACCTTAAAAGCTTCCTACTACATCTGTACCGTTAATTTTTGGTACTCAACAATTTATAATTGTTTCTTTCTCCATATTTCTCCATGTTTCTTTCTCCATATTTCTCCATGTTTCTTTCTCCATATTTCTCCATGTTTCTTTCTCCATATTTCTCCATGTTTCTTTCTCCGTATTTTAATGTCTTTGGTTGTGTCTTTCTTATCATTTGGTTTATTTATGTCGTAGATTTGACAGTGAAGATTCCACCAAAAGAAAACTCGTCACTGGGTGGTCCACCTGCTGTGGAAACTGTCACATTTGAACCATCAGCTAGTCCTAAAGACTTTAAACCGAAGCCTGTTGATAAAGGGTTTGTGTTTGCCGATGCATTTTATTTCCTTGTAACATTATCTTCCCAGCTGATACTCTTTTTGCATTGACATTCTGCAGATTGTGCTGTCAAAATCTTTAGGCTACGGTTATACGACACTGGATTGATTTTCATATCGGATTTTTATCAGCAGAGAAAGCGTATCAGATTCGTCTCTTTACACAGGGTGGAATGTAGTGCGGGGCGTATCGGATTACTTTTCATATCGCTTTCACAGTGGAGTGATTTCACTACGCAAAAACATAATAGGCTGATCTGATGACAAGATCGGCTGGTAAAGCATGCGGGCGAGTGTTACACTCTTTTTTATGAGAACAACTGTTTTAGAACACGAGCCTCAAAATTGGTCAAGTTAAGAACAAATTAAGAACAAGCTGAGGCTGAGCTACTGTAAAATGCAATTTGGAACGTTTTATTTTAAAAATGAGAATTATTCAAATTTATCGGCTAATGCAAGCAATTCAAGGTTGTCTTATTCATTTTGTTGGTAAATGAGGTCTGATAACCTCCCTAGAGCGAAAAAACAAGCAGTCGCACTGCTTAGACTCTATTAATTTAAGAACAATTTAAGAACAATTTAAGAACAGCCAGCCTGAACTTAAAATTACTGGTTCTTATAAAAAAGAGTGTAGTGCATCTTTAATTAGATTCAAAGTTTCATAAGTAAATATCCTCAAATTGCTGATTACTTATATAATTACAAAATATTGAACTTTTGCGTAGACAGCAATCATATTTGCATCGATTCATTTATACGCATTTTGGTGTACAGAACAGGAAGGTTCAAAGTTGCTCCTCCAAGTTGCACGCCTAATGCCGTCTTTAATAATCGATTGTTAACCAATGACGGCATTAAGCGTGAAGCGCAGAATAACAACTCGGAACAAAAATAGAAGCCCAATTTTCGTGACATATTTAAAAATATTAAAGGAAAACTGGCGATTCTGTAGCACACTTTGGTGATTATAAGACGATTGTTCTAAGTTGCAACTACGTGTTCCGCGCTGTACTCACTTAGCAGTTGCCTGATGGTCAAATTAAGCGTGAAACTCAGAGTTGCAATTTTGAACCGTCCTGTTCTATACACCAAATAGTGTGTACAACTATAGGCATACAGTATCAAGCATTTTATGACAGTTTGGTAGACAACAATTTTTATATTAGTTGCTTTTGATTTTCAGTCCGTAGAGATTTCAATTCATTTTTTTAATATTTTAAATTTATTTAATTTTTATATTATCTTTTTATTTTATTTTGTTTTTATAAATTTCATTTATTTTTATATTCATACATGCCATATATATTTTTCTTTATTCTTTGCAAATTTTTGATAATCGTATTTTTCAGGCAAAATTTCGTCGTTAAACCAGATGATGAAACTGACAGTGACGCCAGCGACAAAAACTCAGAAGATGAGGATCCACCCCCCGTCCCACCGCGAACATCGAGCATTTCAGCCTCACAACGAGTCACTGCCAATGTATCAGACGATAAGCAGAATCGAGGTAGCTATTATGATAATTGCCCTGAACAGCACAACGAACCTCACGACATGTCATTCTATAGCAGTAGCTCTGAAGGTAGTGACGAGGAGGAAGAGACTGACAACCACGTCGTCACAGGTATGACATACAGGCATCAGTTAATTGCTTGTTACCAAAGCTTACGGACAATTTGGGATGCTGTTTTAGTTAAGAGAGATGAGCCTGGTTTCAGGGACAGATTTTTGTTAATAGTCACACGTGGAAGACTCATCCCAGGACCTAACCCTCATGTATCTCCAGAAGGTTCTTGAATAGCTGGCAAGATGGCCAGTTTGCTGTCAAATGAATTAAACGGGTCGATAACCACAGCTTATCTCTGTTATCAGGGCCAGCTCTATCTCGGCTACCAGAGCTGGCCTTTTCTGCATGCAATTGCCGTCTCAAATCTTTGTACTTTTAGTGGTACAAAACTTGAAAATGGCTTTGAAAAAAGCAAACATTCGAGTAAACTAAAGCTTTTCGTCTGACACTCTTCAGAGTTTAAAACGTCAGAACATAGATCGAAAACTCTACGCTATTGTGTAGACAGAAGGAGTTCGTTTTCACCTTAGGACTCCATTGGTAACATCTCAATAGGCAAGCGGCACTGATTGGTCAACCTCAACAGTCATGTGCTCGCGTTTCTGATTGGCCTATTTCGAACCACAACTGGGTATATATATATTTCCTAGTGTAGAATTTTCCATCTATGTTCTGACGTTTTAAACTCTGAAGAGTGTCAGACGAAAAGCTTTAGTTTACTCAAATGTTTGCTTTTTTCAAAGCCATTTTCGTTGTACTTTTCTACGACTATCGACATCTTGGCAAATATAATCCATCTCAGATAGATAGAAGGACCAGCCTTTCTGATACAATCAGGCTTTTGCTGCTCGGATTTGCTCAAAAACTTTTTGCATTTAATACCAATAATTTTTGTTAATTTATTAATTGCATTGTTTTGGAAATATTGAATTGGCCTGAAAAGATAGTTGGAAATATTGAACAGAGATTTTTCGATCAAGTCAGGATGAACCTACAGCATTTTAAAACTTTTCAGATTTGAAATTGAAGAGAAAAAATTGTTGAGGATAACCCTTTCAACACTCGTGGGGAAGCACGCCAGTATAGTCTATTTTCAACTCGTCAGATTTGCAACATATTATTTTCGTAGCCAAGATATCCAATTGAAGTTTAGCGTCACTTTAGTTGGACGAGCAAGGGCTGCGAAATCCCCACGACGTCTGTCAAGGATCGTTAGCTGATTATAAGTGTTATTTTTATCAAATTTATCAAATAATTTTTTCCTTACATTCTAATGATGAATGCAGCAATAATTATCTGACCTTTCGGTCCATTGCTAAAATTTTTAATCATTAAAGTGAATTGATGTTTTTATTTTGTCAACAGAGCTGGCTAGCATTTTCGTTTTTTTTTTAAAAGGTTTGGCTTCAAAAGTAAAGCGATCGGACAGCCTCGCCTTGAAGCTGAGAGCGCGCCCATCACTTGATGAGCTTATTAATAAGCATATTATCGAGAGTAAGTTGTTTGAAATCTTTACTGCCTTCGCATATTCTATACCTGAACCGTTGTGCGTTAACAATATGCTTCTTTAAGATATTACGAACTGATAAAAACATGTCTCAAGTTTTATCTCGGCATTCGCTTTTTATAAAAGTCTAATGTAGATGTGAAAGAGGAATGGTAGAGTTGCAAAAGAGTTGTTGTTGATATTTTGTTGACCTAAAGTGCTGAATGGAAGACTATTGATTGACAGCTGTCTAATCCTCGGCCTGTGCGTGTGCTTCATGATGTTTCGTTGATTGACAGCTTTTTTAGTGTAAAAACTGTCAAATATATTCAGGAGCTGAAAAGATAAAAAACGTGTACTCGAGGAATGCTGTCATTGATAGTTGACTTTATTTGATTTTGTTGGGAATACTTTAATTGAATGATTTTTTTATCTGCATGTCACTCAAAGCAGAAAAGCTCAAAACCTTTTGTTGAAAACATATACTATAGTTGTTTAGTTCTATAAGCAGTATTAGATACTATCAAACCCGAGGATATACCAAATTTTTCTGCTTTTCTCGACTCATTTGCAAGTCTCCCAGTTGAGTTATTCTGCTTATTACTTCTAAATGCTAAAAGTTTCGCTGTATAATTTTAATTAAATTGACAGAGTCTATTACACGTGGATAAGCCTCTTTCAGCTCATCCATTCTAGATCTATTCGCAGTTAATATGGTTTGCCCATTATCCCTAATGCTAGCTTTATCAACATTATTCGTACCAGATTTTCAACCTCACTTACTCATAATTTCCCAGCTGTTATCAATGTTGGATTTATAAGGCTATTATGCTTTCTAGCAATGTCAATGAAGCGGTTACTGTACATGCATTCTGTATACTGAAAAAACACGTGACAGAATTTTTCATCTTTGAACTTCGATCAGTCAGAAAGCCTTTTCTAGATTACCCTTCGAAAGATCCCCATCCACTTCTGTGTGTCCCTACTTTTTGTCAGTCTCAAGCCTGTACATGTACGTATTGATCAAAAGCTTTCAACTGGCTTGGTCTGAACTTGCAATGGGCTTGTATGGATCTTTCAATTCCAGATTGTACCATGAATTCCCAATAGATCAGCAATATGGTCCCTGTTGCTCTTAATCATTTACGAATTACAAGATGCTACTCCAGTGATCTTCCTTTCCAAGTCACAAATTCTGTTCCAGAACTCATCCTTCCTCCCAGTATCTTGTAAAATTTGAAGCACTCTACCTTCTTCCTGCTTCCAAGAATCTTATAGCTTGGCTTGATTCAAATCTTAATTCGGCGAGTTTGATTGTAGGCTCTCGGACCTTTCCCTGACATCCCAACTAAGAACGGATACATACCAAATACCTACAGAATTAGAATTCAATAGACCATATTGAAGATCGCGATGCCATGAGTGGGGCAAAATCCGCAATAGGTACAATAGCTGCCTATGTCATCGAGATTTTGATACCCTACTGTAGCTCAAACAAGGTCCATTGTTAATCAACGAGTTTCAGATTTTCATTCTTAAAGCATTTTTCTATTTCTTACAAAGTTTCACGGCCGGGAGAACTAATATAGCGGTATCTATACAGAGTTAACTAATCGAAATCAAATGAAGCTAAAATATAGACTTATGCTGTCTGTGGCTTGTTTGAGACACTATGGCTGACACTTTATTCTCCTAATGTGACAAATCTTTTGTTTTTATATTCAGCTCAAACACCAGAAGAAAGACAGGAATTCCGACACAAAGTAGAGTCAAAGATATTAAGGTTAGACTTGCCTATTTAGTTTATCGTCAATGTTTTATAGAGAAAATTAATAAGACTAAAAAGTCATTCGAATTTGGCTGTTCGCAAAATTTTCAACAAGCCTAGTTATGATCAAAGGTAGAGCCCGGAAAACATAAGGATCGTACAGTTTAGAATCGTGGAAAGAACAATGAAATCGAAAGAAATTAAAAAAAAACACTCTCAACCCCAGTAATTATTTTAGAACTTACTAGTTTAAGTTTTCAGGTTATGTATATGCAAGGTTAAAAGTTAGGAGGGTGAACTGAATTAAAGCTGGAAGGATGGGAGCGCTGAATTCAACATGAAACATGACTCTCTGGAAGAGCAGCAAATAGGCCCTAACAGAAACTACTTCTTCTCCTCTATATAAATATATATAGATGAATGTATATAAATATGTATATCAAGTTGCACGATAGCTTGTAATTTAACGTAAGTTTTGCTTATGCTATGATTTCATACGAAATAATCGTGTGCTCTGGTCAGCCCGAAGCGATACTTTTGTTACCACCTGAATAGCCAACATATTTTTGACCATTTTCAACTCTGTACCATTTTTGACTCTGTACCATTTTCATTAGCTGCTTTCATTTCTAGGCGTTTAAGCCAACGGCCGACCAAAGAGGAGTTAGAGCAAAGAAATATATTGAAAGGTGAGTCTTTATTTTCCCATTAAAATCCTTTAGCTCCAATGGAACCGTTAAGCTAGCTCGCTGAGTAGAGAGCAGTGGAGCAGAGGGCTGTGTTGCAGAGGTCAGTGCGGCACTGGAGCAGTGGGGCAGAGGGCAGTTGGGCCCCGAGCTGAGAGGTGCTCCATTAGTCAGTCATAGTTATAATGACGTCATCACAGAACCTATCTCTCTTTTTGCCCAGGTTCCAGGAAATCTCTCGATGGGCCTGCTGTTAAACCAAACTGATAGGTCTGTGTTTGTTAGAAGGCATTTTGAGTGGAGAACCTGCAAAAAGATGTCTGCCAGAATAAATTGAAAAGTGTTATGGAGTAATAGAGAGGGCATATTTTATTACGAAGAGTAAGAAATTAGCAAATGCATGTCTAGAGGTACTTGTTGGAAAGCTGCGTGATGAAATTAGAAAAACACTACCCTTCTCTTCCCACTCCCCCAATTCCTTTGGTTTTTCACAATTCTCCTTGTCCCCTTTCAACATAAACCCTCCCCTTGTACATATCCGCATTCTGATACCATACTTTCTTATTAGCACCAGACTTTATTTTCTTCAAAATTGCGACCCTCTTTTACATATAACCGCTCCAAGCTGTCAGCCTTGTTCTTAGTGTCTTTTCTCGACCTCTTTTCTCTGCTATGGCCCACCATGATCCTTGAAAACCTCCTCGTTATTAGCTAACTAATATTTGTTGTGGGCACTTTAGAATATTTTTGCTATCTTTGAGCGCGTATGTTTTCAGTTACATCGTGCGAAGACCGAAGGCCTTGAAAGTTCACCGCAATGCCTTATCAATAAAAAACGCATATTCATAAAAATGACAACGTGAGTTCCGTAGAAAGGATCATTTTCCTATTAGGACGTCTAAGCGTGACGTCATGTGGTATTGAAATTAATATTGCATAACCTGTTTGAATACGTTCAATCCATCAATATGAAAAAAGTTGCCACCGAATCGAATTAACGATCATATTGTATAATTGATAAGCCTAATATTGTATAATTGATAAGCCCGCACAGCAGGTTGATTCATTGGCAGTTGCTTTATATCCCAAGAGCACCGACTAACTTTCTTTCTTGCTGCAACGGCAATGTAAGATAACACTATGGTTGGAACTCGTTGAGTTGCCTTGCGGATCCAAGAGCACTCATGTATGTGCTCAACGATGTAGTGTGGTATTGCTTTGAGAACAGGCTGTTTGGCAGTGTCATTAAGTATATTGCTGTTGAGATTGATGATGCTTTGTTTCGCTTCATGAGGCATATCAAAGGTAGGGTAAGCGATCAAGGCATTCAATGCGATTTCTTGTGCTAAATACATCTATATAAATCTGTTAACTTGAATTTGTAATCCAACACTCAGTGCCAAAAAAGAGTTAAGTCGTGTAGAATTAATCCGACTTTATATTGGCTGACAAGCTGGTTTCACAAAAGGGGAGATTTTCTTCTCGTAAAATAGCCACAGTTTTTAAAATTGGATGCAACAAAAGAATGCCAAAATTGAATCACGTTAAGCCATACCCTTGATATCTCAGACTTTTACTTAGTCGGCCTGACTTTCGCTTCCCATTGGGTTTTCCTGCCGTATTACAAGTCAAAAGTCATACCCTGGATTACTCGGACTTTCACGTGGTCGGCCTGATTTTCGCTTCCCATTGGATTTTCTCGCCGTATTTCAAGTGAAAAGTCATACCCTGGATAGGTCGGATTATTTCCTTACCCCCTTTAAAGGTCCGAGTTTCACCTGTGTTGTTATTAAATCAATATCAGGGATAATCTTAAACACAGATGTGTGTATATTCATTAATAATTTATTCCATCATCTTCTTCAGGTCGGGATCTTTTTTGCAAACAGTCAAGTGATATTTTATCTGTTTTTATCACCTTTTCTTAATGTGTTGATGGGTGGTTTTTTAGGCCGCAATAGAAGTCTCGTAATGACGTAGATAAAGACATGGATGAATCATTTAATAAATGAAAGAATCATTGGAAAATAAGTATCTTTGAACCTTAACAACTTGGGCTTTCAAGGGTCATAAGGAAAGGGTTTTTACTGGAGTACGAATTTTGATTCAAATAAGGTAGGAAGACCCTTTTTTATAACTAGTTTGGTCGTTCTGGTCTTAGATAGCAAGTTTGATTTCATGTAAGTCCATGCCTCGTGTTATCGCTGTATTAACATGATAACAACTTAATTCGTTCTTGCTGAGATAAATCGTGAGATATGTACATATCTGTCAGGTCTCAAAGCTTAGGCAGTCTTTCCACTGGCCTGGGTTAAAACATATCCGGGTTAAAAGTTATCCGTTTCTGCGTCGCGTTCCCACTAACCCACTTGAAAAACGGATAAGTTTGAAAACGGGTCTCAAAGTGAGTCAGTTTTTAAACGGGTATCTTTTGACCAACCGTTTCCATTGACTCACTTTAAAAACGGATAACTTTTAACCCGGGTATGTTTTAACCCTTAGTCCTTAGGCTGCCTTAGTCCCGTCTCAAGGCTCGAATCCGTCCGGTCCGTTCAAACAATCCAGAAGTAGTGTTATACAATGCTAACTTTTCATATAGAGAGTCAAACTTTGTCAGAAAATCCAAATTTTTAATTATGCAAACCGTTGTATTTTGCTTTAAAACTATATTTTTACCGAATAACCTTTTTACAGAATAACCCCGTAAATTAATCCGGTCTAGAAGTAAACGTACAAAGCTACCCCCATCTCAACTAACGCACAAGCATTACCCCCTGTAACAATGGTAAAATCAAGAGAGAGTTATCGTTACCCATAGAGATCCTATCTCTTTGTTGCTACCTAATGTGACACCATATTGAATCAAAATGGCAGCTTTGATATGAGATCTGTTGAATAATTTACAATGGTGGTTATTGGCCTTCAAGATGACTTTCCAGTGCGATTACATCGAAAATACTTGCCGAATCAATTTTTGAAAACACCAGATACAGCTACATTGATGAAATAGTACTACCTTCAAAAAATGATGTTTTTATCTTACGCCATTGCACGTTGGAAACTAGATTTTCAGGAGGGTAGGTGGGTAAATCTTGTTGTTTTCAGGGGTTGATTAAGGGTTTTTCAGTAGACTAAGGAGTTTGTTGGTATTGGGAGGGGATAGATAAGCGGTGTTCGTAGAGAATGTTAACCCTGTATTGCTTCAGTTAGGCAAGTACTGTTTTAGGCAAGGTGTATTTTAGCTTTTTCTGCTCTAAATATGCTAGTGAACTAGTGAACTTGTTAGCCAAGTGATTGTTTACTAAAATACCGTAAGGTACGGCGTTCTGTTGTATTGAAATGCGACGTAGGTTGGTCATAGAACCAAGTTCAAATTAATATGTAGTGTTCATGTCTTGGAAAGAGGAATGATAGATTTGTGGAGCGTAGAGCGTAGAAGGGAAAGTTTCAAAGCTCAGTTTTACAATACTACAATGTTATTTGCATTTTTAGCGTTTTTGCATGTCAACAATTGCTATTTCTTTCACAGCGCACTCAAAGAAAGAAGAAGATGAGTCTATGAAAGAAATAAAACGAACTTTATCGAGAAAAGTAGGTTTTTTAGAGAGTTCACTTTCTTGTTTGTCGTTCACTGTTTTTTTCGTTCTCGTGTTTTCAGTTTACTGTGAAACAGTGGCTTGAAAGTTCTAACTTTTGTGCGAAAGGAACTCAATTCATCAGTTTTTCGTTTCTCTTTATCAACCCATTTTCTCCTCCATAAATTTTTTTGATACATAACTTACCTTTTTTTAATTTCTTGCCTTTTCTAAAAACTTGCTTTTTCAAAAACCTTTTTTTAGAAATCGTAATTTTAGTCACACTTTTTGAGAAAAGGCTCCACCTTTCTAACTTTGACAGTATGAATTGCTTTATGGCGCACAGCACCCAGATTTTTTGGTTGGATACAAAGTTTCTATGGTTTTAAATCCCAGCTAAGGAAATTCCTTCGTCAGCTCGTGCCTTAACCATTATTTATAACATACATGGGCAGCAGAAACAGTGAATTTTTAAAGAGATTTTTGCAGATGGCTTTACTTCCTCTCTTACAGCGAAATTTTCTATTAGAAATAGCATGAAACATTGCTCTGTACATTCTGCTTACCTAGTGGAAGAACAATTACATATTGCACAGAGACTATAGGATTTACTGGTTAAAACTTCTGGCAAAAATTATCTATAGAAGCAAAAGAAGTCAAATCACCAGATGTTTTTAAACGAAGCATAAAATCTGTTGATAACATTGATAACAGCAATAGATTATGTGAAACTTTTATTGTGCATTTATGTTTTTATATTATTTTTATATTACTTTCTATATATATTGTAAATAGTTTGCTTTTATTAGCTAAATACGTGGATAGATCTCCTTGCCAACTGGGAACAAATTATACGCTTTTAAACGCTTCGATTATATATAATCATGTCCTTGATCATCGTTGTTGCTGTCTCCTTGACTTTCATTTACTCACTGATGTTGCTGTGTTTCCCTAATAGCTAAGCAGACGTCCTACGGTAAAAGAGTTACGAGAAAGGAAAATTCTGAGATTTAAAGATTACGTTGAAGTTAACGAAACGCAAGATTATGACAGACGGTATGTATCTGGTACCAGTTTTTAAATCTCCCATTCTAAGAGACGTTTGAGTGATTTGATACTGTTCAAAATACTTTGCAGCGTCACACTATCGTTTGAAAGCTATCCCCTTTGTCGCTTCCTCTATTGTGCTCAAATTACTCTTTCCTGGAAAAAATTCATGCTTGGTTGACATTGATGAATAATTTGCGATATTAGCCAATCAGGGACGACTTTGGATGCTTAAAGCCTCATTCTTCGCATCTGCCAATCACTAAGCAAACAGACTACTTGTCAATCAACCATTCAGATCATTTTAGCCAATCACTGAGCAGACAGACTACTTGTCAATCAACCATTGAGATTATTTAAGCCAATCATTGAGTAGACAGACTACCCATTGAGATTATTTTAGCCAACCATTGAGCAAACAGACTACTTGTCAATCAACAATTGAGATTATTTTGGCCAATCGCTGAGGAGACAGACTACTTGTCAACCAACCATTGAGATTATTTTAGCCAATCACTGAGCAGACAGACTACTTGTCAATCAACCATTGAGATTTTTTCGGCCAATCGCTGAGCAGACAGACTACTTGTCAATCAACCATTCAGATCATTTTAGCCAATCACTGAGCAAACAGACTACTTGTCAATCAACCATTTGAGATTATTTAAGCCAATCATTGAGCAGACAGACTACTTGTCAATCAACCATTGAGATTATTTAAGCCAATCATTGAGCAGACAGACTACCCATTGAGATTATTTTAGCCAACCATTGAGCAAACAGACTACTTGTCAATCAACAATTGAGATTATTTTGGCCAATCGCTGAGGAGACAGACTACTTGTCAACCAACCATTGAGATTATTTTAGCCAATCACTGAGCAGACAGACTACTTGTCAATCAACCATTGAGATTTTTTCGGCCAATCACTGAGCAAACAGACTACTTGTCAATCAACCATTTGAGATTATTTTAGCCAATCATTGAGCAGACAGACTACTTGTCAATCAACCATTCAGATCATTTTAGCCAATCACTGAGCAAACAGACTACTTGTCAATCAACCATTGAGATTATTTAAGCCAATCATTGAGCAGACAGACTACTTGTCAATCAACCATTGAGATTATTTTAGCCAATCATTGAGCAGACAGACTACTTGTCAATCAACCATTTGAGATCATTTTAGCCAATCACTGAGCAGACAGACTACTTGTCAATCAACCATTGAGATTATTTAAGCCAATCATTGAGCAGATAGACTACTTGTCAATCAACCATTCAGATCATTTTAGCCAATCACTGAGCAGACAGACTACTTGTCAATCAACCATTGAGATTATTTAAGCCAATCATTGAGCAGATAGACTACTTGTCAATCAACCATTCAGATCATTTTAGCCAATCACTGAGCAGACAGACTACTTGTCAATCAACCATTGAGATTATTTAAGCCAATCATTGAGCAGATAGACTACTTGTCAATCAACCATTCAGATCATTTTAGCCAATCACTGAGCAGACAGACTACTTGTCAATCAACCATTGAGATTATTTAAGCCAATCATTGAGCAGATAGACTACTTGTCAATCAACCATTCAGATCATTTTAGCCAATCACTGAGCAGACAGACTACTTGTCAATCAACCATTGAGATTATTTAAGCCAATCATTGAGCAGATAGACTACTTGTCAATCAACCATTGAGATTATTTTAGCCAATCATTGAGCAGACAGACAACTTGTCAATTAACCATTCAGATCATGTAGCCATTTACAGTGGGTGCAACATTATGTTTTTTGTTTTACTTTATAGAGCCGACAAGCCCTGGACAAGGCTCACCCCCAAAGACAAGGTATGTTTGGGTGCTGCTTCTTTAGATCTTTTGAAAAGCAAAGAAAATAATGCAATGTTGTTGCTATGATAATCGTAAGACAATTTGGCTTTTGGTGTCTATATTTAGGTATTATGGGTAAGATTTTGAATTCAAAATAATGCAAAATGAAAACCATATCGCAGTATGCCGACGGTGCATTTTTCATATGACAACCTTGTAGTGACGCGATTCGCAATTCATCCCATTTCAAAATTCCAAGTGTAGAACGTTTGATTACTAATTTTAAAAACTTAATATTGTAATTGATATTGCTTAATACTTTATACCAACTGAATATTGAAATACAGGGAACTCCCGATAACTGGAACTTTCAAGGGTCCAGTGAAATGGTTCGAGATAGTGGAAGTTTCGAGTTCGAGTTATTGGACGAATGTTCGAGTTATTGGAACATTTTTACGAATGTATTGAGCAAGGGGTATGCAGTATCAGTTCGACTAAGCGAATGTTCGAGATATCGGGGGTTAACTGTAAATCTACTGAATATTAGAAAGTTTATTTTTAGAATTGTTTTCCGTTGAATAGGCTGCGATTAGAAAGGAGCTGAACGAATACAAGGAATTCGAAATGGAAGTTCACGAGGAAAGTAAACAATATACCCGGTAAGTTAACTTATTTGACTTTCCTTGTTGAAAAATCTCTGGAGGATGTTGATTGCGAGGGTGATAAATCGTCAGAGTTGTTCGTGCAAACTGCAAATTGTTGCTTTTAGGCCTAGAAATTTGTATAGGGAAGTATGTTTTGAATTATCTCAATAGACAACAGCCATTTTACAACAGAAAAAATTTGAAATTCAAGAAAGTTGCCCTTGCTCTTCTTTACCGAAGCATCGAAACTCTCTTATAGAGAAGAAATTTGGCAATTATTTTGAAGGCACTATGTCCCGCGATTGCATTTCGATGGTCATTCAAATTTCTCATTGGCTGGACGACACAAAAAGCCTATTGTTACGTATCCAATCGGCAACCCAAGGCAAATTCGCGATGATGCTTCTCGATCATCTATAATTTATTCTGAATGGTTGACTAACGGGACAAACTGTGCCTTTGAAAGAAGGCCGTCGCCTTTTTACGGACAAAAATTGAAATTTTAGATGACGGTCCTTGCCCTTGTTTTATGTAACCTTCACCCCAAGCAAAAGAGGTTGCCATAGCTACAGCAGCTGTGTTCCAGATTTTTAAACAGGTTTTCACTGATTGCATGGTATGTAAGTAGCATATCAAGGAAACTCTTGGAACCCGTTTCATTTGCTTTCAAATTGGCAGCAAATATCTGCTGTTCATTTATTATCAAAATATGAATAATTTATTTTCATGAGTGATGAACCAAAGACTGCATTGAGTTGTAGTTTCGATTGCTTGTTAGCTTCGTCATCTTAATATCACTAAATCTTTGTTTTAGGTTCCACCGACCGTGAGATAAAAGGCACGAGGACTAACAAAATTTCAATATATTTCAAATGTACCTATTTTCATACCGACACCGCTTCGATATCATCAGAACACAGTGTATGTTTAGCGAAAGCGCAAAGTAAAGTAGGCCCATATGGATTCGTTGAAATAGCAACGTTCCCACAGCATTACCACGCCCTGTGAACGATTATTCTAATTCCACATCAATAGTGACGTCATCTCTTAATCAGCGATAATGATTCTCGCAAGCAGTCGTAACTTTTGGTGCTGTATTGATACTTACGATGCACGTGCGCATCACGTGAACTTAGTCCTAGAATCGGCTATGGCAAGAGCACTCTGTCCTCAAGATTTCATTTTGTAATGATTATGATTTTCTCATTGCCAACTAGGTTAAATTTTACTTTCATTTCCTTATACTTTTCGGGTGCTTTATCTCGTTGCCTTGCCAGAAGGTGCTTTATTGCACCTTCTGGATTGACTTAAAATACGACATCATCTATATCGTCGAAACTGCACTGTTAATCTCACGTGATCAAAATAATTAATTTCACTATGCTTAGTAATTAATTTTGGACTGAATTGTTTTTTCAACATTAATTTTTTTTAATCATCCAGTTTTTCATCATTTATTCTGATTTTTCAGAACAGCAACTCGTATTTAATCCGAAATAGGCAGGAGAAGTTTCAGAAAGTGTGTTCCCCTCCTCAAACTCATCTACCTTCTTTAGGTAAGTCGGTATGCATCTTATTTCATTCGCCATCTCTCCACCTAGTTCATAATCGGTTACTTTTAGTATAACTTTAAGTATAGCTTTCGTTTGAAAGCCTATTACCGCCAAAGTTGTGCAAAGGAATGACCCCCTTCCCTTCTCAAACCCCCCCCCCCCCCCCCCCCCCATCAACCTCCACAAGTCGTAAATTGTATCACTTCCAACATCCGTTTTGATTTCAAGAATATTTTTTCCTAGAATTTTTCACACGAATAAGCCTTTTATTTATTTTGAACACGATTGTATATTGCCTACGTCAGCATGCATGGTAAGGCTACCGTTGTTGCATTCCCATCGGCCGGGCTATTTTGGGGGGTTTTTGACGAAAAAGGCACCCCCTTTCCTGCTCTCTTTGATCCCTCTCCAACCAGTAAGACCGCTTCCCCCTTGTTGTGATCGAGATATAGCTCACTGAGCCATTTAGTGTTTCTAGCATTGCATTACCCCCCGGTGCTAGAGCCTCAATGAAAGAGTGGGTCGGTGAAAGAGTTTATAGTAAGAAACCACTGCTCGATCATCTCTTTCATTGAGGCTCTGGTACCCAGAGTAGCATTGCATCAATAAGATGTTACAAATTAATATTCGCATCTACTTTAACTGATAATAATGTCCTTTAACTTGTTTGAACGAATGTACCTTGTAGCCTAGTGTAGTACTAACGGAAACGTTTTCGGCTCTTCGCAAAGTCAACCACTCGAATCACCTTTATCGACAAGAAGAATTCCTTTGCTCTGCCATTTATATTTTGCAGATTTGCGCAGCTGTAAACGCAAACGATCCCAATAGCTTACGCCCAACATACCCTTTGCTTATTTTATCGAGTGTTGTATATTTTTGTTTTGTGGCTGTCTTGTTACCGCCAACTTATTGTGGTATGTAGCTGCCTTTCTTTGATCGAGGGCAACTCAAGGCTGATCCCATTTAGAAAAGAAATGTACTCATCGTTCCTCGGGCCGATCAACCAAAACTTGATGAGATACTCTAACTGCTTTCTTTCCACAGCCCTTCTTCGCGGTCGTTAGTCGCGCGACCGCCGCTTACTGGCAACTCTGTAGATCCCCAACCCTACCGCGTTTGGCACGGAGGAAATGATTGGTGAAGAGGATAAAAGGGGGTAACTGGCAGCTCCTCACATCATGATGGATTTCTAATACCCCTTTTTGTCGATGTCGTAAAATTCACGGTGAATCTCATATGATTTCTGATATTTTCAGCTGCGATTACTGAAAAAGTGTAAAGTATCACTTAGGTCTAGTTGGTCGTCCATTGTAAAAGAGAAACCTTTCGACTGCCAAGTATTCCCAACCTTTTGCTTGAGTGTGGCAACTGGTATTAAAAAGACTTGTATTTTTTTCACTCAACTTATATCGAGTTCTGTAGGTCACTTAACAGTTGTTAAAAATCCTCATTTGTACAATGAACGTTTTATTTAATTAGATTTTACTGTTCTTATATTATGGAAGATTTTTAATATCATCATGTGTCAGAGGCTAGATCATAATGTGGCAATCTTGTTATTGAATTTTCTCATTTCTTGTCCTGTGTACTCAATTAAAGCTTTAAGGTTTCTATAAAGGGTCCATGATTTGAGCTACATCGAATTTGAGCTACACTACAGCTTCTTGTCCTTCCAGTAGAGTCGTCTTGAGAGTACTGTCGTATTAGGTGGGAATCTGTGGCATCTTGTCACATGCTAACACCAAGCGACGCCGCTATCCAACGCCGTCTTCATGCTACGCGCTCTGGATCACTGCCGTGCGAAAGCTACCTCTTCATAGCAACATAAAAGCTTTAATTGTGGTGATATTTTTTAATACACATTTCCTGTAAGCGACAGAGGAACAGCCATCCACTTTATCGGACAACTTTCGGTCTTAACGCCACCCCTTTTGTCATTCTTTTCATAACAATCCCAAAAGCCTGCTAATCTACGTGTTGCCAACAGCCCCTGGAAGACTAAGCTCGAAACTCGAAATGTTCCCATTCCAATTTCCTCTCAGCCTACTTATTTGCACTGCTTTTAAAATATTCACTAATTTTGTAACAAGTTCATTCAAACCTTGAAATATTTTGATTCTTCTTAGCAGCTGTCAAAGTGTGGAGCCAATAAACTCTATTTATAGATTTTTATAAAATATTTTAATTCCTAACTTCTCTGGATGCGGGTATATGTCATTTTAAAAACAAACAAGAGGTACTTAGATATTTCGAGCCAACTGCAGTCAACTATTGGCCAATCAATAAACACGTGCATGGTATTACGCTTATTGATTGGCCCGTTTTGATTGACAGATGGCTCAACCCACTTGTGTATCTGTCTATTGCCTTTAAGGGCAAATACAAAGCAGGCAGAGAAAGGTCATCTATAACTGGCAACAGCTGTTTAGCTTGAAATGAGGCCTTCTTTTCTATTGACTCTAGACGGACGTGACAATGAAGAAGTGCACCCTATCTCTCATATTTAAAGCAAGAAATAAACGTATAGCAATAAATTTCCGCGTACGAAGAAAATTTACCTACTTCACACAGTATTTATAACTGTCTACAACATCTGAGAAATTGGTATTAACAATATACGAATTAGTAGATTATCCAATCAGAATACGATAAGCGTGTTAGGGTGTAAACGAATTAATCTAAATACTCCTTACGCGCACATAATAATCACCTAAGAGTCGTGTTGCTACAAACACGAGCACAAATAAATATAGTTACCTCAGTAACTGCTCAACAACGATAAAACTAAAATAGCAATTCGCGGAACACTGAGATATAACGCGGGTTTTCCCGATAGCATCTAAAGAGTACCAGTATTCTTCGTACACAGCGACAGGATACCTACCTTTTAGTTCCAGGTTTTGTTTAGGCCTATAAGGAAAACTTCTTGTTGTGTTTAGGCGGGACACGTAGTGTCCTTTTGGCGGAAATTTATTTTTGCCAATCACCGACCGTAAAATTTTTATTTATTCGGTCAGGCAGGCATGGATCAATCAATACACAACGGTAATGAACAAGCTAACTCACTTTAGGTTGTAGTAGTTATGATGTGGTAGCCTAGAGGGGATTATTTCTGATTTTGAATTTGTCGGCTGAGACCCGTGGTCATTGTGGTCACTTTCCATACTTGTCCGTCCTCAGGCAGTGTACCTGATAATCTGTCTTTGTTTTGATTCAATTCGGGAGCATTCACATGTGAATTTAAAACAAAAGATCGCTTGCGATTTGCGAACGAGGTGAAAAAGGTATGTCAGGTGACCACAGGTAGGATCATTTGCACATTCGTAAGTGTTATAATGTACTTATTTACTGTACTGATATGCCTGTCAAATTTTCACAGACGATAATAGCGTTTATGCAGAAGTTCTTATGCTTCGTTGTAGTTTCTATTCGATATTGGCAAACCTGCGATGGTTTTCTGCGGCGTTTCCTTCCAATGCTTGTTGCAAGTACTTAAATTTATCGATGTCTGCAAGGCTTGAACACTCGTGTATTGTTGATGAAAAGCTTTCCCAAAAGCTTGTCCACTGCGTTATGTCTCCATCAAACGAGGGTAAGCTTAGTTTCTGAAGTTTATCTTTGATGTTATCCCTTGAATGACTGCTGCCGAAACTGCTATCTAAATTTGCTTGCAAGTTTGTGGTTGGTTCTGGTTGCGATTTCTCTACAAGTGCATTTGCTATAAGGTAAAGAATGTCTTCGACTTCCGATTCCAGTTCACTGCGATCTACAATCTCCTTCCCCATTGAATCACTATCACAACTTTCCAAAATTTCATTATCGATTTCTTGTACAGTAGTACGTTTGCGTTCTATAATGTTTCTTATTGCTTCTAATTTAGGCTTAAGCTCCACGTTTAGTTCAGCTCCAGATGGTGGCAATAACTCCTTTGCTTTGTTGATGTTATTTCTTAGAACCAGGCGATGTCCGTTTCTAGTAAGTACAAGTTTTCGATGAAGTTATTTTTCCGCCATTGTCGTTACCTTCCCGGGTCACGGCACCAAAAATGCTGTAAATTATTCTAATGTGATGTATGCGTACTTTAAACGTACACGAAGGTCTCTGATCCTTACATCTGAAAAGTAAAACACGCAAAGAAAAGACGATGGTTATAAGTTTAATCCATGACGTTGAAACGAACAGGCGAATGCATATATATACTACATAATACTATACGATGTTTAAACAAACTGACTTCTGATTGACTATACCCAGCAATCATGTCCTAAGAAGTCATAGGGTGTTCGCATGTAACCGTTTACTTAGTTTTGGATTGAATTGAATTATAAGTTAGTTGTTGTTGATGTATTCTGTTACAGTTGAGTCGAAAAATATAAAGAGAGTCTTTTATCTTGTATCCGCCTGCGGTAATTCATTACCGTAAGGTGACGTGACAATCAGATTGAGAAAAGTTTAGTGACAAGGCCCAGTTTTGCAAACGTGCTTTGAACCAGGAGGATGTCCGTGTCTGCAATATGTCGAGCTTCAAGAGCGTTGTCTCAGAAAATTATTCTAACGGCAAGGCGTTCTATATCCAGCCAAACAATTGCTGCCTCAGTTCGCACCCTTGCAAGCCAGGTAAGTTGGTGCTCTTTCTATCAACGGTGAACCACGAACTTATTATGTCTGTGGCCCACGCCAGGGAGTTTCTTTAAGGATTTTGCCGTAGTGGGCATAACTCAAAACAGCCACGCTAACGACAAGAAATTGTACGGTGCTTCAAATTGTAATATGCTTACGTTTTCTCTAAAAAAATTCAGGTGTTGTTGCGACAGTTAAATGGGGTGTTCCCCTATATTTCTAAATGGGATGTTCCCCCCATTATGTAATTGTTCCACATATACATACTATGAATTCTTGCTAAGACCATTAAACCACAGTTTTATTTATCATTTAAGTCACAGGATTAATTTGCTGATAATAATCTTTAAAAAAATATTGTTCATTCTTCAAACTTTTTTATTTGGGGCTAACATGTTCCCGGGAAGTTATTCTCGTCTTGAAAATACGAGAAGGTTCCCAAGGCTAAATGGTTTAAACCTTAAAAATTTTGGTTAGGCTGGTTGTTAGGTGGTTATGCAAAATTCCCTGTCTATAAAATATCTATTCTGTAGAAACATGTAATCAAGCTGCAGTATTTATTTTGATTTCTTCTTGAGAACATTGTAAGAGTTGAATTGACTTAGTTTTAGTATCGCATTAACTTTATTTTAGCATTATTTCTTGCTATTTAACCCACCTAAGACTGGAAACAACAGTATGACTATAGTATGAAGAATCTATTAAACAACTGAGCTTTCTGGTCATTAGGACTCTAGGCGGTCAGCAGAGCCAAAGAAGATGCCCCAAAATTCAAAAATCCTTCTAGCACAGTGTGTCTCCTGGGCATGTCTGTGCAGGGGAGGTGACATGGGCTGGACTGAGAAACTAAAATGAAGATTATCTATAGAACACAGCTTATTATGCTAAACAGTTGGTTCTTAGAGTGTGGTTATTACCATCCTCCCTTGTTAAATGATTTTAGCAATGATTAAGTTTAAAACTTGCACCCAAACATTTTTTAGACAGCAAGGATAATAAAGTTGCACCAATTTATCAGCTCCTCCCTTTCATTGTCTACCCTGTCTTTTTGGGGCTGGTGCCACCCGTGTCTGCTGGCCCCTTCAGGTGGTACCCTCTACACAAGAGACTAATAGTTTTGACTGTTAGTTTTGGTACATGAGTGTTTCGAATTTGTTTAGTTGTTCCCAACGAACAAGTTGAACCAAACAAAGGTAAATCTTTCATCTGGTGCCCTTAGGTTCCTCTCAAAAGTACCAAATGATCTCCACAGTTCCAAAGAGAATGAATTCCCCATTTTTACCCAAGTGCAGGGCCCTTTGGCTTTTCTTTATACAATTTCAATATTTTTAGCTGCAAAGATTGGTTTTTAAGACTCTGTCCATTTTGTATGTGAGTTGGTCCAACTTGTCCTGACACTTCCTTAAAAATTTCTATTTTAGTTTCAGGAATGATGTTTGACAATTTCGAAATGCTTTGCTTTGGTAATTTTGAAATATGAAATAATTGCAAGATATCATCATGAAATATGAAATAATGTTATCCCCCTTATAGGGACTCACTAATGAATTGGCAGTTTTAGCTTTCATTGAACAACTTTAGCTTGTGCTGGTCAGCATTAGAACCATGTGATTGTCACAAGTTGCTGTCAAAATAATGTTGTTAATCAAAGTGGAAATCTGGTCTTTGTAAGAGCAATGGAAAAGGATTAACCAAGATAGAATACATGCACCACTTTGGTTATGTGTAGCAGATTGAGTTTTTTCCAGATGCTACCCCACCCCCTGATTTTAAAAGCTTTGTCATGAAAAGTGTTTAAAAAACTTTTTTTCAAGTGGAATGGAAATAGCAGGCAATCCACATATTTTCAGGGGTGGATCATAAAATATCAGAGTCATGTTAGGTAGGATAAAGGAGGTCTGGGCGTCATTCCCAGAGAAAGTTTTCCAGGGCCACATTCTAAAGATTACCACAGAATGGCCCTGGAGTAATCTGATATCTCAGTATTTTCATTTGATATTTTGAAATGATCTATGCTGCTCAGTAAAGCCATTGATGCTCAAAATACAAAATGTATAGACTAGCATTTTTCAATTATTTGGGAAACTTCAGTCTGAATTTCTCTCAATAGAAAATTAATTTCAATACATTTCAATCCAACATGTCCATATGTCCCACACTTCAAAATGACTAAATATATAGGAAGGGGGGGGGGGTCAAAAAAAGAAATTTAGTCATATACAAAAATATAAGAGTGGCCTCATGCTAAATTAAAGTCTGAAGTCAAAATTTTATGAAATGCTTCAAGAGTTTTTGCAGAAATAAATGGTGTGCACGCATTTGAGAACAATTCTAAGGTTGCATTTTGCCCACTGGAAGTTTGCTGCACACATTGGACCAAAATTGAATGTGCATCTATGACATGCTGTTCTCGAGAAATCTGACTTTAAACTTCTCAAATGATTCTGATTTTTCAATATCAATTTTCATGCCTTGTTGCATGGGTCTGTCACATAAGATTCCTGGCAACTGTGCCGCGACTTCGAATTTGTTTACATGTAGGAAATAATTATATCTGTATTTGGAGTCTACGAATAAAACAGCTTTTGTGAATCTCAAGCAACTTGCTGCACATTTGAAATCAATTAAAAGCTTCTATTAAACAAAGAACATATACTTGCCTGTAGCCACCCACTGCGATTCAGTGCATGCCTTTTCAGTTAAAGATCTTTCAGAAACTCTTCTGGAAAATTGTATGGTCATATCGTACAGAAAAGTTTTGATTCTTCTTTAAATGCCTGCTAAACTGTTTAATATTTCATTCAAAGTTTGCAAATTGTGTCACCCACCCAATCTGGCATTTCTTTAAGGGCTGATTTTGTTCAATGCTGTTCATATGATAACTCTTTGGCCTCAACTTGGTAGCTGCTCACAATTATATGTAGTCTGCCTCAAAATGACCACCCATGTTGGGGTTAGAATATCTATGACCATAACATTTTAACCCCAACTCGGGTGGTTTTTTGGTTCTGATATTCATCAATAAAATCAAGGTTAAGCCAGCAGAGTAGGCATGGGAAATTTTCCTTATTCCTAAGCAACAGTTTTCTTAGATTGCCAGATGAATTGAGCTCATAGATAGATTTGATTGCAGGCACATGATGCAAAAGCTCACTCGCAAGATCCTGCAAAAGCAAATTATGAAGCAAGGTGCGATCTAGCAGCATGTTACAGAATTCTTTATAACCTTGGATTCAGTGAAGGCACGTGCAACCATTTGTCACTCTCTTGCCCTGCCAAAGACGGCTCTGGCAAAGTGATGCTCATAATCCCATATGGTCTTTATTGGACAGAGGTAACTGCTTCCTCACTCATTGGGGTAAGCCTGAAGGAGCCTAAAAACCCTGTAGTCGTGGAAGAAGGTTGTGGCCCGCCTGACATTTCTGCCATGTGTATCCATAATGGAATACACCAAACACGTGCTGAGAGTGGAATCACATGCGTACTGCATTCACATGTTCCTTATGCCACTGCCCTGACCTGCATCAAAGATCAGAAACTAGAAATGACTCACCAGAACTCAACCAGGTTTTATGAGGAAATCTGCTATGATAATGGCTATGACGGAGTTGCTACCAGCTTAGATGAAGGGTTTCGACTTGGGAAAGTTCTCAATGATAAGACAGTGATGATGATGGGTAATCATGGTGTCCTTGTTCTTGGTAGAACGGTGTCAGAAGCAGTGGATCATATGTATTACCTTGAAAGGGCAGCACAAGTTCAGGTATGTATTTGAGTACCATGGTTGTTCGGGAAATGACACCGTAATTCCTTTGTTTTGAAACAATACCATCTTAAACCAATCAGTGTTACAGGGTTATTGCACATGCGCATTAACAACAGTATTCTCAGGGCTGTTTTGTCTGTTACCACAGAACTCTTGAACTTCCTGCCCCTTTATGCGCATGTGCATGGCTGGAAGACAGGCATAATTCATCTCCCGAACAAATGACATCCTCGAGCTTGAATTTTAAATAACTTAAAGGAGAACTGACACGTAAAAATAAGCTCATTCAATACTGTCTGTCAATCCGTACGCTGGGGTCGATCCCGTAGAAATTTTTTGTGCCCCAATTCACTCTTCATAATCGTTAACTACATCATTATGCAAATCAGAAAAATGAGGGTGGACATCTAGGCACATGGTAGGTTTTCTGGAAATTACGTCGAAGGATGGACCCAATTTGGCTGCCTTTTCGATAACGTCAGTATACACAAACAAGTATGATTGAGGCTGGGAAAGTGAATTAATGGGGTGGAGGAAACACGCAAGCGAGGTAGGTAATAGGTAATAGGTAGTAGGTAATAGGTAATAGGTAATAGGTAATAGGTAATAGGTAATAGGTAATAGGTAGTAGGTAATAGGTAATAGGTAATAGGTAATAGGTAATAGGTAATAGGTAATAGGTAATAGGTAATAGGTAATAGGTAATAGGTAGAGAGAGAGAGAGAGAGACAGAGAGAGAGAGAGAGAGAGAGAGAGAGAGAGAGACAGAGAGAGAGACAGAGAGAGAGAGAGAGAGAGAGAGAGAGAGAGAGAGAGAGAGAGAGAGAGAGAGAGTTAGCGCTTCGAAAAGCGGTGTCAGAAATCTAGCCTAGTTAGCCTTAATTCCGGCATAGATTTATATGAAATAAACAACACTAGTTTTAATTTTAAAAAGACTGTATTCTTTATAAAAAATTACTAATACGTAATAACAACTGACATAGATTCGCTCTGACTTAGATTATACTAGCTAGTACTCATTCTAGAGTCCAGTGTGCCTCTAGCACAAAAATTGCTTCTAGGCTCCTATAGGTTTGAATTTATACTATTTCTAAATATAGTTCCAGAAGGCATTACATAATGTGTTTTATGAGAAAAATTACATCACAGGTGTTGGAGACACACGCCTGGAGCTGGACACTACGCGTGATGTCAACGTGATCAGTGTGTGGGGGAAATTACTTGACATTTCGTGACCCTTTCGTTATAGCCATATTTGGTAATATGTTGACGTTTTGTTTTGTTGGTAGTTTTAAGGCATGCGCCAGGTCTTGCAGTCAGTTAGGGCGTAACATAGTTTTAGAGAGAGATGTTGCCGATTAATTAAATAGACGTAATTTTAACCGAGAAGTTGACGCCGTATTAGTAAATAGAATAAGTTAAAGTTAAAGAGAAAAAGGCAAGACGTGGAGTAGCAGAAATCAGACGAGTTAAAATTAGAGTTTTGTTCATGTTGCTGAACTGGTTGTTTTCTTCGTGCGGTGTTGAGAGGTCGTAAGTTTATTTTATCATTTATTTTCCTTTTACATTTACAGTAAAACCCTATAGCAAAAGTGCGGTTTAAGACAGGTGAATCAATAGAAGAATCGCATAAGATAACATGATCATAAAGGGAAAATTCCTCTTTAAATATACTTATTACGTCACCACCATAAAGAAAAAATACAAATGTTACCACGCAGAGTTCTAGAATAATCTAGTTGCGAAAATGTCAATTTTGTCTGTCGATGTAATCACTTAAAATAAACAATATAATGTTTACTCTCAATGTTTATTTAGCGCTAATAATTTCAGACAGCGGTATTACAAACAAAACCAATCATAACAGGTTTTGAGTTAGGTTTTCTGACTACTTTGGAAGTGATCATCCGAATAAAGTGAATCAACGTTTCTAGGCTTGAATATAAAAGTTACCAATTGCTCAAATTATAAAATAATTCTGCGCATGCGCAGCGCTTATATTATGATTTTCAACTTTGCACTTATCTAAGATGATGGAACTCTTTGCGCATTCAAAAATGAGAGCCTCGTTATATCAATTTTTTGCAGATGTTGTAGATGTGAGAACCAACGTAATTGGAAGAATGTTAAACGCGACATTTCAAGTCCAAGCAATCAACGAAACTGTTAAGAAACAACAAACATGGCCGGTAAATGCTCAGATTTGGGCCCCACGCCCGCGCGCGCAAAAAATGTCAAATGGAAATCGGCCTTAAGTGAACTTTTTTGGAAACGGTCTCGTTGAGCATGAAGAAGTAAACTCAAATGGATACGAATCTTTTTGGAACCGGTCTCGTGTAAACAGGGTCTAAATGTGCTGTCGTTTTTTATCTTGTTTAACGTGCATAAAACACGAAACCGGCAAGAGGCGATATTGCGTGACCGTTGCGTCGTGATGAATTTACTGACTAATAAGAACACGTGAAACGAGGGGACCCTACAAAAGTGTTGTTGATTACGTTACTGTGGATAAAGAGACAGTGTGACCAGATCTAGCATAATATTATGCTTTTGGCATTATTTTGGCCAAAAATCGTCCTTTAGCATAAAATCTGGCATCGTTGGAAATCTAGCATAATTCTGGCATAATTTCAATATTTGATAAGAAAATCATTGTTTCCATTGATAAGTGCACGGCTGTCTATCGTAACTGCATGCAAATACATTACACCCGCATGTGTGGCTATTATTATGTGAGTAAATTGTGACGCCATCATCATGTGACGTCCGTCAAGTGAGGCAGTAGCGAAACAGAGGCTCATGGAGTAAGTCTACATCTGGTCTACTCATATCAAACTATTTGCAACGTATGTTTACAAGCATAGCGTGATTCTCGAACTTACCACTCTAACGACCATCCTCGCAAACACTTCCACTTGCACTGACTCGGCTCTAACTCGAACTGACGCAAGAGCCGTAACCATTACTATTTCACAACACTCATAATTCGAACACAAAAAGGCAACTTAGATCTATGGTTTTGACAGCCAACTTTCTTTATTTTGGCCTTTTTTCAAAACCGCTTGGCGGCCGTCACAAATTAATTTGGCTTTTTGCACGAAGGAAACAAAACTTTTTGCACACATAGTATTCAACATTTTTTAAAACAATTTCAAATGGCGAAACATGAAACCAAATAAAAGATAACAGACAATTTAAGGTAAGCGCAAGTGAAAACTTTTGTAATCTACAAAGCAAATTTTAATTACACTATCACTCCCCACAATTTGGAAAAAATTAGCTTTTTGTATATTTTGTTTAGCTGGCTGAATTTGGCAGCCACCAGTAAAATACTTAGCTGCCAATCATTCCAAACATCTGGCATCCCTGAAAGTAGAAAGTTTGCAATTTACTACAAAAATGATAGCGCTACATGCTGATATAAAGTGTCTGCATTTGGTACTGATAGACAACAAATCGATGGAAACAATGATTCTTTTAAAAATATCAAAATGATGCCAGAGTTATGCTAAATTCTAAGTTATGCTAGATCTTGTGCTAAACGATGACTTTGGCCAATATTATGCAAAAAGCATAATATTATGCTAGATTTGGTCACGCTGCTCTGCAAGACAGCCCCAACATGTACAGCATTCGTTGTTGACTTTCAAGTCATCCACCAGAAAGATGAAAGCACATGAAAAGTCCGATTTTGTGCATATTGCAGGAATGCCTTTGACTTCTTGGAAAAATCTGTTGAAAATACACACTCTTACCAGACTGTCAAAATACAGTAGAACACTCTAGCTTATTACTTCATATCATTCTAGTATATTCGTAGTATTAGTCCAATTCTTTTTTTGCAAAATAAATACTTCCGCTTTCTCGAATCTTCTGGAATGATGATTTTCTAGAAACTTCTAGAACATGACAATAAACATACAAAAAAGCATTTCTGTACTAGGTTAGTAAGTCATTAATATTATTATATCTGCGGTAATAAAACTGCGTTTGTCTGTGAATACCTTCAACAAAATCTTGATTTGAAGCTCTACTAGCCCCAAGAGAATTTCTGCATATTTGACCAGTACAAAAAGCTTTCAATCATAGATTCTGAAAGAAGGACAAAAAGAGGAAACCCATCCTTTCGATCTTTTCGCAATCAATACAAACACACAAATACCAGTATAGATGAAGTCATTCTGGGCATGTTGTGCCACAAGCAGAAGCACCTTTCATTGCTTCACAATTCTTAGCCTGATGTCCAGAGAGTGGTCACTGACATTCTATAAAATCATGTCTACACTCTCTTTCTATGGACGGTGGGAATAGTTGAGAAAGTACAGCATCAAGCTCCAGGTTAATAATGAAAAAGCTGACTGCCAAACCATACCGCATGCAATGCAGGACACTAGATTGTTGTGCTGCCAACTGCCAAACACGTTGATGTCTTTATGTTATGCTACTGGGAACCGTTTCAAGCACATGGCCTTGCAGAGGACTAGGTGAAAATGGTGATAGGAGGCACACAAGTTTCATCCGGAGTTCTAAATAGATCAGCAAGTTTCATTGGTGAAATGATGTTCAGCATACCACCTGTATTATATGCATTAACTGGAAATGATTATACATGCATGGTGGATGTGAACAAATCAGCCATGGAAAGTAGTCCCGAGAAATACCCAGATGACTTTGATATGACTGCAAACTCTGATGCTTTCGAACACAACAGCATGTAAATGTCGGAGCACAACAATTGAAGACGCATGCAAGAATCTGTCAGGTTTTATTCATTAAACTTTACGATAAAAGTTATTTGCATTTTGCTTGGAAATGTCGTGTTTGGTTGGCTGAGACATGCCATGTTAGCTATTTTTTATCAATTTCGCTGATTGTTTGGACTTGAAATGTCGGGTTAAACGTTTCTTTAATTACGTTGGTTCTCACATCTGCAACATCTGCAAGACATTGATATAAACAAGACTCTTATTCTTGAATGCGCAAAGAGTTTCATTATCTTAGATTAATGTAAAGTTTTTGAGGACCATAACATAAATTTTGCGCATGCGCAGTATAAATTTATTAAAATTTACGATGGGTAATTTGTTCCTTCAATAGTAGAAACGTTTATTCACTTCATTCGGATGCCCACTTCCAAAGAAAAGGGTCAGAAAACCTCGCACAAAACCTGTTATGATAGGTTTCGTTAGCAAACAAGTGACCAAAAAGGGTCCATCTTTCGACGTGATTTCCAGAAATTCTCCCAACGGGGAAGTCCTACAACGCGCCCAGCTGTCCAGCCTCGTTTTTCCGACTTGCATAATGATGTAGTTAACGATTATGAAGAGACTCGGGAAATTCCTCTTCGGGAAATTCCCGAATCTATTACGATACAGGCAACATTCTACGTTGACGTCGCAAGTGACATGGTAACAATGCCATTGTAAAGGCTTTCACCACAACGGTTAAAGTTAAAGTGGAAATTCGCATTTTACTGAAAATAATGCAATAAGAAGACAAAAATTCGCCAGGCATGTCATTTATAAGTATAAAGAAGCTAGAAAATCCTAAGGTCTGATAGTTTTGAACCAGCATGCTTGGAAGAACCTCTAAGCTTATGAAAAACAGGAGGCGACTTTGTTTGAAAACTGAGGCCTTTTTTCCAAAGTTTAATTTTCTATTACTACAAATAAAATCGCAACAGCGGGGGGATTGGAGCAATAGCCAAAAGACAGCGGTAAAAGAGACCCTGCAATCTGCATGAAAACATACTATACTAACCTTTTTGGACGCAGAAATAAAACTTCAAGAAAGAACGTTGGTTCATGGGAGCTGCTAGACTTTAAAAATTCTTCTACTGAAAATAATTTTTACATTTTAACAGAGGATGAGACACTAGGGAATAACTTAGTCTTGCAAAAAAACCATCCCCCATCCAAGTCAAAACTTTTTGCAAAAGAAGATTATGCGCCAGTTAATATTCCTATGACATCTAAACAGCAACTCAAATGCTTTGACTAAGAACTCAGATACTTTGACTAACAGCTAGGGGCCTATTTCGTAATTCCAGATTTTCGACTACTTCAAACACTTCTCAGTTCCCAAAACCCGCCACACCCAGTGAAAATGGCATATCATCTGCACAAGTACGGCTTTCAATTCACTTTTAGTATTTAATATCACAAGTACCGCCATCGACATATTAAAAACAAATCATATAATGTTAAATTTATGATGAATAACTTGCGTTTCAGTTTAGGTCATAACCCTAACACACCTTCATCTTTGTATGAAATCGAAAATTTTTCATTAAACTTCCGTGTTCCCAATTATAGGCCAATCTCCTTTGGGCGAAATTTTTCGCTTTTTCGCCGGCGAAAGGTTATGAGCATGCGAATTTGAATATTTTTCGTTGCCTGTGCTGTGCACGACGTTCGCTTTGACAGCTCAAACTGTTTGAACTTTTTCTCTGTTGCTGGCGAATTTGAAGTCCTATGTACTTATAGCAAAATGGCTGAGTCCCAAAGCAGCTTAGTGTTGGATGAGGAAATAACAAATTTCTTGTTACAAGTACATTACATGTTTCTTTTATAATCCTATCAACAGTTCTGGGGTTAATCCTATAGCTCTTGCCAACTGATACATGCGAATAACCAGAAACAAAGTAAGAGTCACACATAGTGTATCGTAAGCATCTATTGGTTTGCGAAACTTCGATTCGTTCACTAGATATGGAACCACCAAAGACAACAATTGCTCAAAATTTGCATACGAAAAATAGTAAAAAATAGTTGGTAGTCATATAATTGTAGATCTATAACCAGATTTGTGTAAGCTCCTTTGCTCTCTCGCTCTTGGTAGAATTTACGTACCAAAAACCTTTTATTTGATTTTGGTTTTATTGTTTTGCGTTTCAACAAATAAAGCAAAATCAAATTATTTGTACTCTCATCCGACATCTTGAAATCGTGCTTTCTATTTGGCAAGCAAAGCCATTGTGAGCTGGAGATTAAGGAACATGCAGTTTTCCCTTTTCGTCAGCGCAAAAGCGAAAAAATTTTGCCTTTTGGAGATTGGCCTTTATAAACAGTACCACAAGCACTCAAAGTGGTCACAAGAGCATGGCCGCTGCGATTTCTCAGCGGCCGCACTTTTAGAACAGTAGATGCGCGCACTGATCTATAAAAAAGTCTTTTTTATAGATCAGTGGATGCGCGATCCAATTTTTTCAGATCAGTGAAAGGGATACAGCCAATAATTGCTAACAATGAACCTTTGCGCTACGCAGGCATCCCAAAATGCATTTCCAGACATTATTAAACCGATTTTGGTCGGTCCGTAGAAGTTGACCGCAATTGTTTGGATCTCTGCATTGGATATTTCTATGTAAGTAGACCTATCAAAGTGCAGACTTACATTGGGGTGGTTCAACGCACGGGTCACACTCCTTTATTGTTACAGGTGTCGTTTCTTACATCAATCTAGACGAACCAGCCCCTAAAGAAAACTGTTTGATTCTGCTTAGCAGCGTGTCGGTTTGCTGCGTGAAGCGGTCGATAGGTTTACCATGACATGTTCGAATCAAACTTTTACTTGTCTTTAGGTACTGGCCATGTCAACTGGAAAAGATCTGTCTCTGATTCCTGAAAAACTCGTGAAACAAAACAAGCAGTATATAAAGGAGACCTTTCGCTACTACGCAGACAGCCATTTCAATGCCTTGAAAAGGACAATCGAAAACGAAACTCCGTGCTATAGAGATTAAAGACTGTTCCTGCCTTCATTGTTTTAGAGAATTTGCTGTATGAAGTAATCAATTAGATTTTCTTGAATGCATAATGTGGCACTAGGCCATTGCCTCTGTGTTTCTAGACAGCCTAGGAATTAATACATTGAAACCTCACCCGGTGCTAATTTCTGCTAACGCGAAGATGTAAAGCGTGTTGAGCTTGTTATGAATCAGTAAAGTTTCCGTGCTCAAAACCTGCAGTTTTTTTAGAAATTGTGGACAAAAAATTATGACGTCACAATATGAATAAAAAAAATTGCAGTACAAAACTCTTTCTACTTTTTTCTGAAAGAAAACAAGATATTGGTATAGAAACATGATATTTTTGGAGAAATTTATCAAATTATAACAATTCTAAAAGCGATCTAAAAAGATGGATTAAAGAAATAAAGAAACGTCACCAAAGAGATGCAAAAGAAATAAATGTAGTGCAAAGCTCAAGTATGAAATTCAACCAAATGCCGCAATCCGCAATGAAGTAAAACCCAAAGACGTGGCAGCGATGGCAAAGCGTCACAAGACACCAAAAGGCATTTATTTATTATTATTTATTATTATTATTTATTTATTTATTTATTTATTGGCCTTTTTCGATCCACATCTGGGTATATATTTTTCCATCGTGTTTTTTCGGAACCTATTCTGACGTTTTATGCTCTGAGGAGTGTCAGACGAAAAAGCTTTTAGTATGTCGTAAAATGTTTGCTTTTTTCAAAGCCATTTTCAAATTCTGTACCGCAAAAAAATTGTTCAAAAGGCATTTACTTGCTTATACGAGAAGAAGGGCGACATTGCCAAAAGAAACTATCTTTTATTTTCCTACTCTGTTTCACAACAAGCTAATGTGTCAATTATAAACTTTTTTAAACATCTATTGACACATTGGAAGCATGTAACACTCTTCAAAGACAGTTTGTCTTTGCTCAATTCTTTGTTGATAACTATGCGTCCTTTGTTGATAAGACAACTTCTCGACTAATTTACAAGAAGTGGCACTATGGTCGCCGCAGAAGGGTTAAAATAAACTTCGATTACAAGTGATTCTAGTTCACTGGAAAATGCACTTTTTGAAACAATTCTACCTTTACAAAATAATTGGACGGGTCTTCTTCAGATCGGGACAAAATCTCTTCATTGTGCTAATTTGGACTTCGTTTGTTTTGTTATTTGTAGTCATAGTTATTTATCGCCTTATCGTTATTTATCGTTATTTATCGATTGTTTATGACTCCTTTTGTTATCTAATTGCACCTTTTGATTCACTAATCATTTCTTTTGGGATTTTAGTATCATTATTCGATTTAATTAGTCTTTGGAATAATATCTTTTGTATTAACTATTATTATCTTAATACATAACTATGTAGTATTTCAATTAGTTCTTGTTTATGTTATACTTTGGGCGTGTTATTTTACAGAGTTAGTTGGAGTTGGAGATGGAATTATGGTTAAGAGCGATTAGGTTAAGATTTGATTCTATGTATGTTTAGGTTCTCGACGATGTATTAATGTTGCAAGATCCTTTTTAAAGATCTAGTCGACATGAATTATTTTTTTTATAGAATACGTATCAATATTTATGGATTCGCGTGTGATGATTTGGATTATTCTCTGAAAATTCCCTAGAAAGAAATATTACGTCAACCCCTATTATCATAAATTAATTGGGAGTGACCATCCCATTAATCATTCTGAAAACTGTACATAGTTATTCTGTTTATCATACCTTTCCCGCCTTTTGGAGACAACATGATACTATTTAAAACTGCCGAATATTTCTTGTGGTCCCTATTTGTTGGTTGGCCCAGTGGAAAGTACGGTGCGGCTAACACGGCCAAAGTTATTATCCTATCTCTTAAATCAAAGCTATTGTTTACATTCCCTCTCTCTCTCTTTCTCTTGGCCTAACTGACAGCAATTGTTTAGCCTGCGTCAATTATAAGGATGTGACGAACTGCAATGTTTTAGAGAAGACAACTTCAAGTCATTTACTTCGGTATCTTATGTGAACGGAACGACGTACTCATTACAATAGTATTTACAATCACACCTTTAATATAAGCCTTAGTAAAGAAATAAGAGAAACGTGTGTATAAAAGTAGTCTGGGACTAGCCCATCCAAGAGTATCAGTTGTACTATCTGATTCCGAGTCGTTGTCCTAAAAGCACTTCGGACTATCATTCGGGTTCATATGCGATGTTACCAACATCTTGTTCGTTGGAACGATTAACTCTAAGAACTATCAAGTCATTGGGTATTGCAATGTTTACATAACTGGTTTTTGCAGCCCTGCTGAACTGGACTTCCATCCATGCGATAAAGGAGATAAAGGAGGCGCTGCTTCGTGAAAATGTCTCCAAATGTAACATTGCTAATTTGTTCTTCGACAAAGTTGTACCACTCTAGTGCTTGACAATTTTCAAGTGATTTTCATTGCCTAACAAAACAGCTTTTGGACGTATCATTTCCTATCCTTAATGGGGAAAACGTGTAAATTTTCCTGGATTCTTCAAACTTTGGTTGCAAAATGTCCTCAACTTTCTAATGGTTGGTGTGTTTTCGCCCTTTTCTGCTTATTGCATCTAAATTATGTATTTTATTTTATTCTTTTGTGGTGTGTAAAAATATGTACTTGTATGCAAATGCATTTCCAGATTGGAATTTGTATCAGTTTTAATGGAAATTTTAATCGAGACACACTTAATCCTATTTTTTAAAGTGTCATCTATGTTATGGCAATAGAACTAGTTACATTTGTTGCTAGAACAATCATGCAACTTTTGTGCTACCTTTGTTTTGAATATGTCGATCTATCGACGAATCCTTAATCATTCAAAACAATGTGGTGTATTCGTCCTGAAATGTTGCGGGGGCAGTGTTGACATTTGCTGTAACCCCTGTGATTCGCGCACATGGCAAGTACATTTTTCCCCTATGCTACAGGAATTCAAACTCAAATTTCGAAAACGAGATTAATATCGATTACCATGTCATGTGACCACAGAATAGAAAGGGACATTTGCGAAAATCTAGTGACAAGGCCCAGTTTTGCAAACGTGCTTTGAACAGGAGGATGTCCGTGTCTGCAATATGTCGAGCTTCAAGAGCGTTGTCTCAGAAAATTATTCTAACGGCAAGGCGTTCTATATCCAGCCAAACAATTGCTGCCTCAGTTCGCACCCTTGCAAGCCAGGTAAGTTGGTGCTCTTTCTATCAACGGTGAACCACGAACTTATTATGTCTGTGGCCCACGCCAGGGAGTAGTGGCCCACGCAGTACTAGGGTATTTCTCAAATTAGACACGCTAACGACAAGAAATTGTACGGTGCTTCAAATTGTAATATGCTTACGTTTTCTCTAAAAAAATTCAATCATGTTGGTAGCGCTCGGGGTCAAATAGGGAACGGGGTTAAATAGGGAAATCGGGGTCATATAAGGAAATCGTTAATAACTCCAAATATTGGACTGATATCTCAAAACAAACCTCAGAATCGGATTCGGCATGCTTCAAACTACCCATAATATGATTTTTTAATTCAACTACGGTAATTTTAGCAGTATAAATCGCAATGTTTTGCTTCTACGTTAGCTTGAGGCTGGCTACGGGAGCAAATAGACAAAACTTGTTAAAAAAGCACCGTTTTAATTCAAAATATATAGCAAAAGGTAGTAATCGCAAAGAAAAATACACACTCTTTTCATATCAATCCAAATTTCAAACATCCAGCTCCAAGATTACAAGATTTCTCAAAATAAATCAGCTGAGTGATCGACGCGCTCGGGGTCAAATAAGGAAATCGCTGTTTGGGGTCAAATAGGGAAATCTTCAAAAACAGCAAGGAAAAAACACGAAACAGGGAACTAACCTCATTTCAGCACGTAAAATCGTCAAATCTATCCTTAACACCATTTAGCATGCTAGAAATCAAGGTATATCATTTGATAAATTCATATCAAGTCAATGCATCACATAAATTTAGGCCCGTGTTTACAGATAGATCTCCTTCGCACTTCGTACTATGAATTGTTGCTAAGACCATTAAACCACAGTTTTATTTATCATTTAAGTCACAGGATTAATTTGCTGAATAATATTCTTCATATTCTAAATATTGAAAAATAATCTTCAAAAAAATATTGTTCATTCTTCAAAACTTTTTTTTGGGGCTAAGATGTTCCCAGGAAGTTATTCTTGTCTTGAAAATACTTTTCCGACCACATCTTTGAAATCAGTATGGCACCAATAATCAGTGCTAAAATGTATTATGATTTATGTTATTTGATGCAAAACGAAATAACTATTAGGTCAAACTATAAGGAAATGTGCAACCTTAAAGAGAATTTGGCCCACTCCAACTGTTTTTCAAACTCAATGAAAGTTTACATCATTAATGTAAAGGCCACTGATCATTTTAAGCCCTGGAAAAATTCTTGTAATTGACCGAAAGTTGCATTTATGGAAGCATGAAAAATGCACAGTCAGCAAAATTTCGACTTTCAAATTTTTCAAATCTGATGATACCATCAGATAGAGCTTGTAACGTGAATGTGACTTCCAGTCTTCTGCCAGAAGGTTCCCAAGGCTTAATGGTTTAAACCTTAAAAATTTCGGTTAGGCTGGTTGTTAGGTGGTTATGCAAAATTCCCTGTCTATAAAATATCTATTCTGTAGAAACATGTAAGTCAAGCTGCAGTATTTATTTTGATTTCTTCTTGAGAACATTGTAAGAGTTGAATTGACTTAGTTTTAGTATCGCATTAACTTTATTTTAGCATTATTTCTTGCTATTTAACCCACCTAAGACTGGAAACAACAGTATGACTATAGTATGAAGAATCTATTAAACAACTGAGCTTTCTGGTCATTAGGACTCTAGGTGGTCAGCAGAGCCAAAGAAGATGTCCCAAAATTCAAAAATCCTTCTAGCACAGTATGTCTCCTGGGCATGTCTGTGCAGGGGAGGTGACATGGGCTGTACTGAGAAACTAAAATGAAGATTATCTATAGAAAACAGCTTATTATGCTAAACAGTTGGTTCTTAGAGTGTGGTTATTGCCATCCTCCCTTGTTAAAGGATTTTAGCAATGATTAAGTTTAAAACTTGCACCCAAACATTTTTTAGGCTGCAAGGATAATAAAGTTGCACCAATTTATCAGCTCCTCCCTTTCATTGTCTACCCTGTCTTTTTGGGGCTGGTGCCACCCGTGTCTGCTGGCCCCTTCCGGTGGTACCCTCTACACAAGAGACTAATAGTTTTGACTATTAGTTTTGGTACATGTATGTTTCGAATTTGTTTAGTTGTTCCCAACGAACAAGTTGAACCAAACAAAGATAAATATTTCATCTGGTGCCCTTAGATTCCTCTCAAAAGTACCAAATGATCTCCACAGTTCCAAAGAGAATTAATTCCCCATTTTTACCCAAGTGCAGGGCCCTTTGGCTTTTCTTTATACAATTTCAATATTTTTAGCTGCAAAGATTGGTTTTTAAGACTCTGTCCATTTTGTATGTGAGTTGGTCCAACTTGTCCTGACACCTCCTTAAAAATTTCTATTTTAGTTTCAGGAATGATGTTTGACAATTTCGAGATGCTTTGCTTTGGTAATTTTGAAATATGAAATAATTGCAAGATATCATCATGAAATATGAAATAATTTTATCCCCCTTATAGGGACTCACTAATGAATTGGCAGTTTTAGCTTTCATTGAACAACTTTAGCTTGTGCTGGTCAGCATTAGAACCATGTGATTGTCACAAGTTGCTGTCAAAATAATGTTGTTAATCAAAGTGGAAATCTGGTCTTTGTAAGAGCAATGGAAAAGGATTAACCAAGATAGAAAATATGCACCACTTTGGTTATGTGTAGCAGATTGAGTTTTTTCCAGATGCTACCCCACCCCCTGATTTTAAAAGCTTTGTCATGAAAAGTGTTTAAAAAACATTTTTTCAAGTGGAATGGAAATAGCAGGCAATCCACGTTTTTAGGGGTGGATAAAAAAATATCAGAGTCATGTTAGGTAGGATAAAGGAGGTCTTGGTGTCATCCCCCAGGAAAGTTTTCCAGGGCCACATTCTAAAGATTAGCATAGAATGGCCTTGGAATAATCTGATATCTTTGTACTTTGATTTGATATTTTGAAATGATCTACGCTTGTGGTAAAGCCATTGATGCTCAAAATACAAAATGTATAGACTAGCATATTTCAATTATTTGGGAAACTTCAGTCTGAATTTCTCTCAATAGAAAATTAATTTCAATACATTTCAATCCAACATGTCCATATGTCCCACACTTCAAGTTGACTAAATATATAGGAAGGGGGGTTAAAAAATAAATTTAGTCATATACAAAAATATAAGAGTGGCCTCATGCTAAATTAAAGTCTGAAGTCAAAATTTTATGAAATGCCTTAAGAGTTTTTGCAGAAATAAATGGTGTGCACGCAGTGGTGCTATCAAAATAGCAAGGGGGGCTCTTGCCCAAAATATTGCGAAAAACAATAGCAAAAGTAGTGATCTGCCAATTTTCGGCATCAACAAGGGGGGCTCAGCCCCCCCTGAGCCCCCCTTGCTCTACACCTCTGTGTGCACGCATTTTAGAACAATTCTAAAGTTGCATTTTGCCCACTGGAAGTTTGCTGCACACATTGGACCAAAATTGAATGTGCATCTATGACATGCTGTTCTCGAGAAATCTGACTTTAAACTTCTCAAATGATTCTGATTTTTCAATATCAATTTTCATGCCTTGTTGCATGGGTCTGTCACATAAGATTCCTGGCAACTGTGCCGCGACTTCAAATTTTTTTACATGTAGGAAATAATTATATCTGTATTTAGAGTCTACGAATAAAACAGCTTTTGTGAATCTCAAGCAACTTGCTGCACATTTGGAATCAATTAAAAGCTTCTATTAAACAAAGAACATATACTTGCATGTAGCCACCCACTGCTACTCAGTGCATGCCTTTCCAGTTAAAAGATCTTTCAGAAACTCTTCTAGAAAATTGTATGGTCATATCATACAGAAAAGTTTTGATTCTTCTTTAAATGCCTGCTAAACTGTTTGATATTTCATTCAAAGTTTGCAAATTGTGTCACCCACCCAATCTGGCATTTCTTTAAGGGCTGATTTTGTTCAATGCTGTTCATATGATAACTCTTTCGCCTCAACTTGGTAGCTGCTCACAATTATATGTAGTCTGCCTCAAAATGACCACCCATGTTGGGGTTAGAATATCTATGACCATAACATTTTAACCCCAACTCAGGTGGTTTTTTGGTTCTGATATTCATCAATAAAATCAAGGTTAAGCCAGCAGAGTAGGCATGGGAAATTTTCCTTATTCCTAAGCAACAGTTTTCTTAGATTGCCAGATGAATTGAGCTCATAGATAGATTTGATTGCAGGCACATGATGCAAAAGCTCACTCGCAAGATCCTGCAAAAGCAAATTATGAAGCAAGGTGCGATCTAGCAGCGTGTTACAGGATTCTTTATAACCTTGGATTCAGTGAAGGCACGTGCAACCATTTGTCACTCTCTTGCCCTGCCAAAGACGGCTCTGGCAAAGTGATGCTCATAATCCCATATGGTCTTTATTGGACAGAGGTAACTGCTTCCTCACTCATTGGGGTAAGCCTGAAGGAGCCTAAAAACCCTGTAGTAGTGGAGGAAGGTTGTGGCCAACCTGATATTTCGGCCATGTGTATCCATAATGGAATACACCAAACACGTGCTGAGAGTGGAATCACATGCGTACTGCATTCACATGTTCCTTATGCAACTGCCCTGACCTGCATCAAAGATCAGAAACTAGAAATGACTCACCAGAACTCAACCAGGTTTTATGGGGAAATCTGCTATGACAATGGCTATGACGGAGTTGCTACCAGCTTAGATGAAGGGTTTCGACTTGGGAAAGTTCTCAAAGATAAGACAGTGATGATGATGGGTAATCATGGTGTCCTTGTTCTTGGTAGAACGGTGTCAGAAGCAGTGGATCATATGTACTACCTTGAAAGGGCAGCACAAGTTCAGGTATGTATTTGAGTACCACGGCATCTTCGAGCTTGAATTTTGAATAACTCAAAACTTTTATAAAGGAAACTTTAGCGAGACATGAAGTCAAAGTTTTTTTGCTAATTAAAGAGGTTAACCCATTTCACTTTCTTTGGGGAGGGGGGGGGGACGAAAATTACTGGCTGCTAACAATGAGCCTTTGCGCTCGGCAGGCATCCCAAAATGCATTTTCAGTCAGTCTATAATCGATTTTGGTCGACCCGTGGAAGTTTCCGCCATTGTTTGGATAGTCCCTTGAATGATTTGCCACACGCACAAAGGCTCATTGTTAGCAGCCAGTTATTTTCGTTTCAGTTGCCTTTGACCTCCACCTAATTCACATAATTGGATCCGTTTCTTATAAACTAGTGGGTTGAAACAAACACTGGGCTTAAAAACTCCAGTTTTGCTAGAAGCCCCGGAAGGGAAATCGTTTTAAACAATTAATTCAAGTTTACTACTCTCTTTTTTTTATTAGAACAATTTTATAAGATTACGAGCCTCAAAACTGGTCAAAAGTTAAGAACAAATTAAGAACAAGTTGAGGTTGAGCTTTTCTGCAAAATGCAATTTTGAACAACGTTTTTTCTCAAAATCAAGGATTTTTAGCGATGTGTGAGTGCTTTCTCGGTGAATATTCAAATTTGTCAGCAAATTAAGGCTGTCTCACTCACTTTGTTGGCAAATGAGGCCTGAACATCTCCTTAGAGCGAAAAAGCTAGCAATAGCACTGCTTACACCCTCTTAATTTAAGAACAAATTAAGAACAATCCAGCCTCAGATTTTCGAAAAAATTAAGAATAGTCAGTTTGAACTTAAATTTACTGGTTCTTAAAAAAAAGAGTGTATGTGACGATCGCTTTTGTCGCTCTTTGTTCGTCGAAGTAGCGTTACCTGTTCACCGAAGCAAATCGTTTCCAGAGGCAGTGAGGTTTCCCAAGTGTTTACATTATTGTTTCATACTGCTAAGATATCACATGAAACCACATTGATCACGCCAAAAACAACGACCCTTTATCGAGAAGGCTCATTTACCATGACTCGATGTCATTAACATTTCCACTTTGAACCCTGCATTGGATATTCCTATGTGAGAAAATTTATAAAATCCAAGTGCAGACTTCCAATGGTCCACAACGCTCGGCTCTTACTCCTTTATTGTTGCAGATCGCACTACATTTTCTTGAATCGATCGAAACGAAACCCTTCAAACAAATTGACGGGTTTCGATTCTTTCTAGCAGTGGGTTGGTTTGCTGTGTGGGGCGATCGACAGTTTTGCTATGGTATGTACGGATCCAATTCTGTTTGTCTTTAGGTATTGGCCATGTCAACTGGAAAGGATCTGTCTCTGATTCCCGATAAACTCGTGGAACAGAACAAGCAATTTTTGAAAGAGAACGCTCGCCACTACGCAGATAACCACTTCAATGCCTTGAAAAGGACAATCGAGAACGAAACTCCTTGCTATAGAGATTAGAGACTGTTCCTGCCTTTATTGTTTTAGAGAATTTGCTGTATGAAGTAATCAATTAGAGTTTTATGAATGGATTATCAGGTACTAAAATTGCAGCCATAAGCGGACAAGGGTGCTGGGGGAGGCCAGAGCCCCAATAGAATCTTACGAAGCCTGCTCCTTTTTTTACTTTCATATTTCTACACGATAATCCCATCAGAAATTTAAGTAAAACTTTTGAATAAGTAACAAGCTGATAATCCATTTAAAAATTAGGTTGAGATTATAATTGAATTCAAGCAGACGTCTGATCTTCCTGGGAGTCGTGTTTTATTTCTGGTTTAGCGAGCCCTGTAAATGTGTTTTTAATTTTCGTTTAAACTGATAGAGCGAGGGGATCTCCCTTAATTCTATAGCAGGGGCTGAGGCTGAGACCACTCCCTTTTTATTTGTGGTACACGCCTTCTATTTTATTTGAACGAGGTGATCTCCCTTAATTCTATAGCAGGGGCTGAGGCTGGGACCACTCCCTTTTTATTTGTGGTACACGCCTTCTATTATATTTGAGCGAGGGATCTCCCTTAATTCTATAGCAGGGGCTGAGGCTGAGACCACTCCCTTTTTATTTGTGGTACACGCCTTCTATTTTATTTGAACGAGGTGATCTCCCTTAATTCTATAGCAGGGGCTGAGGCTGGGACCACTCCCTTTTTATTTGTGGTACACGCCTTCTATTTTATATCAGATGCGACGGTTGACCCAGGCCGGTACTTCTTTCATACCTCTTCAGATGTCAACTATAGCAGGGTGCCCTGATGCTCCCCGGAACCAAGCTCGCCTTTTTATTTGTGGACACGCCTGTTTAGTTATGATATCTATATCTCCTAATTCTATGCAGGGCTGAAGGGCTGGACCACTCCCTTATAGTTTGTGGTACCGACGCGCTTCTCATTTTAAATCCTTGAACTTTGAGGGCATCTCCACTTAATTCTATAGGCAAGAGCTGAGGCGGAAGGATCCACTCCCATTTTATCTCTGTGTAACGCACTCTCTATGTATATTTACGAGGGATCCCCTTACCTTAATTCTATAGCAGGGGCTGAGGCTGGGACCACTCCCTTTTTATTTGTGGTACACGCCTTCTATTTTATTTGAACGAGGGGATCTCCCTTAATTCTATAGCAGGGGCTGAGGCTGGGACCACTCCCTTTTTATATGTGGTACACGCCTTCTATTTTATTTGACCGAGGGATCTCCCTTAATTCTATAGCAGAGGCTGAGGCTGGGACCACTCCCTTTTTATTTGTGGTACACGCCTTCTTTTTTATTTGACCGAGGGATCTCCCTTAATTCTATAGCAGGGGCGGATCCAGGATTTTTGTGACTAAAGCTCAGATCTTTTGGGGCTGGGACCACGCCCTTCTTATTTGTAGTACACGCCTTCTATTTTATTTGAGCGAGGGATCTCCCTTAATTCTATAGGTATTTCGTTCCAAGCTTTATAAGGCGCTCTATAGGTATTTCAGCACAATTTTCATCATCAATCAAGCAACGATTTTTTGAAGCGTACACTTTGAAGCGTGAAGCGAGACAAAGAATTTTCTCTCGTGCGATTGGTCTTCAGGTTCTGGAATATTAAACAAGGTGGGCATGTGTTTAGCAAAGAAAATATCAAGCGTGCATTGGGCTTACTTACCCTATTACCCCGCTGCAAAGCGCGTGCGCTTATAAACGGAAGTTCACGATTTTGCCATTTTCAGGTTACGAGAGAATGATTCAGATACAGGCGCATGCGTCATAAAGAAGAAAGTTTTTAGCAATGAAATTGCGTGATTAATGTTTTGTTGTAAATTATTGTGATCATTTAATTTATGCTTGAAATAGTAATATGTTTATCTGGAAGTTTTCTTAAAGACGCTTTTGCTTAGGATTTAAGTGATTTGCCTTTTATGATTTTATCGCAGTCAGTTTTTAACGTCTGTATAATGAGAGATTCAGAATCTAAATAGTCTAGCCGCATAATTTGTATAATCAATGGTTTTGATAATATTGACGTCATCATTCTTTTGTTTTATTTTTTGGCGAAAAGATCTTCCGTGGGCCTGATAAGAAAACCTTATCCATTTAATACAATTTTCTACTTAGTGAAATCAGCGCCCTTTTGCTCTTGGATAATCAATATCGGCAATGCTATTTGCTTCCCTGGAATATCATCTATATATTTGTGTACAGGTAGGCTGTTAATCATTAGATTACCACCCATATCTCACGCTATCTCTCCGAACAGTGCTGGCATTCTGAAGGCCCATTTCCACTTCGTTCGGATTTCAGATGCGAACTCATTGTCTGCAGTTCGCATCCGAACGTATGCAAATCACATCCGAACGTTCGCATCCGAATTTGACGCGTTTTGTTTTCATCCGAATTCGCATTGCGAACAGAAAGGTGCCGGATATCGCTAGCCAATCAGAACACTGCATTTCTAGACGACCACCACTTCTGTGCACACAGATTCAAAGATGGCGTCTTCTCTCTTTTGATCAGACTTCAAGATCATAGGAGCAACCAAACGCAGCAAATTCTCAAACAAGCGTGGAGACATATGGAAATATTTAAAAAAACTCTCGTGATCTGCCAATTGCATTTTTCTCACCAAGTTGAAATACTCTCCTTGTTGTTTCCTCTGTTGAAGGATTGGTCGTAACCAAAATCTCTTACGGTATTTGTCTTTTCTTCTCAGCTGTCTTCTTCTCATCAGCATCAAAATCAACAATCTTCGTCGATTAAAAGCAGCCATTTTCGATTTCGATAAACAACAATTGAAAAGAGCACCAAAATTGTCAATTTTTGGACTCCTTTACAAAAGATTGGTCCGAATGTTGTGGAAGTGTGGATTGGAGTCGAAAAAACGTTCGTCGTTTGGAAATCGGAGATTGGATGCGAAATCCAAAATCCGAAATCCGAAATCCGAAATCCGAAATCCGAAATCCGAAATCCGAACGAAGTGGAAATGGGCCTTGAAACTGCTTGTTTATACATTGATGACATCACTGTATGTTGATGACTCCATTAAGGTCTCCTATGCTACAATCTGATTTCAGTAGTAGGAATGCCTTAAATTTCCTACATGGTAAATGCCTTTTTGGCCAAAACTACCATCATCCCACTTTCGGGCATCACTCCAAAGGTGAAATGCCTGACGCAGGCCCGGATGCCTATTCGTTAATGCAAATTTCAAGATGGCTCATTGATTAGCATCGCGAATTTTCAGATCTAAGGGTATGGGGCTCGATCCCCTGACATGACCTTCACCTAGAGTGAGGAGGGTCACCAGCTCTTTGCAATTTCAGGCATAGGAATTACGAGGTGTGGTCACATTGAGTGGAAGGACCAGGACACTGCTCAATAAGCATAGGTTTTCGGTGTCCAAAAACTATCCTTGGATGCTAGGTAGAGACAAATTCAATACAACGAATACACCAGTCTGGAAGCTGTCGTGTCTTTGCACAACTGCTCGTACACCTCTGAAGCCAGTCATTCTGCCTTCAAGTACTCGATTGCTATCCTTTACAGTCAAACTATAAACAAACGTAAACAGCCTTTCTTTGGTAGGTCTTGAAATATGAATAAATAAATTATAATGCACAATACATATAATAAATGATTCAATAAATAACTCAAGGTAAATGAAGATAATTCCTTTTTACTTTTTTCAGCGAAATTTGAAAAAAAAACAATTATTGCGTTACCGATGCGGGGGAGTTTCTTTTCATTCTATCGTAATTTGCAGAGGAATTCACACAACGACGAAGGTTTGAAGTTACTTCTTAGAAAGTCTCAACAACTCCGCTTGAGAGCTCATTGTCAGCAGAAACAGAAGGTGACAGTGATTCGTTTATGATTGTCTTCGCAAGCACGGTAACACGTTCTAAAAAGCATGGATACAAAAGTCCTAGTGGCTGGAGGTTTGTGTTTCGTTGGTAAGTCTTTTAGTTAATGTTTAAAAGTGGCCAATTTTCGACTTCTTGCAATATTTTGTATTTTTTTGATAACTTTTGAAATTATCAGATGTTTATACTCTGAAGGCTGTTGAACCAATTGTACTTTAGATGTTAATTTTCCGCTTTCTCGTTCTATTTTCAATTATTTTTTGCGCAGACCCATCGTGTTCTTTTTACTGCATTAAACCACGGCGCGCTGAGAGCCACGGTTGGCTCTGGGGCAGTTTTGGCACAACTTGCGTTTTTGGACAGCCTATGAATAAATATCTTTTGGACCGCCTGTGCATGCATGGGGCTTGAAAAGGGAAAATGAGAAGAGTTCGTGTATTGCGCTAAAATATTCGACCCCAGATGAAATGGTCGTAGGAGAATTCTCTTAGCATTTTTATGGCTCCACTTTTGGCAGTGGGACGCAGGCGATTGTCTCCTCTGCCCCTCTATAAGTGGTCTTGACTGCTCTTTCTACAGCTAGTTATCGGAGTAAGAGAGGCCTGTAACTGAATTCCATGCTAGCTGATTTAGGTTAAATCTTCTGCTAAAAAGTAAGGAACAGAAATACCGAGTTTGACAGCGTTAAGAATTGAGCAAACCTTAGCTAATTCCTGCTAGTTGTCGTGCCTAATTTTGTATTACTGTTCTAATTTGTCTACCAAGTATATATCTTGTTCCAGCTAAATGTTCATACCTGTGTATACTATAAAGTAACCAGCACAACTCACAACAGTTGCAAAAGGCCCGAGTAACCTATAAAGGTATGCCACCATAGCCTTTTCGGTCCGGGTTATTAATTGGTCCAATGCGGATCATTCTGAGCAATGGAAAACAACAGCCAACTACCATCAGGATCACCCAGCCAAGCAAACCAATCATAAACAGGCTATCTGTGAACTCTGCGAAGACATTTCCTTTCTGTGACGGCATCATGAAGAACTTGTATTTGAAGACACCTAAAGATGGCGTCAGCATGATGACGGTGTAGATACAGCCGACGAATAACGACACACAGCCACGTACGGGCCAGCAATCGACCTTGTCTGTTTTGCTCCATCTGTAAAACGTTGTAATGCCTTTCCACAAGCTGATGATCGTTAGGCCAAGAAAATTGAACGCAAGCGCGGCAATAACGACGTATGTGCGCTTTGCGAATACTCGCTTGTCGTTGCATGTTGGGTCTTGGGCACATTCCCAGCACAAGAAGCCCATAGCGCCCCATCTTTCGGAATAAAGGTAAACAGCAATTGAGGCACCGGGGACGTTTAAGGCAAAGCTCAGCAGGGCTCCGAATGTGAACTTGATATCTGCCAGCTTTTCTGGATTCTCAATAAGATAATGCTGCTCGTTTTTGCACTTGATGATAAACCAAACGAAGGCGACTATGTAGCAGACGAGTATCGCTGCAGACAGGAACAGAAAGAACAGATAGGTATCAACAACACGCCCGAAGCTATCGATTTTATCTTGGTAATCTCGTTTGTCCCATGCAGAATTGGTGCAGAATTGGTATCCTTTTGTGTAATTAGAAAGGTAGCCATCCTTCTTGATGAGTGCTTTGTATCGGTCACGTGATATCTGTGCCTCTGAGTACACCGCAATGTCGGTTCCAAGGTCCAGCAGATTCAGGAATACAAGAATGGCGAATTCGCAAAAGAGGCCCCGCAGCGTCTTCGGCATGTTCCAGGCTTACAATTGCGTTCTCCAGGGATTTCAGATGGGCCTAAAAACAAATAGCAAAACATTTTGGGTTGTTTTCACAAATAGATATGAGCGACCTTTTTTACCCACTAGTATAATTGCAGTAAATTTTGTAGTCTTCTTTCGTTGTTTTCCTAATTAAGGTTTTCAGGTAAGGATATTTTCTAAAGGAAAGATAAACAGTTTTCTAGGCTCTTGTTTCTTACCTGTCTTTCATGCATGGTTTCACCAGCAATGCCTGTCAACGATTTGGTATGCTACACTAAATTTTTGACTATTTTTTACTGCATTTCCCTCTCCCCCATCGAAGAACGTTGTTGTATGCGAAGTTTAAAGGTTCGGTTCGGTGCAATGAATTAATTTCTGATATCTTAATATTTAACTCTACCATCAAAATCGTTTTAGGGGAGACAGGTGCTGTGTAGGTATTTTTATTTAAAACAGTTGATTTTTCAAACAACACTCAAGTGACTGTCCTTTCCAAAGTCTTTCGACAGGGATTAATGGCTTGTCTGTTTGGCGGTTAACGCGTGAAATAAAAACGACTCCTCACATGTTAGTCAATTGTTTATTGAAAATCTGTTTCAAATAATAGTAAAAACATTTGTTTATATCAAGCAAATTGTGTAAGCATTTTGCATACGGCTTAAAGTTATATCGTTATTCTAGGAGAGCAGGTTTTATGTTTAACCCAGGAAGAGTATCCAAACACGTCTGTCCTTTTGGGATTGTTGGAGGAAAACCAAATACGTATTTAATCTAGTGACCATCTGGCGTAAGGCTTTACGTAATTGTTTTTTTAAATGAGCAGTCAGCACTCAGAAGCAGCAACTGGTTTCAATCTAAATGTTTAGGCTCGCGGTTTTCTGTTAGGTATTTTTCAAGGACTGCTCCCTCTAAAGAGAATATTTGCCCCTGCATTTCCAATCGGATTTGTTGTATCGAAAGCAAACATTTTCTGCTACGAAACCCCTCTTCTTTAGGCTGATATCAAAACGTAATGCTATTTTTGTAAAATTTAATTATTTCAGTTATGAGAGTTTAGAAGAGGAAAAAGAGATACAGGCAGGACGATATAATTAGTGTTAAGTGAAGGACCTGCTGAAAGCATTTAGACCAATTAGGGGGGGGGGAGGGTGTCCATTGTAGGAGGGTGTTTGTTGTAGGATGGTGCTCTTTGAAAATAGTTGTCCGTTATTGGGAACTGTCCGTTATGGGGAGATGTTCGTTATTGGAAGGTGTCCGTTATAGAGAGATGTCCATTCTAAGTAAGTGTCCGTTTTAGAGAGGTGTCCGGTTAAGGGAGGTGTCCGTTGTATGGAGGTGTCCGTTGTACAGAGGTGTTATGTTGTATGGAGGTGTCCGTTATAGAGAGGTGCCCGTAATACCGACGTGTTTTTCAAGGGTAGTGGTCATTGAAAAAAGCTGTCCGTTATTTGGAGGTGTCCGTATTAGGGAAGTTCCCGTAGCAGAAAGGCGTCTGTTGTCAGAAAGTGTTCGTTGTTTGGATGTGTCCGTTATAGAGAAGAGCCATGGTGCAATCGAAATATTTTATAACAAAATTGCTCTCCCTTAACTGAGTTCAGTACTCGGCTATTATAGATAATCGTTATTTTTATTCAAGACGCAAATTTCCTTATGAAGTTGCCATAGTTACTCATACGGGTGGAAAAGAACATGCGCAAAACCTTTCTGCAGGGGCTTGATTTCGAACGCACTCCCATTTATGGCAGCTGATATTTATGGATCGATAGGATCCTCAAACAAGCAGGCAAATGTTTGTTTGTGCTATTTTTCTAACGAAATAGTAATAAATTTTTAGATAATTGTAAGGTTATGTTTTTTAGCATATTAATGGAAAGGCAAAAAGCTCTTTACTTATTCAAGGATAAGATTCGATTAAACAGGCAAATTTTCATAAATGCAGGGTAGCTTTGCTGTTGGACTGTAAAATTTAGAAAGAAAATTTCATTAGAGACAAGTTACTGATATTGGCGATCGACTGTTACGCAACTACTCGAAATTAAACTCTTCCATGTCACTTGACATTCCATACTTACATCATTAGATTTAACTGAATTGCTATACTGATTAAAGAAAATTCAAAGATATTCTTAGACAGTCAAGAAAGGAGGGGGTTGATCACTCTTTCTAAACAGGCATACTGGAATCGAAAAAAATAGTACGCCAAAGATTACCTTGGGTAACAGAGCCACAAAATTGTGAGCGTGGAAATTAGAAGATATTAGTGGAGAAGCGGAGGGGCCCGTGTTCTCTGATTAAGCGCTTGAAATTTTGTGTCTCTGGTACCCAGGGTAGCCAAAGATATGTACCAAGGAAATGGACGGATAGTGCTCACCTCACCGAGAGAAAATTGCCAGCTTGGCTCTAAATGAACTGGTGTTGTAAACGCATGAAAGGTACCCCCTCCCACCCCTCCTGAGATGATATAGTTTTTAGCAGATATTTTTAATGCCAAAATTGAAGTGTGCTAACTCGGCTCCAAGTACTCGTCCAAATAGAAGAAATAAACCGGCGGCAATAATGCCCTGTCCGCCGAAGACCTGTGGCGCCATACGCGGCCATTCCAGTCTGGCCAGCGTACGATATTGGTTTAAAGCAATACAATTTCTAGGGATTTTTTTTAGATTTATCTCGAAAACAAAATACGTTAAAGGTTTTTTACGGATTCGCTTTGATGTGGGCAGTATTTGGTGATCATGGTAACTATGAGTTGTTGGCAATAGCGCCATTTTATCAACGATTTTGAAATCATAGCCATACCTAATAAATTCTCTTTGTTGTAACTGCGAAATATTAATGTTATATGAACAGTAGAAAAGAGCATATAAGAATTGCCCTTATTGATGTTGCGTATGAATATAAACAAGAAGCAATGGAATGTTTTAGGATGTTTTGCTACCCACCTATGGTCAAGTTGTCAAATGGCAATCAATTTCTCTATTGCGTTGGATACTCAGAGTTCGATAGCCATGCGTTTCCAGAGGTCGGCAGCCAAGCCATGAAAGAGATCTGTACAGTTTAGTTTCTTTTTGCGATTTTGGATTTCTTGTCTCGAACTTCCATACTTTGCAGATGAAGTAGTGATATTTCGAGAATTTTTCCCAAACTTTAAACTAGGCAGATGTTGAACGGTCAATTAGCATTTGGGTCGTGGACGGGGAGCTCTCTATCGACAGATGCAAAAAATACGACTATGCATTCAAAAGGATGGGCGACAAAACGGACAATTGATAGACAGCACATGAAAAGCAACATCAACGAGACTGTTAAATTCTTAATAATGATCAACGCATTACGCTTTTTTCGGTAGCATAAACATTTTTTGGTAGAAGACTGAAGTGTTTGATATGAAGACGATTCTACATTGATGGAGTACTTCTTGAATGACTCCCCCCCCCGTCTCTTTGACCCAAATGTACAGCTGCTTTTTTGTTCATTTCTTTTGGAAAATGAGCACTTGTTGCAGGTGAAGCGAGTGAGATGAATGAGATTATAATATATTTAGGACACAGCACAATAAGAATTCGCAGGCTATGTGCAAAAAAGCCATATTCTAACGGCCTGTTTGAAAATGTGATCGGAATCATCCCTGCTGCTTAGCAACAAAGCTCTGGCAAATGAATCAAAGGAATTCGCCAGCAGGTATGAATAGAATGTTCCGTAACATTTTGCTTAGGTTCATTTCACAAAACAAAAGATGGCGTCCCATCAACCAAAGTTGCAATGTAACTGGTTGATTCGTTACATTGGATAGTTCTCCAATAGCGGGCATATAAGCGTAATTAATCTCAGTGAAAATATTTAGCGTTAAGTGTTCACGTTTCCCAATAACATCAGATTCAGATTGCTTTGAAGGCAGGCAATCAGTTAAGTAAAAGTGCGTCGGTTTAAATTCATTATGCTTAGATTCCCTTCAAATTGGCCCAAAGCAAGAAGTTGTTATTCTTAAATTGGAAAATAAAGACATCATGCCATAGAATAGAAATCTGTGATCGTACTAACGTCCATAATGATAATGTATGAAAACGAGATTTTAGGACATTACTGGATCTGGGTTCCGCTGACCTCTTCCCGCTGCTAAATGCTGGTTACAGCATATTGAAGCGGATTATCGGATGTGAATGCTATTCTCTGATTGGACGAGACAATTTTAATTTGCCACAGCAATTAAGTCTTACCTACTTAATCACCCTGTGTCATTAATCACCTTGTTTTTTGGAAGGCCATCAAGTGATTTTCAATTCTTTTGGTTGTTCTCAAATTTGCCAGCACTAGAGGCAATTCAATAGATTTCAGAACACAACATTCTCTGCCCCTTTGGTGTTTTGTTGAATTGCTTTAGAGCTACAGCTACATCCATGGACTTTGCCTAAATTAGCGATCGGTCTTCTCGTATAAGCATGACAATTGTTTGTCAAAATCCTACTTGTAGAATTCAAAAAGAGAAGCTAGCTCATTCTTAAAGGCCTATTGTGCAAAGGAAAGATGATTAGATTCTTCAGCCTGACATATTTCATGCACCTCTCTCGGTAGAACCTATTTTGAGCAATTTATGCAGTTTAATCCAAACCTTGTAGAAGATATTTCGATAATACCTTTCTATTGTTTAGTAAAGTTGTGCATTTCAAACGCTTGGTGCAATGGCTGGTACAAAATAGCTGGTACAATGATTTGAGCCTGTGTTGCGGATATGTCTCTTATCTGGAGCATGTTTATGACGCCCCCAAAAACTTCTGTGATTGAATTAAACCAAACAAGGAGGTGAGAATGTCTTTTTTGTGTGATAGCTTTCCTTTATTTTTTATTTGTCTAGCAACGCGATCTGTTTTGCTGACGCCCAATCAAATTTTTAAAAAGATAGTAAGAATTTTATTCAGACACAGCTCGCATACATAAAAAGATTTTATTGTTGCTTAGCGCGTTGTAGCTATTGAAACATTCTAATTTTTCAATTGCTTAGATTTGTTTTTATTCAACCAGTTTCTTGTAATGACATAAAAGTTTTCTTTATTTCCTTAAAACTACGCTAAGTTTTAGAGTAAATAGGAATGCTTTAAGAAGATATTTCAGACTGAAAACGGAAATTTCTCAAGAATTATGAAGCTTGGAAATTCTTATGATTTCTGGAATTCTTTTAAAAAGAGTGAAATGATCGTCTAGGTATTTTTCTCTTGAATAGACTGATGTTCTTGGTAGCATTCACAGTGATAAATGGCAAGGACAAGGATATCAACTACTGACAAGTGTAATGTAGATAAGAAGACGATACTCGATTGTGCATTGGTTAATCGAAAAGGCTTTGATAAATTTGATAGAATGATTATTGATGAAGAAAGGAGATATGTTCTAGAAAGAGTGGGGAAATATAGTGTGAAAGAATCCGATCATAATACAATGGTGCTTGACTTTAACTTCAGGCAAAAGGGTGTCTATAACCAAAATCCTAAAAAGGAACAAGGGCACTGGGTCTTATCAAGTGACTCACTTAAGGAATTTGATAGACAAGTGAAAATTAACAAAATAGAAAATGTTTGGGATCGAAACAAACCAGTAAATGTACTATATGAACAGTGGAAAAGGAAAATATATGAAATTATGGCAAAATGCTTTAAGAAAAGGTACAACAGAAATAAGCACCATGCTGCAATGAGGACATGTAGGGAACTGAGAAAGAAGAAAAGAGAGTTAAAACAGAAACTAAGTGAAGCTATCAAAAAAGAGGACAATTTGAGGGAAAGTGTTTTAAAGTTAAGAATCAAACACTTGAACAACCAACTAGTGAGGACAGAGAATGAGAGTAAAGATATTAGGCCTGTTTAGTTACAAATAATTCAAAAATTCTAAAAAATATCAACAACACCCTTCAAAAATTTCTTACCAATGGATGAAATAGAAATAAAGAGACTGGCTAAAATTATAGCACCAGCTTGTGATACCCAGTAGTTGGGTAACTGCTCCGAAATGGAGACTTAGCTTCAGTTATTATTATTATTATTACAGTGTCATTACCAAGGGTGCCGTCCTAAAAAGTTAGGAAGGGGGGCTGTGCTGTAGGCAAATTCAAAAGGCCACACCCATGACCACATCCGTACCACACCCAATATACTTGAATTCTTGTTTAAGACCCTACATTGTTTGTAGAAATCGTTCAAGATGACACAAAATGACTGATTATAAGTTGCTCATTTATGAGGAATCTATAGGATACTAAAGGGTTACCAACACAGAATTCGTCCAACTAAGTTTGAGCTCGCTTGTTAAAGGGTTGGGGCTGAGCGCAAAAATCTCCCTGAATTTTAACAAGGGGGCTGGGCCCCCTGAGACCCCCTCCACTGCACCATTGGTCTTCACTGAAGATTTGTTCATGCAAAATGAAGTTAAAATTGCCCGACATAAAACTGTTGTGCGGATGTATTTCACCATATTATTTTTTATAAAGATGTTTGTTTTTTAATATTTTGATATATAATGTATATCGATAATAGAGATATGAAATAATAATATCTTTAAGAAGATTCTGTGACAAACTAAAAATATTTTAAATTATTTTTCATTATTTTGAAATATTTTGTTAAGTTTTTCCGAACGTTGAACTTTATCTTTCATGAAACTATAATAGTGAAATGATACTAGTTTCTGTTTCATAAAATTTCCAACCCTAAAGTTGCTGCAAATAGCACTAACATTTTTGGTATATTTATAAACACTGATGAGCACTTTTGACAAAGTATTTTTTCAGGTCTTATTTATACGCATGCGTAGCTCATAAAACCTCCAGAATAGTTAATTAATTTTCATAAAGAAACAAGATGATAATACCCTTTATGTTACAGGGGCCGTTTCAGATGAGTCAGATTGGGATGTCAAGAAACAGAGAAACCATTTCGATTAATTTTGAGCCCTTTGTAATTGAAGTGCTACGGGGGAAACGCGAGACAAAATTCTCTACTTGTAGCGACAAACTCACCGGGCCCAAAATGCTGGTGATTTCGCACAATGAACGATATTTTTACCCCACGCGCGCTGGGAATGGGCGTGTAACCACTAAGAAGACGCGGAAAGCATTTCATTGTGCGAAAAGAATTTGTATTTTAGGAAGACATCCCTATGCCTGGAAAGGTCTTCTAGAAATAGATGAAAGAACAAAAAAGTATTTGAAAGAGGAAGATTTTGAATACATTAAAGAAGAGCTCCATTTTGAAGTACCTGACTCCTCGAGTTAGCCCTTTTCTTATTGGGAGCAATTGAATGGTTCACAATGCAAGTAGCTCGTTTGTTAAAGCTTCTTTACTTCTCTATTCATGTACGTTTTTTAGTTATGTCGAATATACATATGATTTACCATAGACTTAGGTGTTTGTATTTGTAAAATTGGCTGCAATAGCACAATAACTTGTTTTTTATTTGTTCTTGCTGTCACAGAACAGATTTTCTCCTGCACTCTCCAGGAGATTTTCATAAGTTGCCTCGATCCTCTCAAAATATACTGGGAAAAAACTTTTGCATTTAGGCCAAAATTCGCAAAATTTCCACGAAAGTCTCTAAAGAGTGAAAATCGACAAAATTTATGCATGCGAAATTTCATAGAAAATAAATTTCGTGAAAGTTATTTCTGCGATTTTTAAAATTCGCGAAATAATCGTGCGAAACGAGTGACTATGAAAATTAAAAATTTACTTTTTCACCAAGAGATAAAACAAAAATACATCGAGAAAATAAATCTTTCTTTCATTATTCAAGTCATCATTTTAATCGACCAATCAGTCAATAATTACCATATCAATGGGGGGCTTTTATTTTTTCTACTGCCTTGCTTTTCTCTACACTATTTAGCATTGTTCGAATGTCCATAATAATGATTCCGATTGGGCCCCCAGCATAGTAAGAAGCTGGCCTGCTTCAAGACTTTGACGATGAAAAATCGATTTTCATGCTAAGCAAATACTGAATTTCCTCCTCTTGTTATTTCTTTGTCTGTTTTGATCGAGCAATGCCATACCATGCATCGGCATAGTAGCCTGTGCTCCAGACCTCTTGTTCTAAATATAGGCTGTCAAGTTAGAGGCCTGGGGAAGATATTAAAAATTTGATAAAAAGCCAAATTCGCGAAATTTATTCTCTCGAAAAACATAAATTTCAGAAACGGGAAATCTAAAAGGAGAACAAAAGGAGCAAGGGTAGCAGCATTTGCGAACAGAAAAGTTAGCAGTTTTAGTTTGGGCAGTTTTTCTAGTTTCTAACAATTTGATTGGTATTGGAATGCATTTTCATTTACATTAAGGATAATGATGTACGGAGGCAACTGGGGCTTTAGGAATAAAACTGAAATGAAACTCCTGTTTACGGACGGACTTCAAGAAAGTCTCATATAATGATATGTAGCATTTAGACGGAATAGCAACATGGAAAGATAATTGTACTCGCGTGCTTGGAGGAGATTTTATGGTAGTTTTCTACCATTATATTTGATGCCACGATCTGGATATCATACTTCGGCAAATAGTGAGGGGGCTATAGGTGATTAAGTAGAGATTAAGTACTCAAGTCAGGTATTGTTCCTTTACTTTGTGAAGCTGTTCTTCTTTTAGATGAAATAAGTGTTGCCCGAATAACCCTATGGTTGCCCTTCAGATTGATGAAGCAAGGCGAGAAAATTGTCATTATTTTTTCTGCAAACTTCATGGTGACTTAACCTATGCTTTAGGATTTATGGCTTTACAATTTTACCTGTACTTCTTCATCATATGTGTATCCAGTCACCTTGGGAGAACGTATCAAGGTGTGAACCAAGGGGGGGAATACATGTTGGAGGCAGGGGGCCGTCCTAAAAAGTTAAGAAGGGAGGCTGTGCTGTAGAAGCAACAGCCAGTACCACACACTTGGCCCCACCTTGTATACTTGCCTTGGTACTAAAGATTCACTGTTGTGTATATGAACTCACTCAAAATATTCACCGACTCAAAAAGACTTATAGAAGTTGCTCATTCATGAAAAACCAATGACATGCTAAAGGGTTAATTCGCCATTCCAAGTTAAGAATTTGCCCAAATGAGCCTCCCTAAAATCTCTCACAGTTGTAACAAGGGGCTAAGCCCCCCACTCCCCCCTTCACGGCAACACTGGTTGAAGAGCCAAGAGTTTGATGAGGTAAAGGCCAGTTATTTTACCCCTCACTTTTAGCAGTCCCATCCGGTGTGCCATTGGATTCTTATCTATTCCCCATAGGACGTGAATTTGAAACTGTAACCATCTGCAATAATGATGGCCACGTGACCACCTTCACGTGACCCTACGTACAACTAAAGTATCCTTTTCTGGTCAGCCCAAAGCGACAGACATTACAAGTTACAGTTACCTGTCGTAACAAACTAGATTGCTATGATATTGTACCATCTACTGGACTGAATCATGATGCAAAACTTTCAGCTTTGCAGACTACCAGCAGCAGCACTTGGTTCAATTGCAATTCTATTAAATACTATCATGGTTGTCCTTGTCTTCAAGAGAAAGTCTTTCAACCGCCCGATAAATATCGTCTTTGCTTACTTCGGACTTACAGACCTTGCAATATCCATTGCACTAATGGGACGAGGTGCAACAAAAAACATTTTTTCTTACGAGAATGAGCTGAAACTTTTGGAGCCGTTTTTGGTTTCTTTTTTAATCTCTTTGTTGATGCTGCAACAATTGGCAAACGTGGAAATGGCGTATAACAGATACAGTGCCGTTGTTCATCCACTGGAATTCAGGACAGCAAATAGATCAAAAACGGTGAGAAGAATTATCATTGAATGCCTATTCTCTTTCATTATCGGCTTTGGGACTGGCTTTCCGAGTGCATTTTACCGCTTACCTAGACTAGCTTCAATAACAATTGCCGTGAGCCGTTTGGTGGTCTTGATTGTCCTTAGTATCCTCTATTGCAAAATTATTAGCAAATTGAGGCTGAATTCAAGGGTGGCTGCTGTCAATCGTGAAAAAAATGGAATCAGACAGAACGTCACATCAGTGGAAACAGGAAGGGATCACGCTAATAAAAGGATATTGAAAGTATGTCTTGCAATCCCAGTTTACAACTTCATACTAAACTTGCCGCTTGTTATTTACAGCTGTATATATGACTTTGGAGAGCCCTGCCAGAGCGTCAATGGAAAAGTTATCGTATTTATAATGTCTCTTTTATCAATTAATCTAATATTGGACCCGATTTCGTACTTCAGTGCTGCAAGAAGACCACGAGTTTCTTCTATTTAAGGGCTAATTTAAATTTTTTGTAGATGCGTAACATTAGAAACATTAATGAAGAAAGCCTGATGTTACCCGAAAGGTGTATCACTTCTTTTGATTAACACACGAGATTTTTTAGAATAATGAGATTGTTAGGGGTCTTGCGGGTATTTTTCTCCAAAATAAAAATGCTTTAGCGTGCGAGAGCCCAAACGAAAGTTGAACGAGACTTCTTGAAGTTTTACTGCTTTGAAGATGCAACACAATTCTGCGGTGTTACTTTCGCACGGAAAGCGTAAACATACTGAGATTTCACACCAGTTATCCAACAAGGTGAATCAATGAGAGTTCAAAAAGTTGACGATCGCAATCCATCGCTGCGGCCCTTGTTTGTTATCTATGTACAGACTCGCTGCGGCCCAGTGTTATAGAGTCATCTATGTACAGACTTCCTTCGTTAAGATATGGTCCGTTAAGGAAACCGTTTTCGCATGTCTGCAATACCTTTTTAATGTACAGGGATGTTT